>CAXKVY010018470.1:95000-337261 GCA_964058915.1 Tetropium fuscum | reverse complement strand
AGGAACATGCAACGCCATTCGGTATTTTGTAAACATTATTTTTCATGAGAAAAATACAGTATTTTAAAAGTTGCAGCGCTACTAATTTACATAGAAATTGCTGGCCAAATGAATTTCACCCTTGCAATTTTCATTGCACAAGTAATTACACGGGCACTAGGGAAACGGTTTCCTTGGAAAACAAACAAATAAAGTGATTTATTACTTTTATCTGTGCATACAAATTGCAAGAAAGAGATATTCAAATATGACGAGAAGCGGCGTATTTATTGTGCGGTCGGCGGAAGAAGAATTTCGCCATTTATGAAATAATCTCGTCTCCCGTCTTTTCATTTAAAGGAGCCACTTTCTCACACAAATCATCCTGAAGTAGGTCGAAATAAATGGGATTTTTAGCATGTAATTACTTGCATACATCTACTTCTGTCGGTTATTACATCCTTGTTAAATATTAGCATTGAGATAGAGAATTATAATTTTCTCCTATGACACGTGACCTATGACTTGTTATGTCAAGGAATTGTTTCAAAAAACTATCAAAGGGGATATACAGGGTATCTCACGGTGGCAACCCATTAGAATATTTCAGAGACTACTAAAATTTTAACTTTAAAAATTTGGAAAATTTGGTTTTAGGGCATTTTCTGCTCAAATCGAATAATGGCGTCCTAGTAGTCTATTTCATTAGTTACACCGGAAGTTGTCATCAATTTGTTTCTTATAAATATATATTAATATATCTTCTTCTTTTGGACCATAACCCTTGGTGGGTTTTGGCTTGGTTCCTCCATCTAACCAGATGGAGGAACATAGTCGAGATGTTCCTCCATCTGGTTCTATCTACCTCTATTCTACTCCAGTTTCCTATTCTTAGAGTTTTTAAGTCTATCCACCTGCTATTGGGTCGCCCTTTCGGTCTTGTGTTTTGAGGTTTCCATTCAAGGATTCTTTTCACAATTCTCTCTCCCTCCATCTTGTATACATATCCTAACCACCTTATCCTTTGACTTTTCATGTATCTTACTAAATCCTCTCCTTATATAAGTGCATCAATTTCGTTATTCATTCTTATTCTCCACACACCGTTCTCATCCACTGGACCGTGTATTCTTCTAAGGATCTTTATGTCAAATATTCTCAATTTATTTTCATCGTTGTTTGTTAGTGTCTATGTTTCACATCCATAGGTTACTACGGGTCTTATAAGTGTTTTATATATTGTGGTCTTAGATTTTCTATTTAGTATGATGCTTCTTATTAATTTTAAATAGGCATAATAGCATTTATTTCCTTTTAGAATTCTTGTGCTTATTTCATCTGGGATGTTACCATTATCGGTAATTTTGGAGCCAAGGAAATTGAATATCTTGACGCTTTCAATCTGACCGCTGGCGCCGCGCCGTTTATATTATTATTTGGTAGTTGTATCGGGGGATTCCTGTAGCAATACATATTTTGTTATGTCTTTGTTCACTTGAAGGCCTCCTTTATTTACCTGTGGCTCAAGATCTCTGGCGGTTTCATTCAGGGAGGCAAGGTCTCATGCAATTATTGTAATATCGTCCGCATACCCAAGTACTTGTGTGGTTTTATTTACGATGCTTCCAGTTCTATTGATTTTTTTGATAGCTGTTTCCAGCACTAAGTTGAAAAGCAATACCGAGAGAGCGTCTCCATGTCTTACACCAGCTTTAAATTATTTTTCTTACACCAACTTTAAATTCTTCGCTGAGCTGCTGTTGTACTCTTATAGCTGCTGTTGATTCTGCCATGGTAACTTCTACCATTTCTACTAATTTTCGGGGTATTTCTAGGAGGAAAATCTATAAAGAGATAATGTATATCTATGTTATATTCATGTTAGATATTAATATATATTGCCCCATATATTATTGCAATTTAGGACTACGTAATATTTGAGGTGCACTTTCATCAAGTTTCCCTATTCCTAAATTAACTATTTTTAGATATTTAATTTTTTTCAAAAAAAAAGCAAATGGCTCAAAACTGTGTGTATTCTACAGCAACAATGATACCGCGATAATATTCACAGGAGGGATAGCTATATCTCTAAGCTTCCCATCCATATCCCCATCAAATCAATGTGGCTTAATTGCATACAGGAAGGTTGAAATTTAATGCCAAAACCATAAAGCAACAAGCAACATAGGCTATCAGCTGTTCGTTATCCATTTCATGTATTCCGATTGCAGCGCCTCCCTTATAAGTCCGTGGTAAATTTATCTCCAAATAACAGCTTACTGAGCTAAACCATTGCACAGAACCCACTAAATCCTAGGATGTTTTTTCATTGCCCGACATCCTAATGATTGGGGAAAATAAGTACGAACTCCGGCTTCGTATTCATATACACAGAAAAAATTGCATCATGCGAAGACAAATATATCGTGTAGTTGAGCTATGCTTAATTGACCTAAGTACCTATTCAATTAAATCAATCACGAATGACTTAACGAAATTTGCATATTTGATATCCATCTATCACATGTTTGAACAATGCTGTTTGAATCAAAAATTCGAGTTACTTAAATGAAATAATTATTATTAATCAATTTATGATAAGTTGACCTAAATGCATCGATGATTAGCTGAATTGTAGAAATTTGTATAATCTTTAGAGTTTAAAGAACTATTTAAAATATTTGGCCCAATCGCTTGTTTCGCAAACCTACTTGTTTCTAAGGACTTACACAGCTATTAGGTAATGTATGTATGTATATGTATTTGAACAGCAAAATATATTTTTATACTTTAATATATACATGTTGGATTTAATTTTTGTTTAAACAATCCATGCATGCCTTAACCTTTTACTTATATTTCCCAGAAAATTTAAAGACGTTATTATTTAATGTATTCCACATGAAATGTCAAGATGCGAAATAGTTTTTAACACCTTTATAACTTGCTAGGTATATTTTTCTCGATCTTTTTATAGACAAGTAAATAGATAAAAAAATTATTATCATATTTAAACCAATAGCCATATAAACCATAGAATATAAACCAAATATACCCTAAATAAAACGTAAATCACGAAGTGGTGTTAGGAAACATTTATGTGATTAGATTAAATACATCAAACGTTTTATTCACGTATTTCTATATTTAGCACAAATTATCGATATATTTGAATTAAACCGTCAAATATTTAAATGAATTGTGCCACAAAAATATTAGAAATATTCAAGTTATTTACTGAAACATTTGTATGGTTGGTTTGACAATGTGCGGTGGTTGCCTGAAATGTCTTTTTATTTAGCGGAAGACATTACAAATTTCAGTTGTTGCTACAGACACTAGAGTGAAGCTTATAAATAATTGAGATAATTATTTTTGTATTTTCTAATGATTATTTTGTGTAGTTCAATTGTGTAGTTGTGTAGTTTTGTTGTTGTAGTTGTGTAGTGTTTTGTGTAGTTGTGTAGACAATTTTGTGTAGTTCATAGACTCAATTCTGTAAATGATTGGCTTATATCAAATATATATTTACTTGGTTCATATATATTTATATTTAATACAATCATTTCTTTTTTGTGTGTACCGGTATTTGACATACTCCCTCCAACAACAGGGGCAGACATTTCCAGACGAAACATAAATAAGAGAAACATTCACCGGTATAAATATAAATCATGTTTCTTGTGCGGAGAAATATCGAACGTTATATATGAGCATGTTTAATCGACTCAATGAATCATTCAAATCTGCTGTAAAACAGTTATAAATATTACAGAAAGAACAGAACAGTACAGGGTAAGCCAATATTATTGACGTAAGATGCAAACTGCACCCGCGGGATTCTTCTCTTCATAGGAAGAAATAATGTAACTCGGCAATTTTATATTGTCTTATATTATAGCGACAGAGTATTTTCTCGATTCATGAACCTTTAGAAAGACTCAAATAATCTACTAATTTCAATTCTGTGCCTACAATAGATTTTAGGTTCCAATAAACGCTTTATAATAATCTGAATTTATAACAGTCTGACAGACCTGGCAACAATGTTTGTTGGTCACATATTTTACAGTTGATGACGTGCATCGGGTTTGTTTTGAATCTGTTTTACTTGTGTAGCATCCTAGAAACTAGGAACCATCTAATCTGCCCGAAAGCATCTAATGGTTTCCGAACGATGGTATATACACTTGAAATCCCTCAAGTGCAACTTCTGCGTTTTGAGTTGATATACAAGCTGCCGATGAGTGAACGACTGCAGTGATTTTACAGTGACTATATAGTTTACTATGATGAGTAAGCCTAGAAAACTTCGCGGTGAACGTTAATTAGTCTACAAACTATGAGATAGCGCTTTAAAGAATTAGTCTTGCAGAATGTTAAATAACAAAGTGAGGCTAGTAATTTCGGTAAGTAAAACTTTCATCAAATTTAAAGTAAAAATTTGAATTAAATATAGACTGTTGCATGTCAGTGACAGTCAGTATATAGCTAAAGAACTGTACTTGCATGTAAACTTATAGTCCTCTTCCTGTACTATCGTGAAAAAAGTTTTGATGGGAAAAGCGACAAACGTTAAATGTGCCAAATATGGGCACATGTGTTCTTTTTCTACACTGAATGACAATAATAAATCTTGTTTGGTTTTAGATGTCCAATATGCGATGTTGCGATGTGATACTAGACAAGTTTGTGTAGCCTGGTTAATATACCTATGTTTTTATTACTTTTTCCTATATTTGTAGGATATTTTCATTATTTTTTCTTCGAAAATACAGCAGTTTATACTCGGTTACATTTTTATTTTTGTGTGCAAAAAAAATCCTGAATTGTAATTACTTACATGCTCCAAATATGGTGCCCATATTTGGAGCTACGGGTCCTATTATAAACATTTATCGGTTTTTTTATTTTGAATTTTTTAAATACCTTATAAAACAATTTCGTCAATTCTGTCTACAATTTTTGAATCCCCATAACATAGAGATTATCTAATCTGCAGGTAATGTAACGCATAAACAGCGTCGTTATGATTTTCGTGAAGAGTAACATCGAATTAACATAGGTAGTTATTATAGTTATAATATACTTGCAATCCAACTTAAATTCAAATACTTTTAGAATTAATAACTGGACTTTTTCCAATTTGTTATCATGGCATTTTAAAAAGAACTACCTGTGCAGTTAGTATCAGTGAACTGCTTGTGTTTAACCGCTCGCAACGAGACGGGCATTTCCAAGTTCCTAGTGCAACGTGTACATTGCACGTGCACTTGCGATAACTTTGTACCAACGATATTTCCGATCTAGTGCACAAGAGCGATCCATATTTAGATTCTACTGCCGGCTTCCGATGTGGTTTTCCTTTAATTAGATCCAAATAATGACATTACATGCATGTACACGTCATTTGCGGTTTTATGGTGCACAACGTTAATGCCAAACCAAAATAATTACATTTGCTATACATATTAAAAATACCATTAAACCATAGCAAGCCATAAAAAGTATATTTGCTGGGTAATATTTAACGAACGGGGCTAATATAATGTAGAGTGTAATTTAATGTGGTAATGCAATATGAACATGTACGAGTACTTATAAATATTATTTTTTCACCTTACAAATGCTTATGATTTTACTAGCTTTTTCCCGCGCCCTCGTCCGCGTGAACTCTATAATTGGGTCCAGAGAGAAATGATGAAACACTTAGAATATATATACAGGGTGTCCCGTAATAACATGTACAACGGAAGACTACAGATTCCTGGACTCAAAATAGATAGAATAAGACTAATTCACTGGTATCCTAAATCGTTTCGTTTGGCTGCTAGATGGCCTCAAAGATTGTAAAAAAAAATTAAATTTTGTAAATAACTCGAATAGGGATTTATCGATTTTGATTATTTTTGGGGGGGTGGACTTTTGCTACCTTTCGACACATTTTGGTGATATACCAAGTGTTTTTTAAAACTTATAACTCCTAGAAAATTGTTGTACGTCGATAATATCTGTTCATAACTTTTTTCCTTTGGTGCAAAAATGACAACTATTTTGTTTGATAGGTGATACCATTCGAAAGTTTTTAACTCTCTTATAAAATTTTTATTAAATCAGCGGTTTAGGTACAAAAAAATATTTTTTAAATGTCCAACATTATTTTGGACATTTATCAAATCATCATCAAATAAATAATCATCTATCAAATAAAAAATAGTTGCCATTATTGCACCAAAGTAAAAAAGTTATGAATGGATATTATCGCCGTACATCAACTTTTTAGGAGTTATAAGTTTTAAAAAACACTCGGTACATCACCAAAATGTGTCAATGGAGAACCTAAAGCCCAAAAATAACTAAAACCGATTTATAGCTATTCCAGTTATCTACAAAATAAAATTTTAAACGAAGCGATTTAGGATACCGGTAAATTAGTCTTATTCTATCTATTTTGAGTCCAGAAATCTGTAGTCTTCCGTTGTACACGTTATTACAGGACACCGTGTATATATGTATATATATATATATATATATATATATATATATATATATATATATATATATATATATATATATATATATATATATATATATATATATATATATATATATATATATATATATATATATATATATATATATATATATATTTATATATATATATATATATATATATATATATATATATATGTATATATATATATATATATATATATATATATATATATATATATATATATATATATATATATATATGTATATATATATATATATATATATATATATATATATATATATATATATATATATATATATATATATATATATGTATATATATATATATATATATATATATATATATATATATATATATATATATATATATATATATATATATATATATATATATATATATATATATATATATATATATATATATATATATATATATATATATATATATATATATATGTATATATATATATATGTATATATATATATATATATATATATATATATATATATATATATATATATATATATATATATATGTATATATATATATATATATATATATATATATATATATATATATATATATATATATATATATATATATATATATATATGTGTGAAAAGTAATCTTGGGTTTGTAGCATTTCATTACATTGAGAAATAAGCAAATAGACGAATAAAAGGAAAGATATACTTACCAGTGCTATATCTGGACATACATATGGAAATGAACCACTATACACTCCGAAACGAACCACTTAGAAGTTGTACAAGTTCTTTCACCTTTATTAAGGATCTTCAGAGCAGTATACGATTTATTTCTTATTCTTATTCGTCTATTTGCTTATTTCTCAATGTAATGAAATGCTACAAACCCAAGATTACTTTTCACAAAACAAATATGAATAGCAAAGAATTTCAAAGCTAATAAATATATCCAGGGTGAGAATTGGATTTTTTTCGAATTTTCGAAGAAACAATTAATACATAAGACCAACAAATGATTTTAGTTTTGACTAAGCAATCAATTTCTGTATCACTCCCTCTTTGAATGCTTCCGAACTCTATTGTATATGTAATTCAATATTCTCCAGCATATAGTTGGAAAAAGTAGTTGTTTTTATATATATATATATATATATATATATATATATATATATATATATATATATATATATATATATATATATAATATATATATATATATATATATATATATATATATATATATATATATATATATATATATATATATATATATATATATATATATATATATATAATATATATATATATATATATATATATATATATATATATATATATATATATATATATATATATATATATATATATATATATATATATATATATATATATATATATATATATATATATATATATATATATATATATATATATATATATATATATATATATATATATATATATATATATATATATATATATATATATATATATTGGAATAAAGTTAAAAAACAACAAAAGTGAAAAGTAACAAATTTTAAGTGTTTACGTCTTGTGGCCCATTTTTGGGTAATTCCACAGGAACCTAAAATTTTTTCATGCTAAAAATTCTATGTATTAATCCAGGTAATACGCTATCTGTGCCAAATATAATCCAAATCGGTTCAGCTGTTTTTATGATTAACAAACATCTAAACATACAAACTATCACATTAATGTTCGTATTTATTGTTAGTAGGATTTTGCTTAAAACGTTCATGGACATATTCTGATTAGTGGTTGTGCCTGTTCCTTCAGATATTATATTTTCACTAATAATGGAGACTAAGAAATATATTTTCTTATTTACGGGTTCCTGGAGTCCTGTAGATAAGCTGATTATTGACCAAAAACAAGCAACTAGGCGTCAGGTGTCACATTATACCTAAATATTATTTTATAGATTTCCTTATACAATTACTTTTTGTGGTTCAAAAATGCGGGTACTTGTTAGGGCAGCTACAGACGTCCTAAAATTTAGGTGCCACAACATGCACAGAGGCCTAAATATCCATAGACGTTCCTGTCTGTGAACGTGTTAAAACTGATTTTAATTTAAACGAAATTGTACCATTTATCTAGCTACGGACCAATTCTTGATGACGACTGGCGAGGGCAGGATTTCTTTTTTTTTTTAAATGATACCATCCGCTGCCGAATGATTATGAAATTATACCATCCGCTTTGAGGTTCCACTGAATATTAAAAGTTTAACCCTTACTACTAAGGTTGACTATATTATTTATATTAGATATCTATATTAACAAAATGTATATCATTATTTTATTCTGTAGTTTCCTATGCTAACACATTGCCTCAGGTGCACAAATGTACCATAAAACTATATCATAAATAGCTGATCATAAAAGTATTTTTATTCATTATTAATTCCTGAGTTGGTACATAAATTATGATATACCTCCCAAGTTCCTGCATTCATAAAACTATAACGTGTAAATACTCCCTATAATTTATATTCAAGTTTAGTTTCCCAGCGCCTTTTTACTTCGGAAAATATGACTTCAACTTACATGCACATATATCGATACATGCATAATATGATATTACATTAATAATTTACTGTCTCATGCAAGGCTACAAGAGTCCATATTTCGCAGTATACCGTTTTGTCATGTTGAGTACTAGTACTACTACTTAACGTACTACTTAATAGAAGTTAAGTTAGTAGCGCGCCAATTGCGTCTCTCAATAGTTTGTTAGAATAAAACGATTTTGTTCTTAATAAATAAGCAATTAAAAAAGGTTCCGCGCTTGTGGTAGAAATTTCGTTGTCGGACTATATTATGTATTTGGTATATATAATATAGTCCTGGTAACTCCCACTACAGGTAGTAATCATCGCCGCCTGATGGCGCATACTACTTTACTGCAACGCCGTCCAGTTAAGGCAAGTCATAAGAAATAAGTGCAAGTGTTGAGAAGTGACGAGAAATGGAATAACGGGTACCGCATTCATCCCAAAATCGTGAATAGTTCAAACCGGCTATCTGCTTGCGAATGCTCTGCAATTCGGGCAGGGAGATGATCACCCTTCATATCCCTTCTATCCGTTCTGGCCACGCAAGTCGTCTGCAGTTCGACCAGGGATGTTAAACTTCAATCCCTTTTCGTAACCCTTATAAAATACCGCTTTACTCCAGCTGGATCATATTCAAACTGAACCACCTGAATATAGATGTATATAACCTGATATTGAACGGTGGATGTATTGTTGAATGAGGAATGATAATAAACCTTGTAACCCTTTATCTGTGTATTCTTTAAGACAGAGTAATAAAAGGCGTATCTGTGGCACGCATTTTATTCCCTAGACTCCTAGAACCCCCAGAATTCAGCCGGTCTCCACTCGCAGCTATTCGGAGCCCTACATAGTGCTGCCTACACGGAAAAGTGTTATATCTACACTATAATCATATATTGGCGCCTGGCCAAAAACAAAGCACCGAACCAAGAAGATAAAGAGAGCGTCACAATGGCACTCAGTTATTATTCAATATCAACCTTCAAGTAAATTTTCTGATATAATCGTAGACATAGAATCTTCGGCCACTTTATTTGCCGGAACTAATCAATGGAGTTCCTTGTATTTAGGACCTCTTATCCACCAATACTGCCCTCCATATGGTAGCAAGATGGAGAAATCCCTGGATTATGAGGAATCCACCCTGGGTGTCTTCATAGATATAGAAGGTGCGTTTGACAAAACCACCTTTCTTAAAATTACAGCGGCCCTATCACATAGGAACGTTCCTCATATTGTGGGCAGCTGGATATCCAAGTGTCATAAGTGTCATAAGTGGACTGGTTACGAAACTGTCCGCAGAGAGGTGTTTTATAACCACTGGTATGAAATCTGGTTCATGACAGCCTCCTAAACCACCGCAACATGAAAGGATTCTACACAATTGCATACGCAGATTGCCTAACGATACTGCTTAATGGAAAATTCGAAGGAGCCCTCTGCCAGAGAATGCAGATGGCCCTAAGAATAATGGAAAATTGGTGTGAGGCACATGCCCTATCCGTCAACCCCAGGAAGACGGAAATGGTACTCTTCACAAGGAAAAGAAAACTGGAGCCAACAAGAGCACCCGTTCTCCTAAACACAGCCTTAAATTTTGCACCACAGGTAAAATACTTGGGGGTAACTTTCGATGCTAAACTAAACTGGAATCTTCACCTCGAAAGCAGAATAAATAAAGCCTACATATCATATGAGCAGTGTCGCAGAACCGTAGGGAAAACTTGGGGAATGAAACCCAGGGTGGTCCTGTGGATATACACTGCTATTATAAGACCAATAATGACCTACAGAGCTGTTGTTTGGTGGCCCAAGAGTCAACAAACAACATCAAAACTCAAGATATGCCAGGTACAAAGAGTTGCCTGTCTGAGCATAACCGGAGCTATCCGAATAACACCAACGAGAGCAATAGAGATAATGCTGTGTCTTCTACCGCTAGATCTACATCTAGAAGAAGTGGCGTTGACTACTATGACTCGCCTCAAATACGTTGGCATACTACCAAACGCAAGCTGTGGCCAAACCAGAAGCCGCTTGTGGACTGAGGCTCACAAAACGATACCCCTTCGGCTTCTCTTTGATAAACCTTACACCATACAAACTACTGGTGAAGATGAGACCGGCGTTGAAAGTGTAAACTATAGCTTCACAGACGGATCAAAGAAGACGTAAGGAGCAGGCTGTGGTATATATTCCAGAAATCTGCGACTCCGATGCAACCGGACTATGGATAAAAATGCCAGTGTAGTACAAACAGAACTCGCAGGTATAGGCCGCACAAGAGATTACTCGCAGAGAAATAACGGGAAAGACAATCAGAATCTGCACAGATAATAGACAATCACTATTGGCCCTGAAAAACAATAAAATAATCAAAGGCTCAATATGGGAATGTCACCAAGCACTTGTGAGAGCCTATCAGATGAATAATATCTACCTATGTTGGGTCAAAGGACACTCACAATGCAACGGCAATAAAGAAGAATCCTTGGGCCTGGTCCTTCAAGTACACTACTAATTGCAGCAAAACTCCAAATAATAAAGGAAAACACCATAAGAAATTTAAGGCGTTGTGGTATGAAACAAGTAGCTGTCAGCTAGCCAGAAATCTCTTGAGATATCGCAGCGAAGAGACGGCGAGGAATTATCTGGCAATGTCTAGGGGAAAAACGATTTGTAACGGGAATCCTAACCGGACACTGCCTGCCGGGTAAGGAAGCACCTCTATAACATGAGACAAAGTGACACACCCATCTGCGAGGATGGGAACAAGAAGATGAAACGGCCGAGCATGTACTTTGTGAATGTGCCGCCGTGTCAACGACTAGAGAATCCATATTGGGGGATCGTTGGCCTTCTATGGCCAATTTTAGGGAAGTGTCCCTAGGCAACATCATCACCTTTTGCACAACATTAGGCTGGTCGATGGCATAGGGAGACATATCTCTCACGGAGGAAGCACAAGGGACCCAATGGGGCCTAAGAGCAGCGAATCTCTGATCCGCGCTCCGAACAAATTATAGATACAGATACAGGATTAGTACCTCTTAATAACGGCCACCTGCGTATAGCGGCCGCGGTCACATGACCAAAGGTATTTCGGCTTATTTGAGGAGACAATTAATTACCACTCCATAATGACTGGAGCAAGAAATAAATTAAACCTTCCAGTAGTAATATCTCCGAGAAATAAGGTATGTTTGAGGTTTTCTAAAACAGTAAGTAGTACATTACAGCGAGGCACTCTTCATTCGTTAGCATTTTCGTTAGTATAAATTTTAGTCGAAAGACTCTAAATATGAAGTTTCAACGACGAAATACCTTAGCTTTTTTTAATTTTCGTTTCCCAGTGTGTCTGGAGACTTCGTTTTCACTAGCGTGGGTTAATATTCAAAAAAACTAATTTTATGGTTATAAAACGATTTAATTAAATTTAAAATAACGGCAAATTTTAAGCAATACCCGATTTTTATTTTTTTGTTGAGGTCAACTACTAACTTCATATCAAGTTAGCAGGACCATATTCAAAAAGAAAATAAAGAACAGCTAATTTTTCTTTAGAAAAAAGTATTCGCAAATGATATTGGAATTGCAAGAACGTTTTCCCCAGATGTAAGTTATATTTTGGGTAATGATTTATTAGTACTCAGAGTTTTTAACTATTTAATTACCTTTCATTTTGCATATATCTCGGTAATGTTGCACTTGCAACAGAACATTTATAACTGCTTTTTTATCTGCAGACATTGATAATTCAGTCAGTTGACGAAAATATTGACTTTATGTGGTTATATACGATTTATATCGATAAATAATAATTCTTTATGCCGTAAAATTTATACCTAAATCTCATCTTATATATGAAATAAATAGTATATATAATATTACTAGCATGGTAAGAGAGCTTCTATTAGCAGACAGAAATATATGACTGACAAGTCGTAGACGAGCCTTTCACCTTCTGTATTAGCCAGTAAAAACCGTTACCTAGCGCGTATTAATATATATTTTATTTGTTACTCATTTGAATATCAGATAAATATTCGAATTTCGATTGCAAAAAATCCTCAATAATTAGTCGTAAGCTTTGACGGTTGAATTTCAACTATTTCATCGTCTAATTTTTGTAGTACCGGAACTAACGGAGTTGCAGCATGATTTTTAACATATGCTTATGATACAAATAGAGCGGAATTCCCTAATAGAAACAATCCTACTATCTTGTAAAATGTACAGTTAACCTGTAAAAGTTAGTAGCTTGTAAAAATAAATATTCTTGATTAATACGGTGTTTTGATAAATTGACGTTTAAAAATGAGTAACAGATAAATACCTATTATTTACGCGTTCCCGCTTCATTTCGTCTTATAAAATTCCATGCGGTTCATTTACGATGTAATAAAAAGTCTTCTGAATATCAAATAAGCCATTGCCATTAGCTGCGAAGTCGCTAAAAGTAATAACCCCAGAGATAAAGCAGAAGCCAAAGGAGCGAATAGACGACCTATCTAATTTAAAACAAACCTGATACAATCCTCCAGAATTTCTCCGACAAGATGAACAGTATAATTTGATTCAAACCACATTTCCTCTGATGCCTCTGTCGGAATACCTAACCAAAGCGTTGGTGTAAATCCAACTTTAATTCGGGCCCCCGGCTCTGCCTCAGAACTAGTCCAATTTATATAACAGAGAAACAGCGAAATATAGGAATCCAGCAAGGCGGATCAGAATTCAATCGCCAAATTCCCGCCGTCAGACGAGCACGACTGCAGATAGTTGTTTTTTTTATGCTGTACTGATTGTGGCTTTACCGCCTGCGCTCTATTTATCGAACGTTGTCCTTACCTGATTTACCCTGATTGTGAGATGAAGGAAATGCAACTTACCTGTAACAAAATAAACACAAGTTAGTATTCTAGCCATAAAAAATATATACGTACAGTTAGTTAGTAATTATTGGCGGCAATCACAAATGAAACATTATTTGTCACATTTCTATCCAAATGAATAATGGTTTATAATCAATACAATGCATTTATTACACGAAGTATACTACAATTGATCTGTTTTTTACATGACATGTCAAAAACAGATCAATTGGTATCGGAAATATATTAATACACAAATCAACCCCAAATGGTTACCCTGATAGATGTCACGTGATATATATCGATATTATCTACGATATTATCTACGCAAATACGAATTTAAATAATATGTTACATAGTCGCATATATAATAATAGTAATAATAGTAACATGAAATCGCAATTTAGTCATCAACAACGTCTTATATATAAAAACGTATTTATATAATAAAAAAACATTACATGGACAACCAAAATTAGGGTGCCTTATTTTATCGACCATATCTTATCGACTGTAGCCTGTAGTATAGTGAGAATGTAAGATTACTTATAAAATAGCTATTAACGAAATATTACATACCATGTAATGCTGTATATGTATACGTTATTAACCATGACTAACGGCTTAACTATGGTGACACCTTGTTAACTTTACAAGTTGTTATTTGCTATTGTTACTTAAAGACAGTTGTAACAATATCGGGCAAAATCTGTACCATGGTAAACACCTTGTTAGGCTCAAATTAACAAGCCCATATATAACAAGGATTGTTAAATTTAGATTAAATGTACTCTGTAACTAACTTCAAAGGTGGTTTTAGGTTAGGACATATTTCAATCCATATACATTATAATTTGTTACATCCATATACATTAATAAATTTCTGGCATCCTGGAGGTTAATTATTAAGTAGTGCTGAAAGCTGCGAAGTATGGCAACAAAAAGAGGATATAGAACTTCGGAGAAACATTAACTGATTTATGTAATTATCTTAGAAAACAATCCAATGTTTAGGTTTGAGAGAATTACCAGTCAAAACTCGAATAACTTATTCAGTTATGGGGGGAATTAAAGTAATAATTGAACAGTTTTGGCCGAGAAACTGTAAAAACCATCATGAAATGGAAGATAGTAAGTATCTAACATATATTATTATGGTGGTATAAACAAGGAATCATGAAACACTTAAAGTCTATGAGGAAGGATCTGCATCAACTATTATTTGGGTGTTAATGCTGTAAAATCCTTTCCCATTAAAAAAAAATATGCCGGGCATTTCTGCGTTCTTGTAAAGCAATGTGGCTGCAATCAATTGCTTCAACAATTCGTGGTGGGACCTTTCGGCCGAAATCTTTCTTTGACCCTTGTCCCTGAAGATCCTGAATAAAGGTGAAAGAAATTGTACAACTTCTAAGTAGTTAGTTTCCGTATATATGTCCAGATATATAACTGGTAAGTATGTCGTCTTTATTATTCATCTATTTGCTTATTTCTCTATGTAATGAATTGCTACAAAGCCAATATTGCTTTTCTTGTTGTCAATGAACTCCACCTAACGGCTGGACTGATTTTTATGATGAATAAGTTGGATGGTTTTCAGCTTCACAATTTGGTCTGATAGAAATTATTTTTTTAATTAATTATCTATAAAATAGGGTTATGACCGGCGCACTCGCCATTTGTTCTAATATATCTGCTGAGTTTCCCTGTATATCTGTGGAATTCAAGGTCAAATGCCAATAAAACTAAAATTGGAACCCCCTTTCTAACAAAAGGAGAATTATTAAACAAAACTTTAACAAAAAATACGACCGAATTGAGAATCTCCTCCTTTTTATGAAGTCGATTAAAAAGTGTGGTACTGGCAGGGCTTCACGAATATGAATCAAATTCATTGTAGGTCATTCATGCTGCGCGAATGGGACCGATTGATACTGATTTCTGAATGATTGATATAAGATATTCTTTGCTTATTAACATTTAATTAAACTTATGAAGTATAATAAAGTTTTATAAGCCGAGATAATATCCACTTTGGGGAATTTCCGCAAGAACTTAATTTATATTTTAGTTCACTTTCAGTACCTACAATTTCCGCACATTTATTTTTACGTAAAATGAACAGAACGTTCTGTAGTCTACATGATAGCATCTTGGGATTTTCAGTGTGTGAGCGTTTCCTTTATATTAAAAACATTCGAAAGTTAAAGAACCGGGGTTAAAAAACTGTATATTTGGGAAAGAATCAACAGACTACAACTCGTAGAAACTAAATTTTCTATGACTACTGAGCTTTACATAATCGTATTATATGTTATTATGAGATATATTTTACTTTCTGCTATAGATAGAAGAAATATTTTATTTTATTATTTTTAGTGCCTTGATTCTTTTGGCAAAATTATATTGTGGATCGAAGAAAGTTAAAAGGCTATAAATAAGGGCCCCCCTATATTCAAACTCATCATCCCTCGCTGCTATTAAACTTCTCGTTTTTAAAGATAAATTGATGAATTATGGTAATCGACCTGTCACGGGTTTATTGGAGTGCTTAAATACTACATTAGACCCGACATAATTACATATTAAACACTTATATAAATTAGATAACGTTCTCTGATTAATTCTTGTTTCAGTTTTATTTTTCCGTGCTTAATATTCCAGAATATTTACATTTGGGATGGATAGAACGAAGGAACTCTTTCAACGGCAGCGTTATTTTCAGATTATTTTTCACGACGCGACGTTCTGAAAGATGGATTGCAGAATGCGAGGCAGAATTGTTAGGTATGGGATATTGGGTATTCAGAATAAAATCAATATTTGATATTTGGTTATGAGACCTAACTGTTTTGTTAGACGACTACTCTTCCACATAATTTTTATTCAATGCATTAACTGCCTGATTCCCTTAAATATTTTATATTTACCAGAATAATAATGAAATATTAAGTTCAGTGACATATCAAATACAGTTTATCTCATTAAGGGGTTTCTGAGGAAAATATTTCTTTTGTATTGAAAATACCACTGGGCGCGTTGTATAGGGACGCGGCAATATTCTTGGCTAAAGATGTGACCTCAATAGGAGCGGTACCATCGCTCGTTACTTGTATAGTGACCCGTCTAACGGAAAATGTATGTGACCTCGAGAGGTCTGTCGAGGTCACGGAGTATAATATAAACTCGCGAACAACCACCTAAAAAAATATTCTTATGTAATTCGACCTGATGAATCCGATTTTAGAGTCCGCCAGGCAATCAGGAATTGCAAAACTGTTCAAAATGGCGATTTTCTGAAAAATCTCAACTTTTATGGAATTTTTTTAATTTTTACTTATCACCTATATCTCCCTTAGTTTAAGTCCGATTAAATTTAAATTTTCAGAAGAGCCAATTTAGCCCTTTTTTATCATGACTGACATGACATAAATGCAAAAAATGTACGTGTCACCAGTAATATGGTTTTAATAGGGTCACACGAAATTTGTAAAAAATGCAGCAACAAATACTAGATCGAGAATTTTTTTTGTTTTTAAAGATATGTATATAGTAAGTGATAAAGTTGTAGCCACAGATTCAAAGAAACTTATTTATTTTGTTGATTTTTTAATAACTTACTTAGTTTTCAAGAACACGGTGCTGCAATGACCGCCGCGTCGCGTCGCCGGATGTGAATAAATTTGGTAAGTCAATAAAGGGGAGTTTTACAACGCTGTTTTAAAGGAAATAACTACTGATATGTCAACTGAACTGACGTGTCTTCCAGCAAAGTCAAAAGAAATTATTGAAACCGTGTTTGTTATTGACATGATGGCACTGGTTCAGCGATTTCAAATTTATAATTGCAACACATTTACCTAATGATTTGTATTTAAAATATTTCTGATTCTAAAGCATCTGATTTTAAATTTAAAACCTAAGAATTCATATTTTATTGTGTGCGTCGGAGCTCGTTACGATTTTGAAAACAGCTTAAAGGTTCAGAAAAAAATATAAGGGCAAAGAACAAGCCACTATAAATTATGAAGTTCAACGTGAGATTAAGATCCCGGATTGGAAAACGTTTACTGTAAACCCTAACAATAACAAAACGCTGCTAGCATATTTTGTCAAGAAATTTATAAATGACCATCACATCTTACCAGAAGGTATATATGTAGGGTAAAGTCGGGTATATTGTACCAGTTTTTAAATTGTGCCACCTCAATATTTATTAAATTGTAAACTTCTAGCGCATCTAATCAGCTTGTTTGACACCTCTTGGCGTCAAAACAATAACTGATCAACAGCTGTAACCCCCGCGCCGCGCCGGTCTCCCATAAAAGGGTAAATTTGTGTTTAGCTAAAAAACATGTTTATGTGGTAATTATTATACAATCTAAGATAAGCTTTTTTTGTCAAAATGATCGCTTTTTGGTAATTGGGATGGCATTTTTCGTAATTATGGGTTATTTTACAAGATTTTAGACGAGTAAAACTTAACTTAACCCCATTTTCTTTAAAGAAATAAAAGAATTTGTGTCCATCATAACGGTTCCGTAATTTATACCACCACATGATAGATGAAATTGTACCGGAAAAATTTACCAAACTCATGTTTTCTTTTTCAGTGTTGCCTCGCAAGGGTATGTAGAGGTTCGGTATGAGGTTAAGTGCACCTTTGATTTCGTCTTCGTTTCAGTTCTACGGGATGTTAAATAAACAAATATATTTTAAATAAATGGATATGTCAATACTAGAGGTAGCTTTCTGAAATTTGGTATAGATAAGTTCTTTTGTCTATTGAATAGCAGTTGTCAATTTTTTATCAAATATACAGTGACGTGCGTACGGGGTATTCAAACATATTGCATTTCAAAAATCGTGTGCCCCAGGATTTCTCACAACACAGATATAATATACACATAATATATCTACACAAGCAAGGGATCCCTCGCTTAATTTACAAACTTTTTTGTACCTTGCACTTTTTCAATGTACGTTTCAACAGTACATTTCTGTTTTTTAGTAAAGGAAGCCGAATTCGACTGTAAACCGGACATCCCTATTTAAGTAGGTAGGTATTCGTAAAATAAATATTTTAATTTGTCTGCAACTTCGATATCTTATTTTTTCTGCATTTGTATCATTCTCCACAATTTACTTTCAAACTACTTGGAACGAATACTGATATTTTCTCTAAACATCTGTGTAAATAGTCGAAATATATAAAAATGCAATATTAGGAAAAAAAAAGGGAAATATTATTTATGTTCATTCATCTATTTCACGCTACATTTCATATGGCAAACGTAAAATTAAATTACGCGCGATAGCGGCAGAAAGGCATATCAGTTGAATATTCACATTAGCATATCTCAAAATTATTATATTGATGTGGTGTTATTACATTTGATAAAAGTTTTTATTTTTTTATTTTGTCACTATTCGCTAATGGTACCTAATGCATTCTGAATCATTCTAGCCAAAAGTATATAAATTGGACTCCAATATCATTATAGTTGCATCTGGTATTTTCAATATGCTTAAGATACTTGCCAAAGATGGCAAGATCTGTGAATTTTCATGAAACGGACTTGTTTTAATCTGATAATAATTTCTGATTATTGCATTGTTTTAAATGTTAATGTATGCATACAAGCACAAACAACCGAAGGCGTTGCTACTTACAAAAGCTTACTTATGAAATTTGTCACAATTGTCATTACCTTGCAGCTATTTTTTCGACTTAAAATCAGCCTATGATTGCGTAGATTTAAGAGTACTAGAACAGCCTCTCCGTAAACATTATATACCACAAATTTGTGAAAATATAAGCAACGTGTTTTGTGACAGGACAGTATATTTAGGAAAACTAGATAACTTACTGATAAGTCCACGTTCGCCGTCACAATGATTACCCCAGAGATCAGTCCCATTGTGTTCAATGTCTACACTAGCGATATCCAAATTGATATAAATACTCATTCATATTATCCAATATACCATATTATCCAAATTGGCCAAAAGTATCAAGATCAAGTGGCGAATTTTAACAATTTCTTTATTAAACATTCCTATAACGCAGGGTAAAAATCTCGCACAGCTTGAATAAATTATTTATCGAACAGTTCAATAAGAAATACATAAAAACAAACCGACAGTTTTGTTGAGATTTTGTTTCAAAGAAATCCCATCGAAGGGTAGAAATACCTATATAGTGACTTTATTGGAATCAGAGTACTATGTTACACCTTCGCAATGTTGTTTATTTATAACATAGACTTATAACATACCTATTTAGACAAAACATACCTATTTCGGAGATAAACAGCGAAAGCCCAAATGAAGTAAAAGTCAGTAAGTCGTGGAGTACGTGTCTTATTCCCGATTCTTTCAGAATCCGAGTTCCCATGAGCCGGCCTATCGATTTCACATGCTAAGCAGATCTGCGATTCAGTTTGGACCAAACTTTAACATCGTAACTTCTAAAAGTCCGTCGCATAAAAACTTTAATGTATCATTATTTTAAAACTTTCAAATTTTTAAGGAATTTTACGTTACTTTCTGTTCGGCTTAGTTATATTTCTACATTTTACCCGGCTTTTATTAATATTGCACAAATAAAATCCGGAATGAAATCCTAAAAGAAGCAGTAATTTAGGACTTATTACGGAAGAAGTTTTACAATTTCTTTTATATTCTTGGATCTACTGCAATTGTTACTGCGGATTATGGATGCGCGCTTAATGGGACCTCTTAATGTCTTTATATTATGAATTTTAAATTGATACGCATCCTCCCTTTCTTATTTTCTATAGAATGCGTGATGCAATTCTGCAATTAAGTAATTTAATTTATGGAGTCTATGATTACTTATAATGTGAAACATCATTAATTGTTCATTATAACGTTTGTAAGCATATTTGAAATAAAACATTTCCACATAATACTTCCATTAAATATGATAATACTATTAAATTTAATTAATTATTATAACATCTTCAAAATTCAAATGATATACGAGTACCTATAAAATAATACAATATTTTGATATTATCTCAGATTGAATCATTATATTTTTAGAAAATAAGGTTTCCCTAGCCCTTGAAAAAACCTAGGCATACCATGTCTCCGTAATAATTCCGTAATGCATACAGATGGTAATAAGAATTTTGTTAACAAAAGAAAAATATTAAAGTTGAAACATTTCAAAAATTTTGGAAATTGTAAAACCAGGCGTGAAAAAATAATTAAAAAAAATTAACATGATTTATACACGAAGTAGGTAAGGTAAGTCTGATTTGCAATTGATTTAACAACTTCCACAAGACAAACTGCTGCTCATAATGTAACAAGAGTGCTGTTTAGAGAGAATACCAACGAAGATTGGATTTTTATAATTAGTATTTATATATACAGAACGGCAGCAGCTAAATTTAAAATCATCCATCTTATTTTCCAATAAATCTTGCTTTGCCTTTGAAAGTTTAATAGAAACAATATAAGGTATTGGGCAATTGAGAATCGACATTTATTTAGAGAGGGGGCCTTTAAAAATAAAATACGGATAACAGAACAAGGATAGTAGGACCGGTATTTTTGAGGAACCTTTTGAGAAATACCGTTAAATACCTAATAAAATTTTTTTCAAGATCAGATTGAAGATATTTTGGAAATTTTTTTAGTGTTATTCAGCAGTATGGTACCTCGCAGATAAACATAAATATCGACATTTTTCCGATATTCATTAGATTTGTGATATTCATTATTTCCGATATTCATTAGGTTGTAATTTATGAACCAAATGACATTTTCAAATTGACATTTTCTTGAATATTGTATAGGTATATATTGTATATTTAATACTTCATTCTATAAATTATTGAAAAATATACAGAGTGTTCCAGTGAAAATAACAAAGCTAAAACTATTAGATGATTCCTCACTTTTGAAACCTCGAAATTCGTAAGTCGTCAAGGGTAGTCCTGTGGTGGTTCTAGGGGACGAAATGTGAAAAACCCAAAATTTTTAACAGGTATTAGAAAATACGGTTTTCATATTGTCATAATATTATCTAAACATATGTACAGGGCATATCTCTTAAAATTTATACCCCACTTGTCTCACTTATGCTCTATCGATTTAAGCCATTTAAAAAAGTTGGAAACACATTTTTTAATGATATTTTAATATTTTGGAAACGGATATAAAAAATTTCCTAAAATGTACGGGGTGGAAAATAAAACATTATTTTTTTAAATGGAACCCCGTATATTTTCAGTCCAAAAAATATATAATTGTTATATTATAATCATCCCACCTGGTAGTGAGATATTAATACAAAAACAGACTGCTGTAACAAATTGGTAGTCCAGGCCCCTGACAAATTGTCGGAAATATAGACCCAAAAATTAACTTGTCCTTTTGTTTATTGCTTAAAAAAATTTTAAGAAGTGGGTAATTTATCTTGTCTTGTCTTTTGTCTATAAGTACTATATCGCAGCTAAATTTTAAAGCGTAAACAGATGTTGACGCGGAACTGCCAAAAAGTAAAATATCTAGAATCTTATTGTCCCTATTGTAGAATAAATATGGTCTGCTCATAAAGCCCGAGCGCCACGAAAACTTAGAGGATTCGACAGTAAAATCATAATTCCGGTATTCGATTCCGGTATTGGTAAATTAGTAGTCAGTATAATATTCATTAGCTACAAAACTGAAATAAATGGTCAAGTGGTCAAAGATTACCCAGAGATAATACTAGAATAATACTTTCATAATACGTAGGAGCAGATAACTAATTAAGGCAGAATCTCAGAGTATCTCAGAAATATCATAATTGTATTGTTTTGCAGAATTAAGCACCTGAGCCTAGAAGAGTTTTTCGTGGAGTTTTCTCTTCATATATGTCGATAACAGGCATCCCACAATAAACACCTAAAATGTTGTTATTATTTACCATTTAATTGAACGTAAAGCTAACCATGTTGTGTAAAATGTTTAGTTCTTATTTTACAACCAGATGTCGTTAGCGTACATGAATAGTGTCCTGAAATTATGTAAAGGGGAAAGTATAGATACCGTAGGATTGGTCGAGATTTTACCCTCCGGTAAGTGTTATTACTTGAAGGGGATGAAAGGCAGTCCGTTGCCCCACTTCTCACGAGGGCTAAAGCATCTTTGCCAAAATTACTCAGTTTCCGAGGTTTTCATACAGTATATTCGTTTAAAATCAAATAGTTCGGTAAGCGGGAGAGTCTGTCAAATTTGTTTGTTATTATAGTCGGGTCTACTTAACCCTATAGATTAACCTTGTGTATCATGATATTCGCATATATTAATGTTTATAAAAGTGCGCAACAATACCCATTGAATTAATCTCTCGACCAACGAAATTCGGTATTATACGGCAAGGTTAGTATGTTCATCTTAGTGGTTAGGTTCGCCATTAAAGGATTAACATCGACAACATGAGAATACATCAGGTAAGATCATTTCAAATGCATCAATGTCAAAAATTTCCCTCTAACTTTAAAAGCATATGCGACGAACCCAGGACTATGAGATCATGTGTGTATATATATGTACATATGTATATATTTTTTTGCCCACCCAAACCGCTCCCTTTCATTTCGAACATCAGCAATCTGATTAAAACCCCAATGGTTACAGTGAAAATGAGGCATATTTTTACGTGTAAAGGAGGGAAATGTCAAAACATTAAGATCTATTTCGCTAGCCTTAAACAAATAGTATGGTGGTTCATTGAATCCCGTGCTTTTCGGACTTATGTCCAAAAATAATTTAAAAAAAATTATTTCCGATCTATTACATAGATGAGCTTCGGTGTAGACAAACGTCGAATTGTTTAGCGTATTAGGTATGCCAAAAAAAAATAGTGGCCATTTTCACCTTTCATCCCCTAGAACCATTCCGTACAGGACTACCCTTGATGATTTCCGAATTTCGATGTTTATAAAGATGAGAAATCATCTAAAATTGGTTTCAGCTTTTAAAACAAAAGCAAATGAAAATAATTTTTAGCGACTTTACTGGGCCGTGGACTCTGCTATAAACTAGTTGACATAATTTTATACAACTAAAAAACTTATAACCTTTTTTTTATACCTGAAGAATTATTGATATAAAACGGTTGTTTCGTTAATATCTCATTTCATTATAGAGATTCGTTTAAGGTACCAGGCACTATTTTAGTTGCAACTTTTTATCCATATACAAAGATAAAATACTGGAGGTAATTTTTATAATTAATAAAGAGACCGTCATGGAGCTACATCATTTACAAACTTCCGCAGATGGAGTGCTAACTTTTTGTAACGCGTAAAGTTACCGTTGATATAATATAAATCTCGCAGCCGGGGTAAACCATCTTCAACAAGCTCTAACCATTATAAATGACAGGCGGGCTTGAAGTAATAATGTCGCGAGACAATACCTTGATCACTTGTGCCACCTGGAGGATTATCGGGCCCGTCTGTGCACACGCGCTAATATCCAAGCTTAATATCGGGATGTAAACGGTGGCCTCATCACCATAACATTCTCATTATTCTTAAAAAGAGACGGAGTTGCCGGATGAGCCGAAATCTACTGCGCTATTCGAGTACATTTGTCTAAATGTCTGTATCTCTGTTCCAGCACAGAGCACATTAGCTGCAATACAAAGGTCATAAATACGATCTGATGCCATTTCATAATACCGTCGTCTACAATCGCGGGATTGCTGGTGGACGTTAAACTAGTGTAAAGCTGATAGCAACAGTCTTGGTAATGTCTTTTGTGACCATTACATTTACATTGCTCTAGAAGCACCTTTGCTTTATAGACATATACCGCCTAAATTTTTATCCCTTCCGAATATAAGTACATTGTGTCTAATGAAAAAAATGGTATATAGCAAACGCTTCTACTCCATATTTTTGCAGCAAAACCTTCGATATACATGAGTATACATAATATTTTCGGAGCATTTACTGCATTCTTATAGTAAAATCATTTGCTTTGTGAATGAATGAATGAATGAATGAATGAAGAAAATGTACATTGATTAGCCAATTATTTTATTGGGGATAAAAACGAGGAGGTGCTCTGACATCTGTCCAAAAAATGAAAGTTTTCATAAGGTTCATTTCTTATCCTGGATACCAAAATAGTGGCGGTGAAGTCATTCGAATAAAACAAAGCACCGTGTCAAAAACAATTACTAAAGTGACAAATAATATAATGGCTAAGTCAAATTTATGGTTTAAATGTCCTTGTTTAAGGAAGAAATTAGAGAAACGAAGCAACTTTGGCCAGAAAAATATAATTTTCCTAGTGCAATACGAGCACTGGATTGTGCACATGTGCGAATTTCGAAACCTCTAGACTATGGAGACGAATATATAAACAGGCTTTGCTAGGTTAAATATCAGGTTATAACTTGTAATGCATTGTATTATTTACAAGTCTAGATGTGCACTGGCCTGGATCCACTCATGACAACAGAATGTGATAAAATTCAAACGCATGTTCTGTAATGCGCCGCAATACACAAGATGCTGTATTTTTAGCAGATGAGGGATGCGGCATAGAACCATGTATAAAGACTATTTACAAAATTCCTCATACACCACAAGAAATTCGATACAATAATTTATTAAAGAAAGAACGTGGACGTATTTAATGTTAGTTTAGGCAATTTAAACAATGATTTCCAATATTACAGTACAAAGTTCGTCTAAGACTTGAGAAAGTCCTTGAAATAGTAGTATGTTGTATTGCCCCAGATAATACAGCAAAATTCTTGCAAGATCCCGATTTTGCTTTGGAGCAAGTAAATTTTGAAGTCAATCATGAAATGATGGATGCAAATATAATTGACAATAGGGATAACTACAGAATATAAGGCATGCAGAGGAGAATTCTCATTATTTTATCATCATTTATATATATATATATATATATATATATATATATATATATATATATATATATATATATATATATATATATATATATATATATATATATATATATATATATATATATATATATATATATATATATATATATATATATATATATATATATGTATATATATATATATATATATATATATATATATATATATATATATATATATATATATATATATATATATATATATATATATATATATATATTTCCATTTACACCACTAACGCTCTAATACAGGCACTATGTGCGATCTGCTTGCTTGTAAACTGACAGCAGGTACCAGGTACGTGCAACAGACATGTATGAGCTTGTTAGGAAATAGCGATTGCTGCGGAGCGTGAAGGATTTGCTATAGAGCAAAAGTAAAACATTATTAATTTACCACGAAGCAAATGCTTTTGCTGCTACCTTCTACTTCGCAGCATTTGCTTTTGCTTTTACTTTCTACTTCAAGCAAATGCTTCTGTATTATTCATCAGACACATTATGTTAAAACATGGGTCAGAGGGTCAGAAAGTCAGAAACATTCCTTGAGTTTCAAAGAAAAGCTTTCAATAGATTAATAAATAATATGAGTCGATCATTATCTGATAATATTTAGCGCCATATCATATTTAGTTATATCACAGTATTAGAAATTAAATGAGAAACCTCTAGAAAGACTTTCCAGAGAAATTAGCTATTAGTGGAAAATACAAATAGGTATATCCGTCATAATGCTATTCCATATAAGATGGTTGTAAACATAAACTAAAAGATAATATTTTTTTATTAAATATACACATCTGGATACCCGCACTACCGCCATCTATTGTTCAGCTGAGCGTAACAACTAGGGCTGCCTAGTAGATGAGGAGCGGTAAGGAGATGAATTACCAGGTAATAACAACTCTATTTTATACACATGCTCGATCTATTGGTATTTTTGGTAAACATTTGAGGTTACATTTCCATAAATGATGACCTGCTGGTGTTCAATTTATTTTAAATGATAAATGTAGGGAAATTATCTACATGTAATATTCAACATTTAACATTGTCTAATATGTATGTAATTTTTTCCCTTAATGTTCAGTGTAAAAATTTCCAATAATAAACCTTTAATTATGTTCTCTTGATTCGTCGATGAAAGCATATCAGCTGTAACAGAGGCTATTATTATATTGTGACAAATCTAAGATACAGTACGATCTAGGCAAATGGTGCTAGACAATCATCGCGTTACGTAATTCGATGGTTGTCTAGCACTAGTTTTATCGTCAGTGGTTGCAGTTTTTGGACGTCCCGAATATTCATCGTCTCCCAAGTTTGTATGGCCATGATTCAGCGACCCAAAATTTCACGGTGGTAAATGATGGGGCAGAGTCCCAGTACAGAGAGTCCAACTCGTCTTTGATTTGCGTAGGTGTATTGCCTTTCAAAAACAAATATTTAATGATAGCTCGATACTCGATTTTTTCCATTTTTACAAAAACACATATCAATCAATTGTCAAATAACAACTGCGCGTCCAAAATGACTGAAATTTTGGTGAGTAACTTTCAAAACATGTGCAAACAAATTCCCTGGTTTTTGTTGACGAGTTTTCACACTACCCTCGTAGGTATATGTGGGGCATTATCATGCATTAGTAAAATATTTTGAAAGTCGGACAAACTGCTGTAAGGTGTCATCGATATAAATTTCATTGAACATACGTACTACACCTCTTGAAGAGGTGCAGTGCATTCACACCTATATTAAAGCGATTTCATAAAATCTGAAACTGTAGAAAACGATCATATTTACGAGACATTTTTCAGGGGCGAGCAGATCCCACTTTTCCAGCAGTGCTTCCAGTGCTTCCGAATGGCTCTACGAACTACTCCACATGCGTGTACTACGACCACGACCATCATCCACTAAATCAATCGATCTTGCATTCTGTTCGTTTTGATGACTATCACAAAACTAACAAAGTTGAATAGTTTACAAAATGTTATTAAGTATTAAGTATTGTTGCTTGGGATGTTACTGTTTTTTCTTCAAAGCCTAATTGAATTCATTATGTAGGGGTCTCCGTCAAGATAATGTAAACGTGAATTCTTTGCTAAATACTATTCCATTAAATATGCTGTAATTTCATCAATTTTTAGGACAAAACAATAAAAAAAGAGCAAAACATTAAGTTAAGAATAGCAATTTCAACAGGACTGTATTTTTAATCTAGTACTGTAGTAATACACAGGGTGTAAAAAAATTCTCCATTATTACCATGTTGGATGGAAACGAATGTACTTCGCATCTTTTAGGCTACATACAAAAAAAATCAATAATACTTTACCAGTATTAAAGTTAAAGGACCATAAATGCATGTATTTTTTGTTTTTGCGTTCAACAAACACCGCTGTGTTGTGCTGGCATAGTACTTTTCCCAGAATCAATTAGAACACACATGAAATACATCCAGGGTCGTTATGCTGTATATGGAGCAATCATAGTGGTAACTAGGGAATATAACATTACTGCATACAATAAAGTACGTCTGCGGAGTTCATGAACCGTTCCTGTTCGCATCTCCGACGACCTCCTCCTCCAGCAATAACAGCGTCGGGTAGGACGAGGTGATTGATGTATGCAAGAAATATAACCGTGCTTCTCGCCTACACTGTCGGCATCGAACCGTTCATGTCTCAGGGATGTGTGAATTATAACACGTCTCTCACAAACCTAATGACCTATTCGTCTCTGCTGGGAGACGGGAAAATCGATTGGTTCTATAATTTTCGGTTTTATTGGTATTGACGAAACTCGGATAAACGGGTTTAGCTTGCGGGCATACTGCAACCAAAGGCTTCCAGAGCTATATTAATTTCTCGCGCGTGTAATAAATAATTCCTTTTAAAGGATGTGAACAATGGACGGTCTATAACCTACAATCAGGGCATCGTCCCTAATTTCCATGAACGGAAATGTCTACTTAGGGTTCAGATTAATTATGTTTACTTTGTTGTTGTGGAAATTATTACTGGTAATATTAGAAATTATCCGACCAGCTTTATAATAAAATTTGTGTCTCTATAATAAAGTACATATTTTATGTCGAATTAAAAATCGACAAACATAATTTTAAATTAGGATTCACTGAACACGTAGGTGAATCGAAATGCTTTACGACTTCATCGATAGGCATAAAATAATTTTAAATTAACTAAATTTAGTAGAGCTAATAATAATTATTATATTTGTTTTTCCATGAGTCACTGAGGCAATGTCTAACGAACTAAGGGGATGCGTTTTTCTAGATGATAGATGAGTTACATTCTTTCATATGAATAGGTATTATAATTCATTATACTATTTCATGCGTAAACAATGGAGAGTAAATCGACCGATGGCGGCGCTAGTATCGCTTTACAAATGGTGGCGAAGAGTAGTACTTGTACCTATTCGTATTTTAATGTATGACTCGTATCGTGTTTTAATTAAGAGTGATGCTTGTCGACAATTTTTGTGTTTCTAAAATTTGTATTATTATAGACTTTGTTAGTATCATGTTTATACCCATAACTGATAGTTATAGATAGATAACTGATACTTTGTAAATTATTTAACTGTTTCTGACTCTTCAATTTACGCGCATATATACATTATCAATAATTAAATTGGCAATATATACACTTTTTATTGCAAACAAACTTGAAACAACTAATTAATAACACATAACCTCACAGTAACTCGCCGGAAAAGTACTGTTTGTAGTGGTTCATATATTCGCCCTTAGAGGTTGCGATAGGATTGTGAACTTCCGAATTCAGTGAGTCACAAGGAACACAAATCGACCAAATGGTATATTCAATTGTCTGCTTGTCTAGTATCAACAATATGAATGGCATTTCTACAAATAAATTTTCTTATTCGAGTACACATGATGAATGACTTTTGTCCTATGCCAGCAGGAGACAGCACTTTAGTGATATATAAACATTACTTGATTGAATAAATAATACACATAAATCATTCGCATATTGCGGTCGTATTTAAAACACTATGTAGGTATGGAATTAAATATAAACATTAGACTGCACCATTGAGCTTTCCAATTCAAATATTGACCTAAAAATGTAACACTATTTGTTGACATATATAGCCGTTGCCGTTGTACAGTTGTTTCCCGACAGGACAGCACTCCCCTGCAGAACCTTTTCCGACTGCAATCGAGATTAATCGCACGTACGATTGAATCTCACAATTCATATATTTATTTCATCACAAGTTTTCCAGAGCGATGATAGCCTAGCAGTTATAAAGATACGTGTATATGGCAGAAAGTGTCTCAAGTAAGACTAGTATAATTCAAAAGGAGCATCTCATTGCGCATGTTCGCAGTGAAGTGCTCTTATGTCGCGAAACAAACATGTCAAATTCCTGCTAAGATCCCATAATATCCCAATACAGCCCAAGAGTACTAGTAATGATTCGTGATGAATAGGTAACAAACTAGAAACTACTAAGGCCAAAATATTTAGTAGCGGGAGAATATTTACACGGAATCCGCAACACTTCTTTCCTATACCCCGGCTTCAAAATAGTGTGGAGTGATCCATACATAATATCACACCACCATCACAATTGAACGGTCTGCCTATTTGCAATGGATCACAAAATTTCTTAGTGTACAAATTTGTGTACGCTCTATAGAAATCGTGGGCAGAACTCATTAGTAACCGGGTCATTCCGGGCAGAACTCATTAGTAACTCATTAGTTACTCATTAGTAACTCATCAGTAACTCATTAGTTAGAGTTTTAGGCGGTTCTAAATTAAATTAAATTTCATTGGTCAAAGGTAAAGACGTCGGATTTCCGTGGATATATTGACGCATGCGCTGTTTCATGCATGTATGTTTTGGCGCGACAGTGGCGTTTCATTTTGTCTTGTGTACGGTTGATTCGCGATATAAATTAATTATAATATTGTGTTATACGCGAATGTTTAGTGTTTTTATGCGATGGAAGCGACGAATGCGAGTAGTTGCCAATAATTCCAATCGTAAGCGACCGAATTTGAGAACTAAAAATTATCAAAAATGCCTCCTCTAAAATGATACGCCTATGGAATTTCGTTTCCTTCGCAGCTCATCTCCCTGAGCCGTCCATATGTTGGTGATGAATCACTCCACACTATTTAAGCACCGCAGTATAGACGTTATTACTATAATATTCAGATATTGCTTCCCTAGTGACCATACCTCATGATCGTGAAGTGAACGCTTACTGCGCCCTGCTATCATGTGTCCTGAGCAGATGGAATGACCCATGGATAGTAGATAGACACCATACATACCATACAAGTATCATTTAGGTGCGAAATGCAGAATAAAATGTTTTAAGGGGACTAGACAGCATCAGTGATGATTGTGTTTACTGGCATCTATTCCACTGGATCTACTACCCTCCCATAGAAGCGTAAGCGAACATTTTCCAAAATCATATAATATAGTTTGTAACATCGAAATATGAGACATAATATTTTTCAAAGGATACCTACAATTGCCGTAATGGGAGATCGGGGCAGTATATATTTTCTTACAGCAAGCTAAAATCGTCACTATAAAGGCGATTTCATTCAACAAGTTGTTATGTTTTGATAGAATACTAATAACTAATCAATTTTTAAAAAACCCAGCAAAATAATGCACTAAATTAAAGAATAACTCTATTACTTCTATTTCAAGAATTATTGTTGACTCCACTTTACCCTACGTTCGATGGTATTAGACATCCAAGTGAATGCCAATGATGCCGATGTGACACGGCCGAGGAACGTGTAAAATGGATCTGTAATATTTGAATGGGTAGAACCATTCTTATTCTGCATCACGTTCACCATCCAATTGTTTTATGATATGACGAAAGGTATACAGTGTGATCAATATTTTGTTGTATATATCAATGTTTTTATGTATATAAAATTATTTGTTTTTCCTTAAATTACTGGAAATCGGTTATACTTGACAACGCTGTTAAAACTACGGTACCACGGCATCTTTTATCGATATAATGAGGGTTTTTTGCTCGTTGTTTTCATGTCTCATATTTCGATGTTACAAACAGTACCTACTTAGACTGAAATACCTTACGTTGCGTTGGTTTATATTAATTATTAAATCCTCTAAATTTAACATTTTTTAAATGTATTGTAATCGTTGCCACCACTAAATTTACTTTCTATTGCAGGGGTAACTGTTCAGCATTATTTTACATCAGATTCAGTAAATAACATAATTTATTAATATCAGCTTAAAATAAAATTAAGTGTTTCATTTTATCACTTTGTTATGAAGTGGAAATATTTCACCACGCATTACGCTACCTTTTATTATTATTACTATATTCTTTAAATTATTAAGCTAAGTAAACATATATATCAGTTCAACAAGTTTATATTCATCGTACAAGTTCGTTTATTTTTAGGCATATATTACTATTTAATTGTTAATTAAGTTTCGCTTACAATGAAGGCGAAAATTACTACATCCGGGAAAACACGAACACGTAATCAATTTCTAATGCCAAAAAAAAACCTATCGGCGTCTGACTAAAATCCTGAGGCTATAATTCACCGAGATGTCAGCGCAACGGCAATGCGCATGTGAGATTTAGATAGCAGGTAGGAGATTCATATGGTGAGGGAACAATCCGCTATCTGTGCCTACAGTGAATTGAAAATACTGAGCATACCGCGTACTGTATTAGCGTGTAATAAAACCGCTAAGGGAATGAACTCTAGCGATCTGACCCAAACCAAGTGTCTATACCGTCAATAAAATACAAAAATATAATAAACCGAAGAATAAGTGGAAATTCACCTGTTAGAAAGAGAAAGGGAATTCAGGGTGACGAGATGATAATAATAATCCTAGTTAACAACCGACAAAATTGAGAAGCATCCATAAGACTGTCTTTCCTGGTCGCGCAAATACTTTCCTGCTCGTACAGTTCGTTTGCTCGTACAGGACGGAACGCCGATGTGAGACTAGATCTTAGCGGTCACGTTTCCTCCCTGGTAGTGCAATTGTTTTGGAACGTCTAGGGAGACCCATTATGGAAACTACTCACTGGTCACCTGAGAACCTGAGAAATAAGCCGCGTCATTTATTCTGGAACTAATATCCTGAGTTCCTCGAATCTCTGTTAATGTTATTTTGCAGTTATATGTTCATTATTGCTTCTTCCCATACGCGCGCGAAAATAAGACCGCTTACTTATTATTGACCGCTCGTTCATTACCATTTTTGTCCCCAAACTTACGTCCATTGTTATCATCTGTTACTACTATAACCGCCGGCGCCGTTGCCACACACAATTTCTATTCGCAAGGCTTTTATCATAAGTAATATCATAAGGGCATCTAATTTTTCCGAAAAAAAATCGAAAAAACACGTTGCTAGGTAATATTTTAATAAGAAGCATGAGTGCTGGTAACAAAAATCCCAGTCGAAGACGAAGATTTTTGCACCAGCACGAATGCATTTTGTGGAAATATTACGTGTTACGTTACATGCAACGTGGTTATTCGATTTTTTTCACAGGAAAAATTAGATGCCCGAATGGTATTTGACAAGACTAGTTCATGAGTAACAGATTATTCTGCATACACATAGCTTACAAAACATACTACCTACTATACATGCATACATAATAAATATGAAATTTGAAAACTGAAAAACATGTAATTTATTTAATTACAAAATACAAGGAACTTAATTATTTATGGTACAATTAAAATATAAATTGCAATTTTGGTACACAGTAGGGGTATTGTTTGAAGCCTTTTTTAACTCATTGATAACGTTGGGTGTACGTAAATCATTAATGTTGTTGATGGGTCCAGCTGTACAGTGAGAAGCTCGAGGAGTAGCTGCAGTATCTTCTGTTTTTTAGCTGGAGGTTCTAAGGCGTCACTTCTAAGGGTGTTTATGATGTTGGAATAATGCTCATTATCCATTTGCACATAAGGAATAATTAAGTTGGCTGAACTGTGGCCATTAATTTTAATTAATTGTTGTTCACCCACTCCTCCATTAACTAGGTTACTGACTGCTGTCGACCGCATAGGGTAGTTTGTTATTTTTATTTCTTTTGTATTTAATCCTGCATTCTCTGCTGCTTCTTTAGTCCATTTCGAAAGTTCGTTTTTTCCCACTGGAGTGTTTTTGTCCCATCCACTTGATTGTTCTTTGTTCCCTGATGGGTTTACTGTTAAGAATAATCTATCAGTTGTTATTCTAGATGAACGTTTAACCATTAGAATTTTAAAAAGACGGACTAGACAAAAGATATGGTTCTTCGTGTTGGGGACCAGCCATTTACTGTGGGCCACTTTTTTCTCCAGTCTGGGCCGTTTTGTTGAGGAGAGGATTATATTCTACTCTTCCTAAAAAGTAGGATTTTTGAGTCAGTTATTTAAAAAAATATGTAATTATGTTATCTACCTTTTTTTGATCCCAGAATTATCCACTTCCTGTTTAAAATTATGAACTCTGCAATTGACTGCTTCTCCACCTCTCTAGGCAAGTTCTACTGAAGCGATATGGTAAAATTTTCGCTGGAATCCCGCCGGAGTGTCTTCGTCCCATAATAAAACTATTGCGTAATATTCTTCCAATTTTAATGAAGCAGAGCTCGATTTGCTTTTCTTGGCGCACATCTGCAAATTCCTTCGTTTCGCATTACGAGCTTCCCTACTAGACTTAAAGATAATATCTTTAAATGGATCAAAAATGATTTTCCACTTCATAAATCTCTTGCATTTTTTTTTGCAACGGTGTTCCACATTGTCTTCACAACTAGTTCTTTGTAATTTTCACCGTTTTCTTTCTTCATATTCCACGCCCAATCTTTCAGGATTAGGTTTAGTTGCTCTAAACTTGTAGTTTCCAAAAGCTCGTATTTCTTTGCCTTGCAGAAATCCGTAAACTGTTTCCCTATTGACGTATGGGTTTTAACTGTATTGTGGTATGGTACGGTACACTTTTCTCATACGCCAGATCACTATTGGTCATAGAATCACTTCCAAAGCGACTCATTTTCACTACATATGCTGACTAGCACGGTTTAAAAACAATATTACAAATATATTATTTATTGACAATAAAATCAGAAAAATTGTTTCGCGTCGTTTTCTGGTGTCCTAAGACCATAAGTACTTGTTATCAAAGGTATTGTAATTTTTGGTGACATCAGCTGTCAAATTTTCCCGCGGGTAATCTCGAAAAAACTGCTGACAGGTGCAGTTTTACCATCTAGAAACCATTTGTAATTCAAAATTGCGCCTTTGTGATTGGTGGAAATTAAGACGAGGGAAATAGTCGGGCTAAAACTCCCCCCTCCCATATGGCCAAGCTTGTATGCGGACTGAATAACAGGTTTATTTAGATATAATAGGTATATATAGATATATAGATATAATAGGTATTGTGATGATCAGTAAGGGATAATAAAACCTTATAGGGTGTATGACTATATAGTGTAATAGAGCTATATCCATGTGAATTAGATGACCCTGGTGTACCACCATCTCCATTGTAGTCACGCGAGATCCCTACAGGGCGGTCGGTGATGATGGAAATAGAAACTTCGAAGCCAGTTTTTCAGTAAAAAAATCTTGTAAGTTAAAGTTTTTACGATTTTCTGGTTTGAAATTATTTTGCTTACGTACGTATTCATTAGTACACTAAAACATTTTATTGTAATTGAGACCCACTTGACTATAACAATAATAATGAAGGTAGCAAGTTGTATTAAATCGATGAGATTTCTATTTGGTAGTTACTCTCATATTACGGTAGGTCAAGTTGATCCTTGTGCAATTTTCCATTAAAGCCAAGAAAATGCTTTTGAACATTTAGCATAATTTTGTGGTGCAATATGTAACATGCTACTCGGAGAAAATAGCTTTTAGAATTGCCAATTAAAACATTTCCGTTTAAGTCAAGATTCCTGTAAAGTTACTAATTGAAATAAATCATTATTATTTTGAATAATCACTGACATTTCCTCTATATGCTAAATCTCTCAATCTCTGTTTGACCTGATGACATTTCGATACTTTTTTAGATTCATGCAGTATGTTTCAGAATAGAGAAGACATAACGGATCTTCTACGTAACTGATATTCGTCTGATTTCAGTTACATCAGAGCAATTAAAATGAACACACATATTCATAATGCATGCAATTATAAGAAAAGCAAAATTGAAACTCAAAGGTAAGAAATAAACAATGTAAAATATTAAAAACTTATTTGTTAACTGTATCCTACCTAATAACTTCATAGTGTATGCAATGGTAAATGATAATGGGAACGGTAAATAAATAAAAGTTTAATTAAATATGACCATAATAATGCTTAGAAAATTCAATCACTAAAATAATCGATACACACAAAAATTGATGAAATTTACCAATCAATAATTTTGTTTATTTAAGTACACAAGTACGAAATTGTTAGAAAATTAGGCATATATGCATATTATACAGGGTGGCACAAAAATGCTTTTTAATCCAATAAATTTAAAACAGTTTATGGACTGCCCAAACTTTAATTCCTTATTTTGCTATCAAGAACACCTATTACTTACATTTGCTTTTTTTTGTTACAATAACTTAATTTAATTTTTAAGATTAAACATACAATAAATGTTAAAAAGCCACGTTTTTTATATTATGAGCGATTGAACTGGGGTAATTGTAAACACATATTTATAGGATTTGCGTAATTACTGTAATTACACATGACTCGTTACACAATTAATATATTTTGCTCACTTTTCCCCCTTTGAACATTTGCCTCTACCGTATAGCTATTTTTTTTTGAACAATTGTAATAATGTAATAAATTGTAATGTAAATATCTGATTTAAAAAAATGGGAAATAATAGGACGTATTCTCAAAAAGCAAGGGTGGTAAGACAGCAACATAATTTCAAACAATACCCTACATACAGTCCTAGCAGAAACAATTTATTAGCCCTGGAGTACATTCAACAGCGATTTAAAGTGGGCAATAAAAGTTTGCCTTAGCTAGCTCAGTTCTTAATAAAAATAAAAATAAAATTAAAATTCAAACTAGTAAATTCGGTGGATACCAACGTCACTGGTTCCCGTGGACGCCACTGACCATGCGCAAGTAAGTCAGATAGTTCAAGCAATATCCTGGGTATCAAATCTACTCTGGCACTCTAATTTTTGGGGGAAAGAAAAAAATAAGACACACTTACTTTTACGGTTTACTTTAAAAATTGGAAAGTTATGAATGATGACACAACAAAAAGGAATACAAAAATTTACCAAAAATGTGGTATTATGCCTAGAAACGCAGCATAAAATACATAAACAGCTTATACAGAAAACGGGTTAAATGTCAAAGTGCACGATCATCAATATATCAATATAATATATAAAAATAGTGAGGCAATGCCTATCTAAATAGGTTGATTAAACAGCGGGAATAACCAGGTGAATAATACATATAGATACTTTGTCAAACGTTTTTGTCTGAGGGCTCGTAATTATTTTATATTCTTAAGCGTACACACACTAGCAATATCAAGTCAATCAAACAAGGTGTGTCCCCTTTTAACTATACTTAAAACTAGGCTTATCTGTGATATGCAACGAGTCTTCCGGTAAGGTGGATCTCTGAAGGTGGATTTTAGCAGGACCACCCTGCTAAAGTCTATCGACCCCTGTATCTGCGAACAGTTACAGGAGAGATCCATCTTACTGGAAGACTCGTTGCATATACTCGGTGCATACTAAAGGTGGTTCCAAAGGTGGTTCAAAAAGAGGTGGTGTAAAGGGTGGTGCAAAACCAGGTGGTGTAAAAGGTGGTGTGACTTACACCCGCCGAAAGAAAATAAAGCCCTGTAACACAGACCGATAAGTATGTCTCGTTACAAGTAAAAAAAGTTAGATTAACTGAATATATATCCTACAAAACTTACTAAGTAGTTGTAAAACGGCCTCGAAAAATAGCTTAGCTGTTTCCCTCAATCAACTATAGGGAGTTCTACGCAACGTTGGCTCTCAATGTGTTGATTAAAAGTTATTTGATCCCACTAATGTGGTATGTATAGATTCATTCAAAATCTCAACACACGAACGATGATTTCCTTGTATTATCCCATTATATCGGAACGTACATAATACGTTATTTAACCAAGAAAATCACTTAAACCCTTAACGCACTGAAAACGCTAGTATGCCATTCACGCGTCTAGCGAAAAGAAAGCGACTAGACCAACGCCCCAGGAAATTAGACCATAGATTTTCGGACCTAGGCTAGCGTCACAGAACTACCAATGTTCATATCACAAAACAAAAAAGCGACACAGATATGCACTTAGATATTTGTGGTAAATCTATGACAAAGAATCTATTATGCGCTGTGGCAATATCGATGAATGCAATCGACTAATGAAAGTAATATGCCGACCTGAATTTCTAAACACATGCTAAAGGGAACGCGTAATCAATCAAAAATCAAAATTTGACGGATAAATATACCTACAATAAATGTCGGATTCTCAAATTGTTAATTACTAAAACTGAACATAACAAATTTGTTTTGCTGAATATCATAAAATATACTGCAATCAGACCTTAATGTCAAAATAATACATGAGCTTATCGGATATGGTACAAAGTGTGTAAAAATCCAACAAAAAAAATTTAAAAAAATTAATTGTATTATACCGTGCTAGGGAGGTTAGCAGAAAGCTCGTTAGAGATCTACTGATGCGATAAATCGAACGACACTTGAGATATTTTCTCTGTGATAACGATACCGCCACTGGACAAAAGGATTGACAGACCCTGCTCCGTTCGATACATCCCCGGTGTCACCTTGACAGAGGCAATGCATCATTGGATCCGTATTCTGCCAGCACGATATTGGATATCCAATAGTGCATGTAACGATATTACTCCAAAGCGGCGCGGAGCATAGGCTATTACCATAATAATATATCGCTAAGTGTCGCACAGCTATATGGAGGAATGGGGAATGTAATTATTTTCATCCAGTTCATGAGGCTTGGCAATATCTATGCCATTTCGTGGTATGTGTAGGTCAGCTTGTTAGAAAGAGGAAATTCCAAATCGATTGAGATTTTAATTAAATATTTGAGAAATTATATGATCCCGGATAGATTGTTAATGGATCTTACACAGTTTGTAAATCACGTACCATGCAGTTGTTTATGCAGCTATTTGGGAAACTTATTATACAATACTAGAGAAATTAATAGATTCTAATAATATTACTGTCAAATTTGTCAGTGGATGAACAGAAATTTTGAAAGTGTAAAATTTGATGATGAACATAATGTAGAAACATATTTCCTCTTCGAAAGAAGTTAATAATTTTAATTGCTATATTTCCTCATCGAGGAAATTTATTAATTTAAATTTTCATGCAAAATAGTCTTCGATTATCGCAGCGAAAATATACGCAACTGCGAGTTTGAAGAGGCATAACCCACATGAATAAACGAGAGTTACTAGAACTAGGTACAATTAATTTAGTTTTCTTTCTCATATTTTAGTATTGAAAATACTTCTGAGACTCTGAGAGTGTATATATAGGAACCGTCTTTAAGAAAACGTTCGTGACATGGGACATGCTATTCTGTCCAGTCAGCAACGCATCCCGAATACGGAGAGATCAAAATTTGCCGTGTTGAGAAATAAACGAATTACTGATTCGTCTTTTTTATGGGCTAATTAGTAAATATTACTCTTTATGAATGACTACAAGGTCAGACAGTATAACACACTTCAAATTGAGACCACCAAGCTTTATGTTTAATTCGGAATAACATAATACGAACAGTTCGATAGATGGTTTAAAAAAATATATCAATAGCTTATTCATTAGAATGTTTATGTTTCAAACACGCATACGTCAAAATACTCCAATATTACCTGCTTTGATTCTTAGACGGGCACCGGAAGCTACCATAGGCGTAGAATGTATTCAACAGTCGGAAGTTAAGTAGTACATAGGCACTAACCAGCACAGTTGCTAAAATTGATGGAACACATACTATATGAGGTATTATAGCACATACTATAGGGCCGGTTTCACTAGTTATATTTAAGGGTTGAGTGCTAGTTTTAATTTCAAAGTTACAGTTAATTTTAAGGGTCACTTAACTCTTAAATGTCAATTAATTATAAACCTCACGTATTCTGGGGCTTATCTTTGTAAGGGGGAGATCATAACTTAAATGTGAATAGTCAAAAAAGTTTTTGGCGCGGTTTTAGGGTATTTTTTGGAGGTATGGATATAAATAATTTGATAGCTGATTCTTTTGACGATAATTTGGAGATAATGGAAATTATTGAACATGGAATTCCTAGACAATTTCATCCAAGGGTCAACTATTCTAGGGATATGATAATTTACAATTTTGTCAAAGATTCAGATTAACCAAAGAGGCGTTTTTGATTTACTACCGCTAATAGAGCTCTAACAGAGACATTGAATTTTCATTCGATATGTACGTTATTTCTTGATATCCCAAGAACATGCTAAAAGTAAAATTCAATATATTTTCAGGAACCATTCATTGTCTCCAATGAACCAGTTATTAATTTTTTTCTTGGTATATTCATCCAACAGTCATTTGGTAATTATATCAGATCTTGCAAAAATTAGCAAATCGTCAGTCTCAAGAATAGTGACAAGAGTTTTAGTGGCAATATTTTAACTCATTTCAATATTTCACTTCTTTTAACAATTTATTATTTATAAATCTGAACTTTCAAACCATCCACATAAGTAATATATTATATTGTGATTTTGATTTTCCTGTTTTTCTTGGTTGGCAAAACATATAATTACTATTGGAGTACATCTAAGGGGGACTTGTACTTCAAAGTTCTAAATGTTACATGTTGAGACGTTAAGTTTAAAGGTTAAACTGTCAAACTACCCGGATGATGTTAGGAATAGGTAGCATCAGAATCAGAAGATCGTGGTTGAGTAGTATCACTTTACTAAGTCCAAGGCACTAATGTTGGTGGAACAGGAAATAGATTTCAGTGTTACCTGACACAAGTCTAGCTTTGTTAACGATAAGATTTAAGTGTAGACTGTGGAACCGGGCCAAAGTATATTAAGTATTAAGAACGGTAAGGAATATTTTTACCGTTCGAAGATAATGTTTCCAATTTTGTCTGACAACGGTATAACCCTTAACGTTCGTGATGCATATACTATTTTTTGCATGAACGCAAAAAATAGTAGTTACATAAGTACGTATTTACATAGGTACGTATTTAACTTTTTATGTAATATCAGAAATGACGTTAAATAAGAAATATAACTGAAACTGAAAAACATTTAATTTTAACATCAATAAATAGATTTTCAAATACATATTGCTTTTAATTCTTATGAACTTCTGAACGAAATGATCTGAATTCTAGAAAACCCATTATAAATCAATGCAATGTTAAAAATGTCTATTTTGACAAATAAATTCTTACCGTTATTAGAACGGTAAGCGTTACGTACCGTTTTGTTTGCCTTTGCCGCCAGTAAGCGTATCATACTATCGTAGAAACAAACACGGCAAGTGAACAAAAAAAGGTTAATTGTGAAAATTAGTATATAAGTATCAATAACGGTAAGGGTAACTTACCAATCGAAGCCAATGTTTGGAAGCTGAGCAAAGTGAAGCCTATAATTTTGTTTGAGAAAAGGTATAGCCCTTCGTATAGCACGTTCGTGATGCTTAGGCTATTTATTGTACGATCGCAATAAATGAAAACGAATTTATACATATGTATTTAATTTTTTATGTAATTTCAAAAATGTCGTTATATAGTATGACTCAAACCGAATAAGAGTGTCTATTTTGAGAGTTTAATTTATTTACCGGTCCTGTACCGGTAAATATTAATAACAAACAGTAATAGATTTAAATATCCCGAATAATTGTACCTAATAACCAATCTGACACGACTAATAGACATCTTATGGATCTGTTAAAAAATATTTTGAGAAATGGGATGCCGTGGGAGTAATATATCATAAGAATCGATGAATATCTTTGATACATGATCTTAAACATTCGCACGAGTGAAAATCCGTCATCGAAAAGCGATTTCTTTATACAAATGGCAAAGTTATAAGATAATGATTTTTTCCGCAGCAATTCCTTTATGGCAGCAGGTTACGTCAAAGATATCGTCGTCTAATATCTATTTTATGGACATCGCCAGTATAAAGGAGTCTTTTAAGGACGACGTGTGCATACTGATATGGTATAGAAAATCAGGTAAAATTGAGCCGTCACTGCTTGGCTTCTCAAATTCATCATAATTCGATAATAGTAGAGTACACGGCCCATCAGAGTCGTCTAGAAATGATTTTCGTTTGCACTTTGTGTTTAAAAGCTGAAACCATTTTTATAATATTTCTCACATTTAGAAATATCGAAATTCGTAAGTCGTCAACGGTAGTCCTATACAGGCTGGTTCTAGGGGATTAAATGTGAAAAACACCCCATTTTTTTGCATAATATTAATCTTCCACGTTCATTTACGCCGAAGCTCAATAATTGACCACATTATTAAATTAAATAGACAACTATAACGTTTGCCTAATACTAGGTTTTTCGATCGATAGGTTTTTTGACATTTTCTCGCTTTACACTGCGATAGATACTTTATTCGTAGTCTGATTAAAATATAACCATTAACATCGTTTTAGAGCGAAATTTAAATTCTGATAATTCTGATAACTATATTTTTTTCTCCGATTTATGTAAGAGTGCGTGCGTCGGATGCGCGAAGGTCGACTGTTACTTGCGGCATCTCAATTTTCACTGTCATTGTTGCTAACTTTTGAATCCGAATGAACAGAGGAAATACATGCCTCACAATAAGTATGGATGTAAAACAATTCATATAATGGGAGAAGGGCACTTCCTATATTGAAGATAATTATCAGACGCTAATATTCTTTTCATTTATATTTAGTCTTCCGTAGAATTGCTGTGCCCTATTTGATAGAGAAAATCTACAAAATTGGACTATCGTCATCAGAAAGGATCGATTTGAAGGCTATTAGTGGGGTCTAAGTCGGAAAAAACCAACAAAATCCCATGGGTTTTACCAGAGGACGAGACTACGGCGTAGAGAGAAGACGATGGCGTAGGGCAAATCAGCATGCGTTCACCCCCTATTGGCGAAAAACCATCCCTATATTGCAATTTTTATTGAGCGGCTTGTTTTTTAAGAAAAAAATGGACGACCTCCCCGTTTTTGCAAATGGCCAACATCATAGACATATCCGCGACTACCCTACACCCCACCCCCCCTCTCGAAACTACCCTCAGAGGGGGTTGAAATATAATTCCGGGAGATCGGGCAAATTAATTTATTCCCCCGTTTTCGAGGATGCTGAACACGATGGTCGACATAACGGATCTCTCTGAGCCATTTTCACCCCTCATTTCTAGCTGCAGATGGCATACGAGCTAGAAATAGCCCAAACCAACGTGTTCTCCGTTTTCGAGGATGCTGAATATTATTTTTTATTTAGATACAACACGAATTCAATTAATGACATAACATTAATTAAATTACGGCCTTATTACCAAACCAGACACGTAATAAAGCCGTGAATGGCCGTCTCTTATAAGTTGCAGCGCTTTTGCCATAGCTACTTTATCCTGTCCACTTTACTCTTATGGCCGGCTTTATTGCCTGATAGTAATTTATATGCTACCCTACTTGTCAGGCAGGTTATAAGGCCGTGGCTTTTTTGCATGCCTAGTATATTTTAACTTTTTAAGGTTATTTGAATCAGACACCTACCTGCAATCTCAAAATATTTCCTTTAAGTTATAGCTCATAGAACGCTTAATACATATAATCAGATGCCAACAAAAATCTCACTATTTAGGCATAAATATAACTTATTTTATGAGACGTCTCTTATGCCACTGAGAAGCGCGTTTCACTGAACTGCTGAACTGCGAAAACGCGGTTCGCAGCGGATCGACAACGCTATAATTAATATGTTTAAGTGTTCTGCATTATTCACGCTAGTGTTAGGTCTCTAATACACAGATGACACTAAGAGTAAAATTCCAGAATATATTCTTTACGAATACTGCTTTCGGCCATATTACCTGACTGGCCTTATTACTGGATAGGGCTGGAACCTTTGGGGAACCTAGGCTATATTTTTACATGGCCTTATTACCCTACACTACCTTTCTAATAGAAATTCTGTTAACTAACTTAGAATAAACGGATCAATTCTGTTCGATGCAGAAAGGTCCAACCTACACAGTGACATCAAATTATCCCTATCGCATCACCCCTGAGTCCATGGGTCGCGAGAGAACATTTGTTTCACTTTCGCGGTTTATGCCTGCCTATATGGTACACTAACGATCCCTTAAACATTTCCAATGTTAAAAATAAAGCTATAACATATAACATGTTTGTAAAATCATATTATTATGTAGCAGCATTTTTAGAACATTTTAGTCTAAATTCATATTAAGTAGATAATATTTAATATTTTAAAACTCTATACAAAGCTTAATATTCTATTATGCACGAATTTTTCAAAGAGTTTAGAAAAATATGATAATAACGTATCGGACGATAATTTTCAATTTGCTCTGTATCCCCTGTCTTATGATTATTATTATGAAAGGCTAGTTTTTATTTTTACAGGAAAATACCTGATTTCATGGACAAATTGAAAATATATAGAAGATATACATTAACAAATGCCGTATGTTCAAGTATTGTATCGACCCGTTTCGGTGGTGTGCTTGCGTAATCGGATTCTAAATAAAACGATCTCAAGACTGCCGCGTTACAGTATATTGGAGTTGACTTGCTGCCCGCATCCGATATCCATTTCGGAGAATGAATATAGAATTTTCGTATTCAATTAAACGTACATTCGTATCAGCGACCGAAAAAATGCAGTGCACATATTGTATCAGTTACGCTGTCTTGTAATTCGGTTTAGTTGTCGGCTATAATTTTTAATAGCCTCATGTCAATAGGCTCACGTCAAATGTGAAATAACAAATAATACCTATGCCATGACACAAGTCAACTTTGAAATGTTAAATGGAATCACCTTCTTTGTTATACCTCAAAGTGTTACCGCAAAAAAAATGACTTTCATATGTTTTCCATTAACAAGTAACAAAATAGTTGTTACTAAAACAAAATTATTTTTGTATTTAATTCACTTTCGTTTAATTAGGTAAGTACTGAATGCATTCCATTTTGTTGTAAACAGTAATATAAACTATTTTAGCTTTAAGTAGGAGGGGTAGTGTTACGAAATAGTCAGCAGCGATTGTGCACGATATACTGAAAATTCCCTAGAACTAGAGAAATCTACACAATATGGCAAACCGCACCGAACGACGTGGCAACATCTCATCTGGGGGTGCCAGATACAACCCAGGGGCGAAGCCTCAACCCTCTAGGACTGAGATACGCCCCCTGACCCCATTTAGAATAGTTAGGGCAAAATAACATGTGGACTACTTCCTGTAGAACCATTCGAGACGCCCTGTATGCAATAGATGGATTCATCGAGAAGCTTCTAAATGTTTCTAGAATCTTGAAAATAATATATACCGATCGTTACGGCATTCAGTTTGGTTTTGACGTTCTTAGAGATAAGATAAGGTAGGTAATTAATTAAAAGTGTTCTATTTGAGATAGTGGTTTATCATTCTAAACATTTGTGACTTGTTGTTTGGAAATATAATTAGTAGTAGTAGTAGTAGTATAGATAGTAAGTATATTTGGAAATTCCTCACTAACGTTTTGAAAAACCACTGCGATTAGATCTGCATTCTCTAATAATGTGTTGCTGCATATCTTCTACTGCAGCAGGCTGGGTTTTTAACACAACAGTTATCAAAATACCCCTAAAGGAAAAATCGAGAAGGGTTAGATCGGGACATCTTACCGACATTGTATTGCATTGGGGTGGTGCTGTACTAAATTTTCATCTAGGTTTCTGTTTCCGTTAATATCCAACTTATTTTCTCGTTCTTCAACAATAAAGGGGTGAATGGTAGTTTCTATCACGTTGATATAGGTGTGGTCATTAATATATGAGGGCCTAACAACAGTGCCAAATAATATAGCCGGATATTTTTTTAAGGAGAAAATATATGGATTTTTCGTCGCTATAGTACAGTAGATACCGGACATTTGTGATTATTCACTGACCCGCTTAAAAAATATGCATTAGTCTCTAAAACAAATATTTTATAACAAATGGGGAGTATTACGCAGCGATATCGTTACATTCTCAAATCAGATTTTTCGGTCGTTCTCACGAAATATCTGGAGAATCTGTATTTTATAGGGGTGAAAATAATTATATTTAAGTACTCTACGAATAGCTTCATGAGAAATTCTTGTAGCGGATGCACCTTGGCATAGAGAAACGGTTGGATTTATGAATCCACTTAGGACACTGTACTATGGCACAGTGTCCTAATGCTTCCACCTGAGTCCCTTCATTAAGTATTCTGGGTTGACCTTTTTTGTTTCTCACTGATCCAGAAATTTAAGAATAAGTTTTATGACATAAGTATGGCTTACATTTTTCCGGGATTAACTTCGTTAAATGTTTCAGCGGTTCTTAACGTACAACGATTCGCAGATCCACAAATAAAAACAATTTAAATTACATCTGCTAAGGAGTAAACGATTATTTAATTGAAAAAAGTTTAGACAATGCAGGTCGAATTCTTGAAATTGAAAAACAACCCTTGAAAAACAAATGAGTGAACTAAATGAACGAAAAAAAATTCTTAGCCGGTAAATACTACTCAATAAGACCTTTACTTTGAGGTAGCAAAGGATGTGGTTCAATTTGATATTCTTAAGTTGGCGTGTGGGAGGCCTAGGGAGTGACTTATCCATTGCCTAAAATATGGTCGTTTAATTTCCTGTACCTAATATAACATTCGTGCGAAATCACGTTGGTGTAACATTCGTAGTTTTCTAGATATTCGTATTGAATCTTTTCAAATTAACAACCTGTATATAAATTATATTTTGCCTTAGGTTGTAGTTATGAGGTTCGTGTCTAAATTTCAAAAAAAAAATTCCTAAATTTAAATTTCTTAGGGTAATGTAAAATTGTATTGATATTTTCTTGTAAACAGAAAAGTTGATGGCAGAAATATGTATTTTTTATGTTTAACAATAAATTAGGATGACATATTAATTTACTATCACAATGATTTAAAAATTAAAATTAAACTACTTAACTAAAGCTATAAACGATCTTCTTTCTTATTTTGCGTATGTCACGCATTCATTTAAGCTTGTCTCCCGTTCAGTCAGAGGGTAAAACAGGGGTGCAGGAACAAATTGGTTGAAACTTCCGAGTTTTATAAAAAGGGCCTTCCTCCTTATGTCACCATCTGGGAAGATTGTTTTTTAATTAAATTTTTGATCATATTGTAACTGCAAATGCGGCCGAGGATTTCATCAATTATGTATTTAATACACCCTCAGACGCTGTACGAGGGCGCGAAATTAAAAGATGTCGCGAAAACATAATTGCTCATTGGAGGCAACCACTGATGAAGTTACGAAGATGACGTTTAGAGGCAGGACGGTACTCTTTATTTCTACAGCCAGTTATCTTTATTTCAGTGGCTCCATTTCTACACATGCCTAGGGATTTGGTAAAATACTCATAGTCTTAAAATTTAACGGTTATGAAAACAATCTTGTTATTACGGCAATACTCGGTTTCATAAAGAGATAATGATTACTTATTTCTGGAAATTAATATTGCATTTTGGGCAATTGCTATCACTATTTTGTTTACAATAGTGGAATGATTTTTAATTTGGTGAGAAGTCTACCAACATTGATTGATATATTGAACAGATAGCTTAGTGAATGGAGATGAAAATCAATACATGCATTGGTGACATTCAAGTTTAGTTCTTTAGTCCTTAGGTGGCAATCTTTGTGGTCCATATTTTTTGCCACCTAGGCCACATTCAGATTTATTTTTGGACATTTTGGAAAAATATTTCTGTGATATTTTCGATGATGTGTCCCTGGATGGATAGGAAGGAAATTCGGGGAGGTGGATTTCTACTTGACCCAGTTCCTGAGTGGGCATGGATACTTCCGACATTATTTGTGGAAAATGGGCAAGGTCAGGACGCCGGAATGTAAATACTGCGGACATGAAAGGGACGACGCAGAGCATACGTTTTTCGTATGCAGTCGATGGATCGATGAAAGTAGACGTGTGGAAGCAGAAATCGGTCAAATCACTCCAGAGAACATCGTGGAGCTGATGCTTGACAACGAGAACGGATGGAACATAGTGGCTACCTACGTGCAGGGGCTGCTACGAACAAAGAGAGATGATGGCTGCTTGACAGACTGAAGAAAAAGCGAAAGGACAGAGAGGCTACGAGCTAAAACGGTAGAGCTCGCAAGAGCAAGAAACAAGCCCAGGCTGAAGTAATGCGAAAGCGGTTCCGCTCTGGTGTTCTGTGAAGGAAAGGGAGGTGGTTCTTAGTGAGGTCGCTGGCTCCCCGTCGGACTCACTTACTTGTAAGTGAGGCCGATGCGGATCCAGCAGTCCCACACTATTGAGCAGTGCGGACCCTGCTTAATGTCTTTTTGAAGATTTTTCCACCGACCCTCGACAAAAAAAATATATAAGACATTAATGTTGGTTCCAAATAGATTGAGCTCCAGCTCACTATGAAATTGATGTACGTGAATGGTGTGATGCTTATTTTTCAGGGCACTGGAAAGGCCGATTAGGATTAATCAAATGGCCACCTAGACCCCAGATCGCACTGTTTCAGACTTTTTTATATGGGGGTACTTAAAATACCCAGTATATGCGACGCCAGTGAACACAATAGAAGTATTGAGATTATTATTAGATATTATTCAAGAGACTTACAATAATTTGCGTAATTTCATTAATTTGCGCAATTTCATGAGTTCTAAATAAGAAAAATATTAAAATGCTCCACTCTTTATTCCGAACATTTTTTGTTTAATAAATTTCAGGAACATTAAATAAAAGAAGTATCACAGATATATACCATTTTATAAGAAGAATAAATAAATTAGAAGTAGACATGAAATTTCTACTTTCAAATTTATTTCTGCGGAAATGCATCGTTGCAGAGAATGTCAATTTTATCCAAAAGTCATAAGAATTTCGAAAAGAAGCCAAAAACGGCGTACCAACAAAAAGTTATTATGCATGGTTTGAGTGGTAATGGATCGGAAAAAATAATCACCCAGTGTAATATTTTTGACAAAATTTATACATATTAACTGGTGTAATTGCCTTAATTATACCTGTAGGTATATCAAATTTCAATAAAAAACATCTATTCGAGGCCCGAAGCAGATTAGGTGCACTTCTCACATAAAAATTTAGGTCTATATAACTATTATAATATCACTTTCGATTATTTTAAATATATGTTTACATTACTCGTTTCTAAAACGTTAATTTCCCGATAAAATTCGAAAATCACAATTTTAAATTATGAGTAATATTGACAGAATAAAATACAAGGATAATTATTGTTTCAATAACCAGCTATTTTTGTTATAGACAGAATCAATCCTACTAACTTTTAGTATATCTTAACGTAAAAATCCAGCTTTAGTTAAATTGGAATGAAAGGTATTTTAACCGTCTATGATATTTCAATGTACCTACTGATTATTTTAAATAAAATTAGTAAGTTATGCTCAGAGAGTGAATTTATATATATATATATGCATGCCTCTTATCAATTCATAGATCGATTACCTTTGAAAAATATATAAGCTATCGGACATAAAAAGTGGCGCACCTAGATTTTATCCCAAATTTGATGTTCAATAACTTTTAAACTAGCCTATCGATTTTGATAATTTTTTTTTTGTTTGAAAGGGCGATTCTTGCGGATGGCTATTTTGTAATTGGCTTTCCATTAAAAATGTATTTTTTAATATGTACAACCTTTAAAAACCGATTATGATTTTGACACGAAATTTCAATGTCGCTGTGGAGTGAAATTTTATTTGTATTGAATTCTTAGGTTGGTCACGGTGTTTACCATTCTCTTTTCAATATTCTCTTTTTTGAATCACCTCTCTAGCCCCTTCAGCAACGAAGATGCGACATTTTAGATGAAACGGTGTTATTAAGTTTGATATTTAACAAGGAGGCTATGGTAACGGTAAACACTGAAACGTCAAAAGATTCAGTTGAAATTCTCGTGAAAAAAAAAATTATTCGGTTAACGTTCTAAAATAAAATGCCAGTGCAAATTAGTCCAATTCAAGTAGCTAGAGTTGGGGCTTTGGTAGAAGATGGAAGGAGTCAAAGATATGCAGCTCGTATTGTTGGTCTACCAGAAACAACTGTCCGAAGAGAGATCCAGCGCTACCGAAAAACGGGCCAATACAGCAGACGTCCAGGTTCGGGTAGTTCCAGGATTATGCAAAATATTGACGATCGATTTATTGGTCTGCAAATATCGAGGAACCCCTATCAAACAGCTGTGATCACAAACCGAAATTTAAGAAACGCACGGGGAACAGTTGTGTCAGATCGAACAATTTGTCGGAGATTCAGGAGTCTCGGTTTTATCGCAAGAAGACCTGCTATTGGAATGCGATTACTTCGACGACATCGAGTAGCTCGTTTGTATTTTGCTCGAATTCATCTTGTCTGGAAAGAGTTGCAATGGTCTCAAGTTTTTTTCACTCACGAATCAAGATTCATGTTGAGATCAGTAGACGGGCGTCGGAGGGTTTGGAGAAGGCGTGGGGAAAGATACGAGGATGATATGTTCAGTGAAAGGGAGAGTTTTGGCGGTGATTCACTAATGGTATGGGGTGGAATTAGCAGCGATGCCCGTACAGAATTATTTCTATATCTAGAATTCATCTTGTTTGGAAAGAGTTGCAATGGTCTCAAGTTTTTTTCACTGACGAATCAAGATTCATGTTGAGATCAGTAGACGGGCGTCGGAGGGTTTGGAGAAGGCGTGGGGAAAGATACGAGGATGGTATGTTCAGTGAAAGGGAGAGTTTTGGCGGTGATTCACTAATGGTATGGGGTGGAATTAGCAGCGATGCCCGTACAGAATTATTTGTGTTTCCACCACGGCAATCTCTAAATGCAGTTAGATACATAGAGATCTTGAATGAACATGTTGTCCCATTTGCACCTTACATTGACGAAGAATTCCTCTTAATGCAAGATAATGCACGACCGGATACAGCAGTGATGATAACACAATTTTTAAGCGATGTCGGAATTAATCGTATGCCGTGACCCGCTAAAAGCCCTGATATGAAACCCATTGAGCATTTATGGGATGAATTGGGACAACGTGTTAGTAGATGTAACCCAGAAATCTGAATGAATTGAGGATTGCTCTTACAGAAGAATGGGACAATATCCCTCAAAACACTATCACAAATTTGATTGAAAGCATGCCTAGGCGTATGGAAGCTGTTATAGCAGCCAGAGGAGGAAATACTCGTTATTAGTTAGTTTGTTCACTTATTTTTTAAGTTTATTGTTTTAATCATTAATGATTACAGTCGTTTTACTAAAATGTCGAATAATTCTTTGTTTGTTATTTCTTTTTGATGTTGTTTGTACTTATTATTATTTCAGCGTCCGTAATCGAAAACGCTAAAAATTTCTTAAACGATGAACTTTTTAGACATTTTCGGCCTCCTTGTTGAATATCAAACTTAATAACACCGCTTCATCTAAAATGTCGCATCTTCGTTGCTGAAGGGGCTAGAGAGGCAATTCAAAAAAGAGAATATTGAAAAAAGAATGGTAAACACCGTGACCAACCTAAGAATTCAATACAAATAAAATTTAACTCCACAGCGACAATCAAATTTCGTATCAAAATCATAATCGGTTTTTAAAGGCTGTACATATTAAAAAATACATTTTTAATGGAAAGCCAATTACAAAATAGTCATCCGCAAGAATCGCCCTTTCTCACAAAAAAAATATCAAAATCGATAGGCTGGTTTAAAAGTTATTGAACATCAAATTTGGGACAAAATCTAGGTGCGCCACTTTTTATGCCCGTCAGTGTATAATGACGAAACTTATATAAAATAAATGTACTTAAATATGGTTTATTATAGTCAAATGAAAACAACTAGTACATTATAAATAAATAAATAGTTTCAAGTTTAGTTTAATAAATAAGTATGATTTACACCGTAAAACTAGACTAAGCTTGACACTTAAGGTTAACCTCATTTCCCATGGCAAAGACAGCTTTGTCACTAAAAACATCTTTCCCGTTTTAATCCTCTTGTGCTTTACGTGTATGTAAAAACTGTAGCCGTTTTATATAAATTTGTGGTCTTTTACACAATCACAATCACACAAGAAAAATCTATTTTTTTAAACACTTTATATTAACTTTTGCTGACACTCTTTATATTAACTTCTGCTACTACTGAAATATTTCTTTAATTATCGGCTCTTCTGAAACGTTACCCAAGAAAATATGTTTTGATCTACCATGTTATAAACCACTGTAGCCATTTAACCGAAGCTTATTCACATCAACTATCACCGTAAAATCACTTTAAATTAATTTGTAAAAAAATAATTAATTAGTAAAATAAATGGTGCAACGGTTCGACGTGTTAAGGATTTCATGATTGTGGAAAAAGAACTTCGCTGATTTTAGAAATAGAGTAAAGAGATACCACGCACAAGAAGTTTTGCTGCCAGTGTCAGTGTCAGGATTCTAAGTGTCAGTATCAGGAATCAGGATTAAAAGGCTTCTACAGAAAATAAGGAGCATAATAATATATGTACATATTATAACCAAGAAGTAGCTAAAATATTAACAAAAAATCGAAAAATTCAAAAAATCGAGATTCGAAATCAATTCGAAAAATCTTTCCTAAAAAATTTCACTAAAAAGTAAAAAATAATTACGTTAGACATTCTTACTTAGAATACAATCAATTTATTAGGTCAATAATACACAATTATTATTATTATTGGAGTCGGCGCGTGCCAAGGTTTACAAACGTATAACGAAGTATACGTAGGTATACATCTCTAATTGTATTCGACTAGAAGTTTGAATTTAGGGTTATTCGTAATTGTGGTGTCGCTTTAGGAAGTTGTATTCAATTGTTAGTGAACACGTTAAGTTGCCTTGGCTGGCACCGACTCAAAAAATAACAATAACTGGATATTATTGTTATTGCTCGTTTAAACATCTATTTTAAAACGTACAAGTACACTATAAAATCATTTTTCATGCTAGCGGACAAGAGGGTATCACAAATCATTGAGGCAAGATGAATTTCTTCATTTTCCGTAACTTGGTCGGGTAAAACGGCTTCCAAATATTTTAAGAACAAACAAATTACACCATTTTTTAGTGTTCATTGAAAAAAATTGAGAAATCTATCTTGCATTAAAATAACAATTATTTTTATGTGAAATAAAATATTTTTTTAATGAACTTTTTAAATTTAAACAAATATTTCAATAGTTTTATAAAAAAAATTTTTATTAAAAGTAAAAGTAAGTAGTATTAATATTTTTGGCGATGGTCTATCACTACTTGTAACAAATATTGAGTTTGTTATTCATTATTTGTTAAACAATTATTAAAATCTTCGACTAGCGCTTAATTATTATTAAATTAATAATAAATTAATAATAAATTATCATTAGTTAATAAATTATTATTACTTGCAACATATATTGAGTTTGTTCTTCATTCTTTGTTAAACAATTATTAAAACCTTCGATTAGCGCTTAATTATTATTAAATTAATAATAAATTAGTATTAACAACATTTATACCAGCTATTCATGTTTGAATAGAAACGTCGCTTTTCCCACGTTAATTAAATGGGAAACAAACGCGGTATGCGCCGTTCACAGGTTTGATCTAGGAAGCTGACATTATGGGAGAACATTTTTTAGGTCCGATGCTAAAGCATAAGCCAATGGGACCGAAGAAAAAATAAGAAAATAATAAAAAATGTGCATTCGCCATTTTTTCCTGTATATCTAGTGAGTTCCCCAATATATCTTCGGAATCCAATAGTCTTTGGGTCAGTCCATCTTTGGATCAACTATCTACCATGTTATAAACCACTGTAGCCATTTAACCGAAGCTTATTCACATCAACTATCACCGTAAAATCACTTTAAATTAATTTGTAAAAAAATAATTAATTAGTAAAATAAATGGTGCAACGGTTCGACGTGTTAAGGATTTCATGATTGTGGAAAAAGAACTTCGCTGATTTTAGAAATAGAGTAAAGAGATACCACGCACAAGAAGTTTTGCTGCCAGTGTCAGTGTCAGGATTCTAAGTGTCAGTATCAGGAGTCAGGATTAAAAGGCTTCTACAGAAAATAAGGAGCATAATAATATATGTACATATTATAACCAAGAAGTAGCTAAAATATTAACAAAAAATCGAAAAATTCAAAAAATCGAGATTCGAAATCAATTCGAAAAATCTTTCCTAAAAAATTTCACTAAAAAGTAAAAAATAATTACGTTAGTCATTCTTACTTAGAATACAATCAATTTATTAGGTCAATAATACACAATTATTATTATTATTGGAGTCGGCGCGTGCCAAGGTTTACAAACGTATAACGAAGTAGCGTAGGTATACATCTCTAATTGTATTCGACTAGAAGTTTGAATTTAGGGTTATTCGTAATTGTGGTGTCGCTTTAGGAAGTTGTATTCAATTGTTAGTGAACACGTTAGGTTGCCTTGGCTGGCACCGACTCAAAAAATAACAATAATTGGATATTATTGGCCTAATAAATTGATGGTATTCTATTCTAATTAAGAATGAATAACAATTACTTTTTACTTTTTTAAATCGATTTTGTGTTTTTGTTAAAAATATTTTATTTCTTGTTTTTCAGTGAATATTGCGTTCTGTATGTAACTTGTTCCTCAAATATGGATAGTCCTACTAAACTATATATAGGATGAAAATAGGATTTTTTTCAAAAATTTCGAAAAAGTCATTATACCTACATAAGATCCAACAAATGATTTTAGCATTGATCAAGCAAGTAACTTATATATCACTTCCTCTTTAAATGCTTATGAATTATATTATATAATATGTAAAGATTTTACGCATTTTAAAGTTTAACATCTAGATAACTGTATGCCTAATGCTTTTATATATCAATATGTTCAGGGAGAGCCATTATAAATAATAGGTTAGGTAGTCGTTTTCTATGAATGTGAGTTTTATGTCATAACTAATATCACATAAAAGTGTCAGTAAAGGTTAGTATAAACTACCAATTAAATAAATCGTATATTATTCTGAAGACCCTGAATAAAGGCGAAAGAACTTGTACAACTTCTAAATGATTCGTTTCCGTGTATATGTTGAGATATAATCAATCTAACAAATTTATTTATAACGAATTAACGAATGTAATACTATGTAGAGTAGTAGAGATTATCAGGTCATCATCTGAAAATGATAGAATAAGAAATATAATTATAATCCTTCATCTAACTTCACCTAATTTAAAAATTATTAGTTACGTTAATAAAAAATTTGAAAATTTTTATATAAAAAGAACTGAATTGGTTTGAATAAAAGTTTTATATGTATGAGCTCTGTGATAATGTGCTCTTACGCAGGTAGGAAATTTATAATTTTTAAAATGTTCAAAACTATATATCATGATATATCATATTATCATATCACTGATATATCATATTATGGTCTTGACTTATGTATTCAATATGAGAATAAGATACCTTATTTATGTTTAACGTTGCTTGTATTTACAAAACTTTCCTCTTTTAGGATATCTAGAATAATTCACAGCATATTCCGTCTCCACCTGATTTATCTGCAACTGGAATTCTGAATTATTTATCTTCAACCCGAATTTTCTCTCTCATTAACAGCAAACAAATTTCTTGGTTTTGGAATCCGTCTGAAGTTGAATTATTATTTTTTTTAAAAATGTTTTTCATTTGTTTTTTCCTCTCTAGATTTTTTCTTTTTTTATTACAAGTTCTATGCCATGCACCACTTTCTATGTTATAGGTCTATGCCCTGCACTTTCTCGCTTCACTTATTGAGTTTATTTTTTCGTAGCACCTTCGCACATTCACTATACCTTCTATATATACAATTTTCAGTCTTATTTCTTATTTACTATATTCTATCATTTTCTTTTCTATATACTTAAACAATACTAATTGTTTCAAGTATGGTACTTATTATTTAACTCATTCCAAGTTACCTTTGCAATTTGACATTTCCTGACATTTTGAACTTTTACTACATAACCTGGATCCAACTATTTTCACATCGCATTCACATCGCAATATTTTCATTAATTTCACATATCTCATATTATATCTTGTACTTAATTTATTAATTTAAAGGTTGATACATAAATTATGTTTTGATATATATATATATATATATATATATATATATATATATATATATATATATATATATATATATATATATATATATATATATATATATATATATATATATATATATATATATATATATATATATACTTTTTTTTTTTTTTTGAGGGTTTATCTTGGGATAGTAGCAATAAAACAACTGATTAGGTTACTTGACGTTTCGGTCCCTTTCTTGGGCCTTTTTCAAAAGAGTATTTTATTTTGTGACATATTTGACACAGATATTTACCTGTGTCAAATATGTCACAAAATAAAATACTCTTTTGAAAAAGGCCCAAGAAAGGGACCGAAACGTCAAGTAACCTAATCAGTCGTTTTATTGCTACTATCCCAAGATAAACCCTCCAAAAAAAATATATAAAGATAGCAAAGAAATTAGAAGATATATATATATATATATATATATATATATATATATATATATATATATATATATATATATATATATATATATATATATATATATATATATATATATATATATATATATATATATATATATGTAATTTGTGTTCGTAACAAGTTTCGATAATGGTTAATTAGATATAATTAGATACTAAATTGTCTTGTATAGCACTCTAACGAGAAATATGTCCTAATTGATTTCTAATATCATTATAACTAAATTATAGTTCATTTATAGTAGGATATGGTTATTTATATACATAGTTATAATATTAACAATTCATACGTTTGTACATATGGTATTATGGCACATAGGGATTTTTATATTCTGTTACGTTCACTGTCCTAACCTATCATTTAATATGATAGTAAATCGTACAAAATTTATTTTTATCTTCTGATCTTCTAGCTGCATTTTATAGAGAATTAAATTTCCTACAAAAAAGGTCCTTAGTACTAAATCCGTGAATACATTATTTTCAAAGATATGCTCGTTTAAACATCTATTTTAAAACGTACAAGTACACTATAAAATAATTTTTCATGCTAGCGGGCAAGAGGGTATCACAAATCATTGAGGCAAGATGAATTTCTTCATTTTCCGTAACTTGGTCGGGTAAAACGGCTTCCAAATATTTTAAGAACAAACAAATTACACCATTTTTTAGTTTTCTTTGAAAAAAAATTGAGAAATCTATCTTGCATTAAAATAACAATTATTTTTATGTGAAATAAAATATTTTTTTAATGAACTTTTTAAATTTAAACAAATAGTTCAATAGTTTTTTAAAAAAAAAATTTATTAAAAGTAAAAGTAAGTAGTATTAATATTTTTGGCGATGGTCTATCACTACTTGTAACAAATATTGAGTTTGTTATTCATTATTTGTTACAATTATTAAAATCTTCGATTAGCCCTTAATTATTATTAAATTAATAATAAATTATTATTACTTGCAACATATATTGAGTTTGTTCTTCATTCTTTGTTAAACAATTATTAAAACCTTCGATTAGCGCTTAATTATTATTAAATTAATAATAAATTAGTATTAACAACATTTCTACCAGCTATTCATGTTTGAATAGAAACGTCGTTTTTCCCACGTTAATTAAATGGGAAACGAACTCGGTATGCGCCGTTCACAGGTTTGATCTAGGAAGCTGACATTATAGGAGAACATTTTTTAGGTCCGATGCTAAAGCATAAGCCAATGGGACCGAAGAAAAAATAAGAAAATAATAAAAAATGTGCAATCGCCATTTTTTCTTTTATATCTGGTGAGTTCCCCAATATATCTTCGGAATCCAATAGTCTTTGGGTCAGTCCATCTTTGGATCAACTATCTACTGGATACATATTGCTCTCTAGTTCATTTCGCAGCCGTGTTCTTATTTTGTTTTCTAAATAGCGTAATTTTTCCGTATTTTTTTACTCTTTAATATTTTTCCCTTGATTGCATTTATTTTTCCACGGGTTCCAGATCAGATAGCTATTTCTCCAATAAAAGGATTATTATACATGTTGATAGGGATTAACATAAAAACAGTTTTGGGAACTTTTACTGGACCTTCGTTTTGCGCTTTTGTTTTCGCCGTAAGTCGGTCGGAAATACCTATATCTGTATAAAAACCGTTAGTTAATGGTTCAACCGTTATTGTGACAGAACTTTTAATTAATAATAATGTATTGTTAATATTCATAATGTTAAATGTAATAATATTCATAGAAAATATACTAATATGTTATCATCACTTGATACAGCCAAAGCAGTTACAAAATGTGACTCAATTACCTAAAATCCATCTCTAGATGTACTTGAGGATAATTTCCGAGCAGCAACTCGAGAGTTGTGAAAACGTGACGTGCCCCTAATTCCGGCTCTGCTAAAAGCCAAGCGGAAGTAGGCGTATTGCATGAGGATGAGAAAATTAGTGAGTGCCGCCTGAATTGCCTACAAGACAGAAATCATTAATTTGGTGACGAACTCTAATATTCCTTATAGCACGAATTCTATTTCTCCGCTGCCCCGGTCGCTCTCTTATCAAATCCAATTTGCTTAGTATGCATCAAGCGACCTCGCACCACCCGGCGGACAATTCTGTAATAAAGGTTTTGCAATTCATAACGCGGAAATGATTGGCTGACGCGAAATTAATACACTGTGCATTGTTGCAATTTTAAAAAGTCGAGTTTCCCGGTAAAGGCAGGGAGACAATGAGGTTTTTACGTCATGCTCGCGATCTTATTGATCTGCACTTCGGAAAAGAAAATATATTTCTGAATTCCTAATTACATTTACTTCCACGTGAAAAGGGTTTATTTAAGAAATATACTAAAATTAATGAAATATACTTAATTGAACCAACGTGATAATATTCGGAATGTAAACTTAAACAGTGTTGCATTTTGAGTGTTATAATATGGCAGCAGAATTTCCTAAGAATACTTACGTTAAGTATTAGATACTTAAGAATCCTTAAGTACCTAATAGCCGCCTGCTCGATACTCTTCGAGTTCTTGGATCTATATTTTAAGGCCTACAGTTATTGTTATACAGTACATGTATTGTGACTTAAGTTCGGCAATACGATGCAGTTCGGCAATACTTTTTTGCCCTACACAATAGCTACATACATATGAATGAAAACGGTCGATTATCTCTTAAAGTAAGATTGCTATCGAAAAATCATACCATAAAACTTTTAGGGTTTAATAAAATCTATTACAGATTAAGATACAAAATGAAGTATAGAGGATCAGTCAAAAAGTCATGACGAAACAAAGTTTATTTTTCTTTAACGACCCCTTATATTATTCCACATTTCAATTTTTCTCTAAATTCTAAATACAATTCATATATCACATGCTATACCTAAACTTAACCGTTTTCCATATATCTGTATCGATCTGTATCGATGACATACATAATAAAATACAAGGTGTTTCTACAATGGCAATTTTTAGCAAAAATTAAGGTGGGTGTTTTATACGTTTCTTTTCAACTTTCCTTCCCCTCTAAACACCACATCAAGAAGCTCTACGTCATCTCAGAGTATCACGAGAACCCGCTGATCCGGCTGGTTACGGACTACGATCCAGAGGAATCTGGACCTCAAAAGCGGCCAAAGACCCAGGTCCTGGACAACGGTCCTGGACAACGGTATTATACGGTCTGGACAAGTATAAGATAACCGCGATCTTATGTTTCAGCACGACTGATGCGAGAAGAAGCAGACGACACCGAAGATAAGAACAGGACCAAAGAAAACGGATCGAGAAGACACTAAACAAAACAGCCCAATCCAGCTAATAGCTAATCAGCTCACCAGCTCCGTCTTCCTGAGCTACAATACTAATCCTCCCATACCAACCTGAATGCCGAGCAGCGGGGCTCTAGCAAAGCCTGGCGAGAGGCAGTAAGGATCCCTGAAACACCCGACATAACACCCCCGGGGATAATACACACAGGCGAAGAAAGTCAAGAGCGCCAGAATCAAGGCTCTGCCGGTGGAGTCCATCAGTCATGACCATCTGTCACATCTATAGCCAAGAATATTGGCACCCCCTATAAATACAGCCCTTACAGCGTTACAGTCCTCTAAAGTGGGGACAAAAAAATTCTTTTTCTATATTTTCTCTACTATGATGGAAGAATTGCACTAATAAAATGACAGTTCATGGCGGTTTTTGTAACCCAGAGATTTTGTTTCAAGGGGGTAAAAAAACACAACCACTATAGCATTTTTCACTTTATAAGGCGTGAACATTTCATTTTTAACAATAATGATATGTATATATGGCTTCAATCTGCAAATTTTTCGTCTCTTAAGTTTTCTTCGCAAAATTGACAGTTCGCTCAAAAAAAAATATAATTATACACATCCCTTTTCAAATTTATTCACTGAGGGGATATTATTCGGTGAAACAGTAAAGTAGGTTATTGTCAAATAAAGTAATTACGGAAATTATTGTCATTGTTCTTGTTATCTCTAATCTATAGAGAGTTACAATACACGTACAGTATAGTGGACCATTAACATGTTGACTGCCATGCACGAGATAACTCGTGGTTGGCCGTTTGTTGTTAGCCGGCCACCACGAGTTTTCTCGTTTTTGAAGGACTCTTTTGTGGCCCCCAGAACGAGTTAACTCATTGGATATGCAAGGAGATTCTAGACTCGGGGCGCCTGTTAAAGGTTAGTAAATAATATGTGGGCATCAGAAAACGTATTCGTTTATTCTTTTTGGATATGGTATAACACAACAAATTGGGCATTATCTGGAAATTTTTTACACAAAAAACAAAGTAACAATCATGAAATCGCAAATTAAGCCTGATAAAAGACGCAAGTGTGTACACCTGCGCAACCTACTAGATACTAAACAGGCCATAACACGAAGCGCGCGCTGGGCAGCTAATATGCGATCACGAGTTATCTCGTAATTGGGCGCCACAAGTAAAATTCTGTTAGGAGACGCCCAACCACGAGATATCTCGAATGCGTTTTTTTTCCAAAAAAAGTGATATGTAAAAAACAACACACAAAAAATGTAAAAAACAATGTTTTCAAAAATATTTTCATTCGATATTTTGATTTTCATATCGTGGCGTCCCGGACCCATTTTCTCGAGTCAGGCGTGGCAGTCAACGTGTAACAATCTATTGCCGAAAAACTAAAAAAAAATATATTGTTTTTAATTCTTATAAAATTGTTTAATTAATTGTTTTTAATTCTTATAAAATTGTATTGAAACAACAATGACAATACTTGTCATCATGACTTGACATCATGATTTGACATGTGCTTGAACAGTTTTTCGTTAAAAAGTTGAAACTGATGAAAAATATTATAGGGTTTGTTTTTTTACCCCGTTGTACAATATCTAAGGTTGCGAAAAAAAAAAAATATATATATATATATATATATATATATATATATATATATATATATATATATATATATATATATATGTATATATATATATATATATATATATATATATATATATATATATATATATATATATATATATATATATATATATATATATATATATATATATATATATATATATATATATATATATATATATATATATATATATATATATATATATATATATATATATATATATATATATATATATATATATATATATATATATATATATATATATATATATATATATATATATATATATATATATATATATATATATATATATATATATATATATATATATATATATATATATATATATATATATATATATATACGCAGCATGCATTCGTTATTGCAGATTGTGTTGAATATCTGACAAGAGAAATTTATGCGGAATAATAATATTTGTATATACTTCTATCCTATTTGAGGCGCGAAATAGTTTTGATTTAGGACGTAGTTGAAATTCAATTATGATAACAGGCAGGGATACCCTAATAAATTTTATATATAGAGTATCAATATACGAGTAAACATTACATATTTCTGTGACCTACTGAAGTTTGGCTATGTTAAATAGCCATCGGCGCCGATCGGAACGGTTCATAGGAAACAGCCTGGATCTGATATATAGTCTTCATGGTGAATGTATTTGACCATTTATTTGCAATTTTGTAATGGACAGTTACAGAATATGCGACCCGTATTACAATCCAAACTAATCTGGCTAAATTATTATATAAATATTAAATATAAGTTATATATTTTTCGTTTTAACATTTTATCGAGCATTTTATATTCCTCATAAACAATATGATTTCCAAAATTAATATCACATTTAAAAATTATCCCAAGGTCTCATATTCCACTTTTTGTGAGTATATTATGTAAAAAAATTGTGAGGTCTTTTGCAACCCATACGATATAGTTTAAATTACCGACTATCAAACAGAAAAGTGGATTTCCATCGGAAGAACCCAAGCATATCTCATCGAAGCTTATGTAGATATATCAGCTGGTGCTGTAACTGTAAATTGTTTGCCTCGTATACTGAGGATCATGCGTTCGATTCCTGATCAGTCGAACATTTTCTCCACAATAATAAATTTAAAACTTACTACGTAATACTGATTTTTGCAATTTGATATACAGAAATAATTGTAATTAAATAAACCCGACAAAAATAGATCGTATAGCTGTTAATTAACAACAATTATTTTTGTCAGGTTTATTTGATTACAATTATTTCTGTGCGTCAAATTGCAAAAATCATTATTACGTAGTAAGTTTAAAATCATTTAATTAAATGATAGAGCCGCCGTTTTGAATTTATACAAAAAAAATCGTGATATCAAAAATCGTTAAAAAATACGTTTGTAAAACGATTCAAATTATTAGGAACCATTAAAATTCAAAGATAATCAGTCTGTCGTAATATCACAGCAGTGGGGTAGGGTAGAGCGGGTCACAGTGGCCATAGGGACACAGTGGCCACAGAGACACAGCGGCACATTTAAATTACTTTTAAAAATACAATATGCGTACCTTAAAGCTGAACTGTGCCATAGTTTATTGTCTTGAACAAGTTCATCCATGGAATTTCTGTGGTGTATGTGTGCTTATAAAGCGTAACATATACTTTATTAGCTGCGTAAAAATCAGTAAGTTTAGTATTTCATCAAAATTAGGTTGAAAGTTTTAATTTATTAGTGCATTTTGTTATATACATTAAATACACTTTGTGATGATATATACGGAATAAATAAAATATCGCACACAAAGTGTTAGCATTTAAATGTTTGTGTAAAAATTTTACACAGTGGCCACACTAAATGAAGACACGTGGTCACCGCTTTTCATAAAAAAATAGCAGTGACCACTGTGCCCCACATACATTTCTCTAAAGTTAAATATAAATTCAATCAAATTCAGTTAACTTATAGTATCATTTAAACCCTTCTAGCCGGGAATGAAGCAACCGGGAGTTAAAAAAAGGTGGTCATGAAAAGAAAGAGGGACAGGTTGCAACAGAAGAATCAGTAAAGAATCAAATTCAAGAGGCATTTATGGAAAGAATAAGAAAGGAAATTTCAAAGCGAAAAGAGTGAGCAAAAAAATAGGCACCAAAAAAATGTATTGGTTGCGGAATTATATGAAAGAAACAGCAGTGAAACAGAAGGTGATGCGTAACATCTAAAGCCGGCTCCAAATATTCGTCAAATTTTAATGCGTCAAATATTTGCAAAATTATTTGTCGAGAATCTATTAGGGCCAAGTCGTTCGTATACATGATGTGTAGATGTGAAATTTGAGCATATGACCAATATCCCCAAATATTCGTTAACGTTCTGCACACGATGTATACACTTGCCAATTTTCACATGTCAACCGCTCGTGTTCGCCAAATTTTAAACGAATGTTGAGAAATCATATGTCTTTGAAAATGAATGCTGAATGCTTTTTTTTGCTGGTGCATACCTAATAAAAAAGAAAAAGGAAAGCTAGAGAAAGGAGATGGTGGATGATATATCTAAATAATTTTAATTTTTTTAAATTTTCCCAAGCATCCGCAACCCTTACTTTTTTTGTGGTCTGTATGTTTGGAATTCCATATCGCTTCCTCTAATTCATATAATTCCAAAAATTCTAACACTAAATTGTTGGACAATTCCATATTTGAAAACGTCATCAGAAAACGTTTAAGTATCATCAGAGAAAACGTTTTTTTCTTACATTTTCCAGTTTTGTATTTTTGTAATAAAAATTTTAATTTGTTGGGAAATTTTGTTTTATTGTCAAAATACATAAAAACCTAATGCAAAATAAAAAAAATATAGTAAAATGTTAGTCTCACCCTTAGTCCTTAATAGCATCCCATTGCATTTTACGTAGAAAAATTAAATCTTGCAAGAAAAATGAACCAAAATAGTTTTCAACTTTTTTTAAAAACATCTTAATGTGGTCCAAAGTTACTCTGATAGATAAATAGACAAAAACATACTGATTTTAATGAAATTTCATGTGGTGGGCCAATATTACACGAGTTGTGGCGGTAACATTGGCCCATCCATATTTTTTTTAAAATTAATCTAAGAAAACCAAAACAATTATATATCGAGCCAGAAAACTATAGCTGTTATTAAGTTTTATTATTATTAATAAAAAAATGAAGGCTATTGGCATATAGCTTAGATATATGTCAGGAAATACAGATTATGTGGCGCAAAGTTACCCCGGTCGACTGTATGCACAAGTCTAGAATTCGTTTTTTTTGTTTTCATCTGATTCTGTTACATTAATACTAGATATAAATCTAGCTATAATACCTCAAGTATTAAGATTTTTCATATTATAGCTGGATAAATTGAAAATATGAATGAAAATCGTCGAACACCTTTTCTCTCTCTATCATTTACTCTAATTTACTAATAATTTACTAAAATTTTTAATTGAAAGGAATATTATTTGCAATATTTATATTCTCAGCTTGAACAATTAATGTTATTTAAGCTGAACAGACCACATTAAAGTACAAAGACCAAAGAAGAAGTGAAATAAATATATTCAATGAAGAATGAAGGCTAATTGAAAGTAGTCCTAATGAAAAAACTGACAATGACAAATCGTAGGCGGACAGTGGAAGGAAGTGATTTATAAAGTGTAGAATGGTAAGTTATGCCAAATGCTATGTTTTATAACTTATGGTAATATTGTGTTTGCACCGCATTTCATTAAATGTGGCAGATTATTTTAGCATTAGAAACTATCCATTTTTATTGGGCTATATGAATAAAACAATGGACAATAAAACAATGGAGTTAAATAGCGGCAGGTTTAAATATTTGATGCAATAATTTCAACTCGTCTAGCAAAAAATAACTATGTAGCTTAAACACGTAAATCGACCAGAATCTATAAAACCTGAATAATAAACTGCATTTAAGTCCACAGCATGAATTTCGGCCGAATATTTTATTGAACTTTAAAATGGTTTTAATTTTTTTTTACCAAACATTCACTTTTTTTATTATTTATCGTGCTGGAAATAATAAAACGTGATAACAGCGTGACAGAAATGCGTTAAATTTACAGGGATCGTTTCAAGTATATTTTGCAAAGGATTAACAGTAGCATTTTAACAATAGATTAGGTAATGTTATTTTCATTTTTTTTTCATAGCACGAACAGACATATTTGCAAAATCAAAAACTATTAAAGCATTCAGACAGAATGACATATATGTATAAAGACTCTTTACTTTTATTACCATCATCTAATACTTATCGCTTAAGTGCTGAAAGTATGGTATTTGGAAAGTATATTTTTTTCAGATCATACCTTGGTTTACGAAAGGGTGCTAGTAGTCCGTGTAAATTATGCATGGCGAGGTGAAATCACTTAGAAATAAAAACAAAGGTGAGTCTCTGTATGCATGTCTGTATGTACCGTCTTAAAGTTCCATTTCATTTAACGCTCATTTTAAAACACCTGTTGTCGCCAACCTATAAGGATAGCTATGTTTCCACCACAATCGAAACACCCCGTCAGTGGGAGAAGACAGGCGATCCCATCGCATACGATTTTGTATGCAAATTGGTAATGACAATATATTTTTGAGTGTACCTATGCAATTAGGTACGTACGTACATATCAACTTTGAATTTTTTCTTCATTACATATTTACATAACATTAGAACATATGCATGTTTGTATATGTAGGTTATGTATGGACTACAAATATAAATAACATACACTAATATGTATCTGTAATAAAGTAGGTAAATATTTTTTTTAAATTGGTGACAGCGTTATTTCCATTAACCATGTTTTTTATTATCCAGCAACGGTGCTGTCCCCGCCAGTCCGGATAATCAAGGTTCTACTGTATAGGTAAAATACATGCTTTACGTAAAATATATGCTTTTCTATCGATTATTATTTATTTTCGATAACAAATATAATGTAAGATTACCCTTCGGAGCAGCTGCTAGAGGCACTGTGGAACCCTCCCTCCCTCCGCAGGTAAAAGTAGGGTATTTGTCAATCATTTTGGCAGGAAAAACAAATAAATCGTCTCTGTATGAAATGTCTCACCCAGTACCAAGACGCCCGATCGATTTTCTTAATAATTGTCAATTCATTGTTGATGGAGGTAACCTGATTAATCTTGTGTTATGCAGAAGCAGAGTATCTTTGACGACGTTTACATCAGAGCAATAGATAGAGAGAGACCGCCTATCCAGTGTTCTGGTTTACACCATATACATTCAGTATATTCGTAAACATTATAGCCAAAAGCTGGGCGGATATGCTTAAAATGAATGCAGTACAAAGACCACTAAACGACAGCAGCGACTTTTGAAACACATCTAACCAGAAATTATTTTCGATGTGAACACGGCAGCAACTGCCGTGTTCAATTCGTGTGCAAACAATTCATATAAAAGTGACAGCAGTAGTTGCTGGGCAAGATATAGATCTTCTAACACTGATTATATTGCACCTGCGTCTAAAGATATCCGCTTTTTAAAATATGCCAGAGGAAAGATAAAGGCAAGGGTGTACACTGTACAGTACGATACCACTTCTGCTTTCTTCGATAAAGGAAAAGACGCTCGGAGTCGTCAATAACAGAATAGAAGACGTCCGTACTTTCAATAACCCCACATCTATAAAAGAATAAGAAACAATTTTTTAGAGCAATTTACTGTAGAGCAATTTAATGATTTCATTTAACAAATTTTTCGGCCAGTCTAACGACGCTGTAATTTTAACGATTTTGAACGCTGGTTGCCAAATTTAATCATGATTTTCTTGTCCGATGAACGGTTAACGAGAAAATTGAGAAAAATCGGAGCACAATCGCCGCTAGGGGTCGCGTTTCATCAAAACGGAATGTTCCATCCTCGCAAGAGATAAGAACTTTTCGGATATTTATTCCAAATACTTCATTTCGAATTCATACATGAATCGTTTCTTTATAGTAGTTTTTTTTCTATTAACTATATTTCAGTCTAATTATCGTGAACTATCGTTGGTCGGGAAATAAATATAACATATTGCCCTTCACAGACCTTTAAATTTTGTATCACCACAAACTAAGGAATAAATACTTTTCTAAATAAAATACTTTCCTATGCACCACGGATATCGCCATGCGCATTCGAATGTTCATGGCATTCGAAACAAATTTTTAAATAAAGACTAGGATGGATTCCGGACGACATTTCTTACACTATAAGACCGGAATTCTTACGGTGAATACAATTTATATACAGTGCGAGTTAACATTAATTTTCCGTGTTTAACTGGAAATGAAATATTTATAATATTTCCGGAAAAAATTAAAATAAACCGGAAATGGGAATCAGAAGAATCAAAATGTGCACCTGATTCAGTAATACAGCTTGAAATTAATATATCAGTATAGAAGAAAGTAATGGACTGGCTAGTAATCACGTAGGCCATAACATAATAACTAATATACCGGAAGTATGTTGCTCTTTTATATGAATCATATATTTATAATAAAAAAATAAATAATATCATTTAAGTCAATCATATTCAATAATTAAAAGTATCACATTATCAAATATGAAGTTTATATTATAAGTTTAACAGCTTTTCTTAAGGTTTCTATTTACATTTACTGCGAATAGTTTTATAATAATGTAACTATCTCTAGCATATCTTAAATGTTGATCTAAAATAACCTATTTGACAAGCTTTTATTTAACTTGCAATGTTTTATGTACTAATCATTTTCAAGATGGTGGATCTAAGATGGAGGATCTAAGATGGCGATAAAAAATTTAGTTCCTCCAGTCCGTCTGAAATTTTAATCCGGGGGTTTTTTGATTCCCCGATTACGATTTTGGGTTCGAATTGTTCGGGTCAAATCTTGCAACTGAATTTTAAAAGTACATCTTGGTTGGCTTCATAATATGACTTGTGTAATTTGCAGAGTTGGGCGTCAATGGCATTGGTTTGCAACCTATCTAGGAGAACGAAAGCTCCAAAATAAAATCCGGAACTGTGTTTTGTTAGTCACAAGTAAGCTTCAAGCTGAAATAAGTAGTCAAGTCACTAGAAGGTCTCCTTATTGAAGCACTAGACTGTACTAAATTAACAGGAAAACCACCATGCAACAATCACGCATTAAGTGACATGAACAGACTTAGAAACATGTCCGGCGATAAATCAAAAATAAAAAATAAATTAATATTAAAAAAATATTTTTAAAAACAAGCTTTTATTTAAATGCTCCAAAAAGAAGAAAATAAACTTTGAATTAAATTAAACCCATAAATTTATTACATTACACACTTTTTATGATATACTTAATAGTTTGTCGCAAGATTTCCTGTGTAGATAAACCAGAATACAATATTATGTAACTTGATATTGACATAAGTAATTCTAAGAAAAAAATAATGTTTTTTGCGTAAAATAGGTAAACCTGGCGACAAGCTTTTATATCATATAAATTGTGTAATGTAATACATTGATGGGTTTAATTTAATTTAAAGTGTATTTTCTTCTTTTTAGAACATTTATTTAAATTAAAGCTTGTTTTTAAAAATGTTTTTTACTATTAACTTATTTAATTCTAGCTTTATATATAATATATAATATGTGTATGTAAATCATCATTTTTCAGCTTGGGTCCAGGACGCATGTATTTATTTGTGTATATTTACAATTTTAACTGTTTAGGTATGTTGTACGTCTATGTAACAAATATTGATTATTTTAATTCTACAAGTAACAAATGCAATATATGCCTAAGCGTAAGAGGTTATAAAATTTAATTCATGCGCCAATAAAAGCTAATCACGCTTGCTGATATAATCGCACGCCACTCTTTAAATATACTTATGTCACATGACTGTTTAAATTATTTCTTCATGCGATGAGTCTACTATGATAGCAAATACATACTAAAGTCACAGGTCAATATCAAGTTTCTTAAATAGGTGCATTAGTAAAACTTATGTTAATATACCCCCTGTAACGTGGCCGCAATAAAAGGGACAACGCAGGGCACTTACTCCCCTGGCAAGTGAATATTAATTCAATTTGTAGATCAGCACCAACACATCAGGAATGATTAAAATCATTTTAGGATTTTTAAAACAAAAAAATGTCGTGTTAAAACTTTTGCGCAGTCAATATCCGTCCCCTTTAGAGTAGTTGAAGTTGAGTAATTGGAGTAGATGAAGAAATCATATTTTTGTCCATTAGTTAATCATGGAAAGTGTCCGCCATCTTGGATTTTGTAAAGGTCATCGTTGTTGTTGTTGTCGTCTTCGTCAACGTAAATCCATGCTGATTTGTGACTCGCAATGTCCATTCATGTAACGCCCAAGCAACCAGATCGACGACAAGAATAGGTTGATATCTTCATCTTCTCCGAGGGGCATTTAACTGCGTAATAAAGTTTTAATCCGATTTTTGTTTGTTTCTTATACATATATATATATATATATATATATATATATATATATATATATATATATATATATATATATATATATATATATATATATATATATATATATATATATATATATATATATATATATATATATATATATATATATATATATATATATATATATATATATATATATATATATATATATATATATATATATATATATATATATATATATATATATATATATATATATATATATATATATATATATATATATATAAATATATATATATATATATATATATATATATATATATATATATATATATATATATATATATATATATATATATATATATATATATATATAGTATCTAAAGTCAATGGGCTGCATTTCAAAAGTTTAATTTGTATTTATTTATTAGTTTTTCACTTGAAGTCGTCTACATTATTCACAGATCACACGTCTGTGTATTGCATTACACGTCTACATTTGCTACGGTGAACAAATACATAAAAAATATGGAAAGCTGAATCTCAGAAATTCATGGATAATAAACAGAAAATGTGCCTGAACACAGACAACAATGGAACATAAAAGGAGGTAAGAATGTGTACACAATAAGCAAGTGTCGCGTTATAAGTTTACTGTATTCATTCGCTAAGCTGTTACATAAGGACTACTAACTCAATAAAGTAAGAAAATATAATGGTACGCATTCGAAGGGACCATATTCACGCGGATTTATTACTTTTTATGTATGAAACGAATGAAAATGTATACATACATATCGTATTCGAGAACAGCAAAATGTTAAAGAATCCCAAGAAAATCCAGCAATAGAGCATAAACAAAGGCAACTCCCAGTGCAAGCGAAACTAAAAACAACTCAGCGATTACCACGAAATATACATATCCTAATGAGTCTTTCCTCCAGGTATGTATATACCAATATTCACACTGTCCAGAGACTCTGTTCTGATGATTATGTATCACCTCACTGCCATCCATCTGCTCTGCAGGAAAGATATTTGAAGCTTTCTAGTGCGTGCAAAATCCACTTAGGAATATCGTCTAGCGTGAGTTTCTGTCATGTTTTCTTAATGCTATTCTTCCGGTAGTGTCACGAGTTTCTAACAATGGAGTTCTATATTTAATTGTACATGCCTGCTTAGCTGATAAAAACCCAAATTTATGACAGTAGCCGATAGAGCATTTTTTATTTCAGGTTTTATTATACATGGCTAATCACTAATACACCTTTTATAATATATGTCTGATTTAAATATTCCGGTAAAATAAATGTCAATTATTATACATCATAATATTGATATCTACAGGTACGATTACACTGAAGTAAAAGAAGGAAATTTTAAATCTGAAACATTCAATCTATAGACATTAGCCGAAAGACACATAAAAAGCAATATTCAATTTTTATCTAATTAATGGAGAGGAGGAAAATGGAGACAAATTTGCCTATTTCTGAAAGCGCAAAAAAAATCGATTAAGGAAACAAATCATTAAATTAATTCAAAAATCATATCTGGCATTACGACACTACGACGTTATATCCTACCAGAGATTATATCAACTATAGCACACAAAAATTCTATGTGAAACCCCAGTGTTAAGTCATTTCAATTACTGTGTTAGTGTCTTTCTATGGGTCTTGTTTGGATGAAAGTTGTAGTGATTCAGCGTATTCAAAATTGGTCTATTCGCTTTATATACAGTACCAGTAAATACGAACATGTTTCATATAAACTTTCAGATCTGATCTGGCTAAATATGCTAAATCAAAGTCATCTCCAAGCTACATGCACATTGCACATTTCAAAAATTGTTACAGACAAAAAACTCCTTATCTTTAAAAAAACATTTACGAGTGATGTACACATACACAAGACATTGGAACAAAAGGATTGCTAACTCCTTCAAACATTATAATAATGTGTCTCATGACGTTAAGGTGTATAATATGATTAAATTTAAAGGTTCTAGAAAACGTGAACTTATACGTCTGAATTAGTGATTTTTAGATGTTTATGTGCTTTAACAAAAATTTTTAACGAGGCTTTTTTTAGAGAGAGGGTTAAGTGGTAGAGCACACAGGGTATCCGTGTTCTGAAAATTTTATTTATGTTACATTTTCTTCGTTTGTACTTTTTATTACAAACTCTATAATTTTGAATAAAGGCATTCTCTTTGGTCCAAATAGACTATAGTCGAGATTTTCTAGTTATAATATATTCTATCTGTTTATATTCTATCTTATATCTGTTTAATAAAATATATTATACATTATATTCCAAATATATTCAAAATATAGAACTGACAACTGATAATGGAGCCATTAGTAGGCATTTACATTTGATGATATAGGGCATAAAATAAAAACAAAATAGAAATAGAGATATACCCAATTTAAAGTAGGGTTATTTTAAAACATACTGTTTTAAATGCATGTTTGAGATATATCAATTTCCATGCTTACAGCGCGTAATTAAAAAATGCCAAAATAAAGTAAATAAAGCAAACTGGCTACTGTGCATATAATTCCAGCCATCACTGAAATTTTGTGAATACAGCAATGAAACACACGAACTGAAAACTTTACGAGGCGTACTAAAATTTGGCTCACTCATCAGTATTTCGTTTACAACAGTAGCGTAACTAACGGGTCGCATTGATTTAATTGTATAAATATGAAAGTTTTGCTTATTCTGAACATTTACTTTTCATCCATTTACCAGCTTCACTGGTTAGAAATCCACAAATAAGCGACATTACAATATATGCCCTGTATTGAAAATTGGTAGTTGAATAGGGGCCATGGAAAATATATGGCACGGCAATGGGATACTGCTCGTCAGTGGTAATAAATCCAAGTAATCAAAAACTATTTGCATTTCGTTTATTGCGGTATTCATACGTCAATGTTGTAAATTACATGTGTATATTCAATTTGTATCAATCTTATTATATTGTATGCACACGCCAGATTTATAATATAACATCCACATACCGAATAGAGCCTATTTTTGTTTTTTACTTTATCACAGTGCAATAAACTTTAATCTCTGACTTCAGACTTTAAACTCTGAATTCAGGCACTAATCTCGGAATTCAGACTGAATTTATCTGTTAATATCTGAATTCAGATCTTAAACTCTAAACTCGGGAGTTAATCTCTGTATTCAGGCATTAATATCTGAATTTATAATTTTTTCTGTTCATTTTTAAAGTAAAGAATTAGTGTATGAATTCAGGCTTTAAACTCTGAATTCAGGATTTAGTCTCTGAATTCAGACATTAAACCCTGAATTCAGGCTTTAATATCTGAATTCAAACTTATGAATTTATGCCTAAACAAGGTTATATGCGATTATTTTCTACTTAACTGAGTTGCAGTGCACCTATGTGTTTTGTTCTATATTTACATTTTAATATATTTATTTTGGAAAAAGTCTTCCTCCAATGACGTTCCCGCCTAAACTGCATTCATATGTTTATAATTAAAAGTAAGAAAAAAACTTTACAGGTTCAGAATTACAAAACGTAGGTTCAGAATTGCCTCGAAAATGAGCCAGAGTTAAACAACCCCAACTTTTTTGTTTATCTATTTATTTAAATTTAAACATTAAACTTCATATCCTTAAGTCTTTTTACAAGAAAAACATTCTTGTTCTACCTCGATATGAGGCCTCGCTTTTGAGTAAAATTAATGTACACGCGTTACTGAATTTTGGATTTATGAAGTGTACTGCAAAAATAATATTGCTAGATGGATAATCAGTGCAATTCTAGTTGGTTCTTTTTACGTAGCATAATAGCTAAGAATTATTTTTCAAAAACGAATTAAAAATAACTACTTATTTAATGTTACATTAATTTTATGGTTTTTTAATTTTATTTTATACTTGTGAACTTATATCTATCAGAATTAATGTGCATTATAATAAATTTAAAAAAGTCTGTCGCGATGACTCTTGTCAAATTAAGCAATTGAATGTAATTTCTATAGTTATTTGATGCATATTTAGCAAGTTCTATTTAGCTCTTGTCAGATAAAATCATTCAAATTACAAGTAAAATTGTCAATGTGACATTTCATGTTGCTTTGTGGAATTATAACTTTTAAGATTATACAGTGATTTTATTAAATAGGCAGCTATAGTTAAACAACAGAATGGAAGGATATAATAAATTTAACAGTTACTACAATTTGAATGCGTTTTTGCAAAATAATTCCTGCAATCTAGCTCATACCTGGCAAAAAACAAAAAGAATCGCACTGATTAAATCAATTTGAATATAATTCTCAACTTACGAATGGAGTACGGAAGAGGAAAAACTTTTTTATTTGTAGGTTTAGGAGAAAATGTAATTCATCATAAAATCGCCTGTCTTTTTTGAAACTACAATTTCAAGTACCAAATATGTGATTGCTATTTATCCAGGATGCATCAATGTTAAAATTTTGAAATGTTAAGTTTTTTTAAATTTTATGCAATTATTTTCAAAAGTCGTGAAATGTGTAACGAAATTGTGTAACCAAAGTCTAATAAACATTTTTCCTAAAGTACTTCGTTTCGTAGCTATATACTTTTCAATTCTCACATATTACTACAATTACCTTTTATTTTCAAATAAGCTACCCATTAATCATTCAGAAATATTAAAATAATTTAATATCAAGTAGCTGGTTCTGAATAACTTTAGCTTCAGTTGTTATCTGTCAAATTGTTATAGTGGTGTCATAATTTTGTAGTTTTCACGTAAAAATCTACTAGGTACATAATATTAAAATAGAAAATGCTTACATTAGAGAAAAGAATTTATATTGTCCAGTGTTGTGGCTTGGGACACGAAACATACTATATGGCAGTTATTAGACAATTTTATGAGATTTAATGAGATATGGCTCACTGAGAAGACAGTTACAAAAATTGTAATTACATTTATCAGTGTGTAAAACTGGTAGTATTTTGAACAAAAAAAGAAAGGAAAAAGAGTTTATTGAAGATGACGCTGTGACCGTAATGGCACTGGATTCTGTTAGTAGTTTTGCCAAAACATCGTTAAGAAAGAGAACTTCTCAAATTGGAAACGTAAGTAAGTCTCTACTACAAAAAATATACAAATGAAGACATATTTTTTTCGGATGGGGCAACTTTTAATACAAACGGAACAGTTAGTTCGCAAAACAGTAGATATTGGAGCCATGACAACCCACATTTCCGTATCCAGTGTAGAAGACGACAACATTAAAAAAAAAATAACGTTTGGTGTGCTATTTCTTTTAATAGAATCATTGGATATATTTTTTGGAAATGATGAAATGAATTTAAATCAACACACATCCGCATATATTGAATATTTTTTTATAGTTAATTACAACATACACCCTTAGCTGATCGAAGAAAATTATACTTTCAGCAAGATGGCTGTCCAGCTCATTCTACGATAATTGATCGTGAATGGCTGGATCATCAATTTGGGGAAACATGGATAGGAAGAAACGTCCCAAGTCAGTGGCCACCTAGGAGCCCCGATTTTACCGGATTCCGGAATCCGGACTCTACTTCCACCTGCACCGGAAAACTCCTCATTACAATGTTTGCAATTGCAAAAAGTGGAGTAGTGCTAAGTGCGGCTGCAAGTTAGTTGGACTGTTTTGTTCCTTAGTATGTACCAGTTGTCAAGGCCAGTCGTACTCCAATGTTGAATCGCCACCAGAAGAGGATTTAATTTTCGCAACGAGACCTCTGATGCATCGCTGTTAGAACAATTACTTGCATCCAGCAGAAAGAGAAATAAGAAGAAGGAAGAAGAGAAAAAGATGTTCCATTAGATAATAGGGAACATGACAAAAATTTTAAATAAAAAAATAATACTAAAAAAACATAACGTAACGTTGTAATAAAACGTGTACCTCGCAAAAAACAAGAAACGAGCTGTGACGTTACAGCCTACAACATTCGGTAGACGATGCGCCGGAAAGCGGCCGAATTAACTACGAAAACAAGGGGTCGAGTGCTGAGATCTCCCGTAGTCGACCGATATGTCTTCTCGTCATTCGTAAATTGTGGCGTCACGACTTTGAACCTGTTTGAAACGGTTCGCTGACACTCGATATCTCGCTAACACAGAATAAGAATGTTTCCTTATTCAAATATTACGTATCCATTTTACACGTTCCTCGGCCGTGTCACATCGGCATCATTGGCATTAATTCGTATACCAGCTGTGCAAATACCAAAACTAACGTTTTGGGGGATAAAGTGGGGTCAACAATAGTTTTTGAAATAGAAATAATACAGTTATTATTAATCTATTATTTTAGATATGCTTTGAAAATTTTTATGTCACATATTTCGATGTTACAAAATATACATACCTCACAGGTGGCGTGGAAATATTGTGCATATTATATAGACAGCACAATTTCTGCGACTTTTTGATTCGCTATATATCAGAAATGGGGATTCTTAGGGGGAAAAGGGTAAGAACAGTTTTTATGGATAATTGTATGATCTACAATTTGTATGGTCTACAATTTGTATCTGATCTGTTTTATGATAAAACGTATTGTTTGGCTAAAAAAATCATAAAACCCATATTTGCAAAATTTGACCTTGAATATTTTTTTTTGCAGATGTGGGATAGATGAGGACTTTTCAGATTTCATTTATAATGACGTTCCCAAAATTCGTATCAATTTTCAACTTTATGCGAATTATTGTCTTGAATGTCTATTTTCACCGGGCTAATATCCCGGTGTACAAAACATGGACATAGGTATGTGTTATAGCAAGAAGCAACAGGAGAAAATTTTACTTTCCTGATGTACCTATGATAAAGGCATTCTCGAAGTATATTTTTCTATTTGTGGTAATCACTTTCAGCTTTCCTTCACGTCACGTAAATTACTAGTATAACTATAAAACCGTAGAGAAATTTATTACATCATTAATAATACATAACAAATATAAACATAAGATAAATCATGCTGTATAATAATTAAACGAGACAAAAGCTTGATGAAATATAATAGTGCTTCCGCTGGTTATAATCAGGATTCTGCTCGCGGCGAAATCCTGTGGGCTAACAAAAAACTAGTATTATAGGACGTAAAAGGAATAAATGTGCATCAGCCTTTGGTTAGCTCTCCACTTTAAAAATGGATTAGAGGCGGGCATTGTAAAACCATAGCAGTAATTGGGACGTGCTTGCAAAAGACACAAAAAGTTACTAAAAGGATTAAGCGATTAATGGTACGCTTTACCCGCACTCTTTTACTGTTGTCCAAAATTTAAAACCATCGTATAATTAAATAAAGGCTTATAATCGCTATTTTATTTCTACGTGATGCTGTGCACGTCTATTAGTTACCGTGGAGTCTGTTACTTTATTCAGTATTTATCAGAATGCGATAATATTATAATTTCTTCTAAATTAAGAAGGAATATATATATATATATATATATATATATATATATATATATATATATATATATATATATATATATATATATATATATATATATATATATATAATATGTATTATAATATATATATATATATATATATATATATATATATATATATATATATATATATATATATATATATATATATATATATATATATATATATATATATATATATATATATATATATATATATATAATATGTATTATAATATATATATATATATATATATATATATATATATATATATATATATATATATATATATATATATATATTAGCTTTGAAGTTCTTTGCTATTCATATTTGTTTTGGGAAAAGTAATCTTGAGTTTGTAGCATTTCATTACATAGAGAAATAAGCAAATAGACGAATAAGAAGGAAGATACACTTACCAGTGCTATATCTGGACATACACACGGAAACAATCCACTTAGAAGTTGTACAAGTCCTTTCACCTCGTACACTACTCTGAAGATTCTCACTAAAGGTGAAAGAACTTGTAAAACTTCTAAGTGGTTGGTTTCCGTGTGTATGTCCAGATATAGCACTGGTAAGTGTATCTTCCTTCTTATTCGTCTATTTCCTTATTTCTCTATGTAATGAAATGCTATAAACCCAAGATTACTTTTCCGTCCCGGTTGACCTTGCATTATGTTTAATCAAAAAATTGAGTGGAATACTTTAATTATATTTTAATTATATTCTAATATATATGCCAAATATTATCATTAAGTAGAAAAAGAATAGAGTAATTACATTTTAATTATATCTTTATTTGGAAATACTTTTTCATGTATTTACTATAGTTGAAGGTCAAATTTCGGGAGGGTTTTCAAAAACTTTAAAAAATAAAAATTAAAAATTGGTTTCAAATTATTTACAATAAAATGATCTACAAAAAAGTGCTTTTAAATAAAATCAATAGAAGACAAGCTATAACCCTTAAATGATATTTTTGTTGAAAATTTTATTATATATTTAATTATAAGTTTTTCATTTTAAATTTTGCGATAAGAAGTGTCTAGATCAAAATTGTACAGAATTCAATTATCTACAAGAAAGTATTTTTTGTAGATAATTGCGCGACTTTTTTTGTGATACTTACAGTTCTGAAGATATCGCGGAAAATTGTTTTCAAGATGGGTTAAGTTGGCCAAATGGTGGTGGTTTCGGCCCCGAAAACTCAGTTTTATACTCTCAAAGTGAGTATAGACTTTCTTCGTAAAAGTCCACCCTTCACAACAAAAAAATAAAATCTTTTGCTACTATACAAAAATGTAAGGATTACTCCGAAAACACCGCCCAAACTCGGTTTGAGTCGAAAAGATAAGAATAAATTTCGAAAACGTCCGTCATCTTGGAACCGTTATCTTTAATATTTATATTGACAAAAAATACGTAATCAGCGACCTAAACATTCCCGACATCCTGAATTTAAGCCGAGTGGAACCATATATGGCAAACATATCACAGCCATATTAGATCCATTAATATTTATTTTGATAAAGAATTCGCGATCTGCGACCCTACAATTCCCGAGACACCGATTTTGAGTCGATTTGGACCATAAATGATAAAATATCCGCCATCTTGAATATTTAGTTTGGCATAACATTCGTAGTCGGTAGCGTAGTCATAGCATAACATTTGTAGACCCCGAATAGGGGGTCATTCGGGAACATTGGTGTCGCTGACTACGAATTTTATGCCAAAATAAATACCATGATTTTAGGCCGAATAGAACCATATATAGAACCAAGAATATCGGCGATCTTAGATCCACCATTTCGAATATTTATTTCAACATAAAATAAAATTCTCATTATACCGATTTTTAGTCAATTCAGACCATAAATGACAAAAACATTTCTACTGCGAGATGATCATCATCGAGATGATAACATCATACCATCATCATCATACCATCATACCACATACCATCGAGATGATTACAGTTTATTTACTTCTGAATACTAGGTAGCAAAAATACTGAAAAATAATTTGATACACTATTTGTCTATCGATTTTTATGAAATTTTGGTAAGTTATGGTGCATGGCAATTTCAATGTAGTAGAAAAGTTTCATATTCTTTTATACTTTTTGGAACGCCACTGTGGGGGCATTTGTTATTCGATTTCGCCCAAAAACTATTTTTGTTTCAAACCTTACGTTGTTTGAACATTTCATTCTTGAGATAGCGTGTTCACAAGAAACGCGCGGCATCTGCGGACGGATGGACAATCAGAAATCGGACACTTTGAAAGTAATTTAAAATTTAATGAACAACACAATGGTACCATTTTTGCTCTCAGGCGAAAATCGGCAATATCAGTTTTTCCTGATAAAATCCAATGTATAGTCTTCGACTTTCGCAGCGAAAAATATTTAGAGACGAGGTCGTTGACGCGATCTCAAGTGTCACTTAATACCTTTGCTTACTTTACGCAAAGCATAAACGATAAATTTTATTATAAAAATATGGATATTAAAAAATTTGTTGTTTTAAAATAAGGGCGCCTCGTTATAGAATATATGTTTGGCTTAAGGAACGTTCAGTATACCTAATATAAGCAGACACTCAATATAGAATATTTGTAAATATAGACGTGTTGTCTTTATTAAATTAATGATTTATTGTAAAACTGTTTAGTTTAGTTACATCTTCGCCTGAAAAATCAGATTTGGGATACAGAACTGAAACTCAAGTGAAAGCCAATACTCAGGTGAGAGTGGATACCCCAATAAAGTTTAATGAACACCTTCAAGGCAAAGTCGTGTTGCAAAATGTTGGAAAAACAATTCCCATCAACAACAGCCTTGCATGGTAGATTAATCAATGATAAAGTAGAGTGAAAATCTTTAACACAAGGTCGCTTTACAAATGAAAGAAAATAATATTAATTAGATTAGCATATATACTACGCTAATCTGTCCACCATCCTTGAGAGTCGGCCATCTTCAACAGGCTTGTTGATGATTTAGGGACATCATGTTCAGGTATTCAGAGACCACCTGACCTGATTTGGAAAGACCAACTCAAGAACGATCTAAACTAAGTACAAGCTAATTGAGGATAACGTGCTATTTGGGATGGCCGACTGTTAAGGATTTCGAAAACGAGGGTATTGACGTGATTTCAAGTATCATTACTAAATTTGCTTACATTAGGCAAAGTAAAACCATAAATATTACTATGCAGATATGGATACCTATTAATAATTTTTTTGTATTAAAAGAAAGGTGTCTCGATACACTCTATATTTTTGGTTTAAGAGAAATTTCAATATAAGCCGACATTCAATATAGAATTTTTGTAGAAGCTGGATGTTTGGATTTCATTAAATATTTTCTTGTAAATCGTTCTTAAATCATTCTTAAATCTTCGCCTGACATGAAGAAACGTTATTTTCTCCAATATGCCTTTTTTTAATGTGAACATGTGGTGACGTTTTGTCTTGTTTAATGTAATGAATCGCTTTGTTTGGATCCTAATTATTTACATTATTTATTTTAGGAGGAGGACTTCTAAGAATCCGATGTTGACAACAATAGAACAGTGGATTTTTCAATATTTTGCGACATATTCGTATATGCTTGCAAGGAAAATTATGTTACAACATCATAAATACTATTGTTTATAGTTTTGTACTAGTTTTAGACTAAAGAGTGTTATTATATTTGAATTAAACATCCTACAAATTTATCATACGCCATCTGTTGATGAGTAGATTTAGATACCAATAGGTTTCGTAACTATATTGTAATTTATGTACAGGGTGTAACTATTGAACCATTACAATAAGGTAATCATCACAAGATGTGGCTGAAATACGACATAGGTAACTAACTTACTTACTTCCTTACTTCTAGAGTTAAAAAAACTGCCTCACATTATTATACCTTATCTTCACTGGGAGAGTCGAAGAGTATATTGCATATGATCGGGAAAAACTAAAACCCCCAAATTTCGTCGGAGAGCAAACATGATTGTACCATTATCTTCGTCGTCACATTTTAAAATACTTCCATCCGTCTCTCTGCCCGGATTCCGCGTTTTTTTATTAATACGCCATATCAAGAAGGAAATGTTCAAACAACGTAAGACCTGGCAGATAAGTTTGGTTTTTGGGTAGCAGAATAACCCTTTTATTTTTCAGCAAAATCGACAAATATTCCTAATGACGTCCCAAATATACAAAAATATACATCGATAATAACAAATCGATTTTTTTCTATTACATTAAGATGGGTATGCAGCATAACTTACCAAGTTGGAGCAAATATCTTAAGGTGGTAGTTCCATTTTTTCAGATAAAAATATTCAATTGCTGACAAAACAAGACTTAAATATCCCGGGTAAACTATTTCACAAAAGTAATTTTCAGAATTACGATTATTAGTAGGGATGTCAGAGGTTTTGATTTGTACTTTGGATGGGCCACCCAGAAATAAGTTTTGAATGAAAGCTCTTAACGTATATAGTAAGCTTATTCAAAAGTTACAATGAGCAATATACGCGTCATGATTTTTTATTACAAAATAATTTTTAAAACGGTACTTTTTTCGATGATTTTATGTAAGTAATAAGCATTTAAAAAAATCGCGATAAAATTTTCGCTGCGATTTTAGTGCCAAAGTTAAAAATGTGAAAAAATAAAAACATGATAAAATATAGGAAAAAACTTTCTGAATTCATTGAAATTAGTGTTTATAGTTTGTAACATCGAAATATGAGACATAAAAACCTGAGCAAAAAACCCTCATTATATCGATCCCTTCACACCTGCTACCGCACTTTTAACAGCGTTTTCAAGTACCGATTTCCAGGAATTTAAGGAAAAACAAATGATTTCATATACATCGCCCATCACATTATGACATTATCATGTAGTATAACAAAATATTGATCACACTATATACCTTTCGTCATATCATAAAACAATTGGATGGTGAATGTGATGCAGAATAAGAATGTGGCCCAATCAAATATTACAGATCAATTTTACACGTTTCAAATTAAAATTCAAATCAAATTAAATTAATTCCGGGCGATATCATGTGTATTCAGCAAAACAACGTTATCCAACGAAACAAACACGAAAAATAATCGTAAACTTCGTATTTCCATGTTAAAACGGAAAATTGTAGGTTATAAGCTTGATTGAGAGAAAAGTAAGAGCAGCACTATCGGCTGACTGAGGCAGCTGAACGACCGCATGGCCGCACGTTTACGCCATATATTAAACAACGATTTCTTCACGTAAATTGCTCTAATCGCTATAAAAAAAATTCAGTGTATAGCTTAAGCTTTCTAGTTATTACCAGCCATGGTTCGAACGTGTAAGTTAAGTAGATTGGCGGCTACGCGTTAAGAAGTGAATGTCTCGTATCTCGGATTTTATTACTCCTACAGTAAAATTTTATATACGTTAAAATCTTTGGTTTCTATACGTTTCATTCTTTCTTATACGTTTACTATATACGTTAAGATCTTTCATCTAAGTCCTATTTCAGCGGAGGCCGTCCAAATTATTGTTTTTTTTCTCTGACACCCTACTGTATGAGCCCTAAAAGTGCAAACTAATATTACCAAATATCTTAATCATATACGAGTATTAATACAGTTAAAAGTGAACACATATACCGGCAAATAATTAATGCAATCTAGTTGGAAGATATTTCGTGTGTAATAATTAATATATCATTTGTAAGGAAGGAATTTCAAAGCGCAAGATAAACTGATAAATGCATGCATAATGCATTTAATTCGAACTAAGTGGAGGAACGTTGAACACCGCGATACATTGTAACTTAATTTATCTATTCCATTAAAGTGTAGGTGAGATTCAATGCAATGATAAAATCATAAACCACATAAATGGCGCTAAGTGAATACCAGGGTTGTAATAATTTACGACAGGTCTGCCAGCAAATGAAACATGTCTGAAAACAAACGCAACATGCATAGTGACATGAAAAGTGATGGCAGCATAAAGATCTAAAATATCTGCCTGGGCTTTCAAGGAAAATTATTGGCTGTCTGTCGGTGGGGAAGTTATGGCGCTCCAGATCGATCTGAGTAGCACGTGATGCAATGTTTAGAACAAATAAAGACATTTATAATTTTAGAACGAATTTGTGGATGTGGATACACATGGCATGCTAAGAGTTAAAATATGTAACGTCAATAAACAAGAACATCTATTTTCGGATTTTAGTTCAAATATTTTTAATTCATTAAACATCTCGGATTTAAAATAATATACTTATCGCTAACCAAATTGTAAACAGAAATATAGATTTAGTAGGTATAGATATATTTACACGCGGTGTTTTTTAGTACTTTTTATTTAAATGCATTTTTACCTTTGAAGTTCTCGTGAAAAATTGTTGCGAAATTATTAATGACCTTCACGTTCCAAACGTTTGATGAACCAGAGTTTGTTAACTGAACGGGATTATTTATAGAGTTTCAAATTCGGCACATGAATAGCTCTTTTGGTATGGTGTTATTTCAATAGTATATTGTGTATCTAGGAGCAATACAGTCCAGGACGACGCGACGATTTAAATTGTTCCAACAAGTATTGATGTACGAGAATGTGCTCTTATTACGAGGTACACATAATTTTTTTCTGAAATCTCAGTCACTATTGTTCAGTATATAAAAACATCAGAAATTGATCGTTTCTAATACGTGTAACCAAATTCAATCATTGAACTATCAACTTACCTACCAAAGCTAGTGGTTGTAATGCTATTATTGTGGTAATAGTACAATATTTATTTATTTGTTTAAATAACAGTACACTCGATATATTGTTATGAATACAATCATATTTTAACAGAGCTAAAAACTTTTTATGGTTCGGAGTGAGATAATATGTATATCGGGGTTTTTGGGTAACACAACAAGAATTTTTTCACAAAATGAATAATCAAGATGGCGGCTACAAGTTGGCAAACATTTTTGCCAGCACACGGAGGGGCCAAAAGCAAGTACAGTTAACAAATAAACCATGACCACACGATAGAAGTGAAAACTTCTAATTTTCGAATTTTAAAATATATGCTGTAACCGTCCGCCCGTATTACCTCAACCTGCAATATCGCAACCGCACCCGTTAATATCGGTTAATACAGTTTTCACTTAAAAATTCTAGAACATACTTGAGTACGAAATATTATCGCTATTGGTAAGACGTAGCAAGCGTCAATCTTATTATCTTAAACACACATACTGGATAGGGCTGGAACCTTTGATGTAACTGTAACACTCGGAGTAGTTTCCACAAACACCAAAACACTTTAACTTCGCTCGACGCGCGTTTCGCCAACCAAGTTGGCATCATCCGGAGACGATTAAAACTTCAATGACGATTGAAACAGTTTTAATCGTCTCCGGATGATGCCAACTTGGTTGGCGAAACGCGCGTCGAGCGAAGTGAAAGTGTTTTGGTGTTTGTGGAAACTACTCCGAGTGTTAAACACACATGTATGATATTAAATTACGTTCAATTAAAAATAATGATTAATTCTCAGTGTTTTAAAACAAAGTAAAATTTTTGTCCTATATTCCATACAAACTAATATTTTCTAATGAAATATGTTCTTTTCACCATTTCACCTTTGCTACGAACCATTGATAGGTTTTTTGTCAATTTTACCTAGGTACTTTCGGTCTGACTGTACATCGATTTAAAATCGGTGTCCGGGGAAATTTGTAGTCACAAATCACGAAGTTTTCAGGAAGATGAATATTCAAGTCGGCTAGTGCTGGCGCGCAGCGGCTCGAAGATGATGGACGTTAGTGCCATTTTTGATCCGAATCGACGTTAAACCGTTATCTCGGGAATTTTGGGGTTGTCCATTGTCAAAGTCAATATTCAAGATCGACGCTCAAACATGGTGGAAATTTTTGCCACATACTGTCCGAATTGTTTGTTAAAATAAAGATTCCATATGGCAGATCTAAGATGGAGGACATTTTTGCCATTTATGGTTCTATTCGACTTAAAATCGAGATATCTCGATAATTTTAGCGTCACGGATCACCATTTTGTTGTCGCAACAAATATTCAAGATGGCGGCCCCCTAGTTGACTGGTGAATTTTACGACTAAGTTCGATTCCACTCAAAATCTCTATCTAGAAGTTTCAGTGGTTGCATATCCCCCATTTCTGGTCGAAATAGATATTTAAGATCTGATTCAAGATGGCGGATATTTTTATTATTTATGGTACAGTAGCGAGCCAAAAAAGTCCTATAACGTATTTTTGCTAAAATCTAGTTGTGCACAATGCACATCTAATTTTAATTTTTGTGATATTGTCAGTTAGTTGGCAAATATTATTCAAATACAGACAGATTTACATTAGAAAAAATAGTTGTCCTTTTTTTGCTCGAGACAGTAGGTACCATTCGACACAATCTCGGTATCGGTGTTTTCGGAGTCGCAGATCACTTTTTATTGTTAGATCAAATTAATATTCCACGTGCCGGTTCCAAAATGGCTGAAAACGGTCACGGATTTTTTAGTGTGGATTAGATCACGTTTTTTTTTTGCCAGCAAATATTTATGATGGCGGAATTACAAGATGGGAAGATTTATTTTTCTTTGTTAATACAACTTAATACCAATAAAAAAAAATTTAATACATAAGAGCTTTGAAGATCCGAGTTATTTTAATGTGATTTCAGTATGCATTTAATGAAATAATCACTGAAATAAAATTTACAATGAATTTCTAATTTCCACATAATAAATTAGGTATCTATACATATTCTCCTTCATTTATTACTATAACTTAAAGTTTTATATGTGGTCACGCCTTAAAATTCATCCACCTTGAGCCATAAATATTTTATATATTATGCTACCAGGTCATAAAGTTCATTTAGTTTTAGTTTATGGTTTCTTGAAAGCGTCACTATGCACTTCGAAAATAAACAACTACCGGGACATATGGTGGTGCTTTATACGCCTGCTTTAGCATCGTGACTGCGGGTCGACATTATTTATATACCCGGTGTTACCATACATTACACAGCCTACTTGCGAAAAATCAAAGGAGAAGATTTTTTTAATATCCGTTATTAAATTTATGTACCTACCTACTTTATATAATGTAAATATGTAACGTCTACTGTTTAATATAATTATTTTAAAACAAATGCTCGAAATATTTTAGTTTATACATAGAGACGTCGCACTAATAAAAATTATATCGCAGTTTTTTAGATTTATTTCTAATAGACAAATTAGTACACGCTGAACATTTTTACAGCTTTTAATTTTGATGGAAACACAGAAAAATTGCATTGTATTGCATTTCGTAGTATAACTTATTTATTAATATTCATAAAATCAGACATCTAAATCATTAGGGCCAAAGAGGATATAGTAAGCTTTTACTAAGAGCATAAATTTTGGTTTCGGTCTTCGTTTCGGAGATGGAGTATGATGTAGACGCAAAAGTTACCTTAAAATAATTAAATTTAGAAGCAGTTCAAACCTAGATTAGTCGTTTTAAGTTTATATCTCTCATAAGCTCCAACGTAAAATGTAATATTATAAAATTATTAAAAATATAGCGCAATCAAATAGTACAGTAGAAATCGCTAAAATCTAACCTAACAAGCTAGCAACCTAACAGCTAGTTCTGATTTTTTTATATGTTGTTAGGATCACTACCAGTGTATATCCAAGTTAGCAGCTTCGAAACACCTGTGCTAACTTCATAGCACTCGAAAAACTCGAAGATTTTCGGTTTTTTACTATATCTTCTAAAGTATGCGTTTGTTCTAAAACATATTATTACGTTATTAAAGTATATTAAATTTGTTACAATGAGAACCAGCTCTGTAGGTATAATAGTTACCAAGATACAGCCCTCCAAAAAGTGGCAATTTTTCCAAAAAAAATAAATTTTAAGATTTGTTCAACTTTCATCCCCGAAATCGGGGAAGATTTTACGAGTAAAGTAACAAGGGAAAATATTGTAGCGAATGTAATTAGCTTTAATTTAAGCACAGAACGGCGTCCGTTGGTCTGATAGTCTCCTCACAATGCTAGAAAATCCAAGAAATGTACAAGTATAACGTACTTACATTTTAATTTCTTCGCGCACTGCAAATTTACTTTATTTCATAGTTAGACAAATTTTACTATAATGCGAAAAATATACAGATTATAAATATAACCTGCAACAAGGTGCAGTCACACAAATAACAAGTTATTTTAATTTCTTCACGCACTGCAAGTTTACTTTATTTCATATCTGCTTAGACCAGTTTTACTTTAATACGAAACACATACAGATTTTATACATATAACCTGCAACACGGTACAGTCACACAAGCAATAAGTTATTTTAATTTCCTCACGCACTGCAAATTTACTTAATTTCATACCTGCGGAGGTAGATTCAGTTAGATTTTTTTATTTATTTTTTTGTGCCCATCCTCTGATTTCTTGTGGATATATGAGTTTCGGTTTTTTAGAAAAAATTGCAGGCCTACGGACGTCGTTATCTGCTTAAATTAAAGCTAATTACTTTCATTATATCTTCCCCTATAACTTTGGAAAAAATTGCTAATTTTGGAAGAATGTATCTTGGTAGGTAAATATTGTACCTATATAGCTGATTCTGGTCTCAAATTGTATTTAATCTACTTTAAAATACGCGATAAAATGCTTTATGAACAAACGCATAGTTTAGAAGATATAGTGAAAAAACGAAAATAGTGCGAACATTTCGCGATTTTTCGAGTGCTGCGAACTTAGCACGGGTTATTAGAATCTGCAAACTTGAATATACACTACTAGTAGTGGTCCTAACAATATATTAAATATAAATCAGAACTAGTCGTTAGTTTGCGATATTAATGTACTATATCACTGGCCTATACTTGTTCTACAAAACCTTTTATGAAATATATTAAAAAAATCGTAATTTCTCTCTTCTCTTCAACTATAGCTTAAGTATTATATGATACTTAAGCTATAGTACCTAGCATACAAGGCTTTTAACTGTAGTACCCTTCTGCAAATTTTTGACTGCCTCGGGATTTTGAAACATCACTACATAATTAACTTTATTCGCCTGAAGTACCTAACCCTATATAGAGTTACACCAATATAATACCTAATTTATTAGTGGGTTACATGATATAAAAAAAGTAGAATCACTATTTCAATTACCGACTGAGAGTTTTGTCAATGCCGATTTTGCAGTAAGTGCAGTAATATATTTTTGTTCGGTTCCGATATACATATATAATTACCCATATAGGTAATATACCTAACCTCTGTTGGTTTAGTTTGGTTATAAATCTCATCACTAATCTTGACATTTGTACGTTGATTTTTCTCCACTATACGTATATTCTTGATCATATACGTTATCCCCTGTATATAATATGATTTGTCTAATATAATATTTTTAATCTACCATTTAATCGAGCATTTAATACGGATATAAATAATTATATTCCTGACCTATATAAATGCATAGTCTAGTGCGATAAAAGTATGAAGATAATGCATTATATTTTTATGAGAAATAATAACGGATTTAACTATCGAGCCTTTTAAAAGTAATGTAATGTAACGAACAATGAAACCAAATAGGGTCAGTAGAATAGGTTTTTGCGTTCTTTATGTCTTATTTTGTAAAACAAGACCTACCTAATACGTATAACGTTAACTCGGGTGATAACGGTGTATAGTAGCATTTTAGGCCAATATACATTCCAGCTTACATTGATTTAGGATTGTTTTGTATAGCAAGAGGAGCATAAAACTGAGTTTGCGACCTCGAAAGCCCTAGGGAGAACTTTTGGTAGGTGAAAAACATCGAAATTTTGGCTCTTTTTCAGTTTTTTTAATATATATAAAACGACACCTAAATCAGAAAATTTTATTCTTAACGAAATCAATGTAAACAAAATTACCTACAAAATTCACTGAAACATAATTTTATGTCATCCTAACCTATTCCTACAGGACTTTGAAGTTTGACCAAATGTTCTAACAAATCGTAAAATGCAGGATTTTGCTCATATTGATATTAAATGATCATTTATGGTGCCCATTGCGTATTTTTATGATGATATATATGTAAGTGTCAGAGTAGTTTTTGCAGACTGTTATGCACGTCAGTCGAGATTTTCTGCAGGTGCACCCTTTCTTGAAGCTAGAGAACACTAGTTGTAGCAAGGGCTGTGGTGCCGTTTCCTTTTTCATTTGATAATAATAACGTTTAATATAACAACCTCAATATGAGGCAATACAACATAAACTCAATTCTTTCTTAAAAAACCAAACACAATTATTTTAAACAAAACATTGGAATAATCCAGAATTCATCTGGAAATATAAAGAACGTAATTAAAGAATACACAAATAATTATAAAAAAAATAATCTGATATTTTACAGGGATAAATGGGGAAAATAATTAAGAACCACAAGTTAATGACAAATAAACTTAATATTAATTTTCAGGTATAGTGGAACAATTAGCTAAAAATATAAATCACAATAATACAGAGATTAAAAATAATATTGTAAATAAGTTAATTTACTTAGAACCCACTAATACATCAGAAATTTAAAAAAATATTCACGAACTGAAAAGTAATAAAATACCTGGCCCAGGCGGAATAACCAATGAATTACTCAAATCAACAGACTTTTATATATCTAGTCCATTATACTACATTATGAACAAATCCATGAAAAGTGAATATTATCCATCCAAACTTAAAATTGCCATTATTGCTATAAAGCCATTATATATAAAGCTATATAAAAATTGCTATAAAGCCTTTATACAAGGCTGGCGAAAAAACCGGTCTATCAAATTATCGACCCTAACTTCATCACTTGCAAAACTCTTTGAAAAAAATATAAAATGAATAGTAGTAAATTATCTACAATAAAATGAATAGCATCTCACAGGCAATTTGGGATCCAACAGATTTTATCTTCACAGGATGCTATTGCAAAACTAATATCATTATATACTAATGATATTGAATGAAAATGTTGATAGAAATATTCCCTGTCTGGCTCTTTTTGTAGATCTGGCAAAGGCTTTAGATACTGTAAGATATAGGGTTTTGCTAGATGAACTAGAAGAATTGGGTATACGGGGCAACGTTTTAAATATTTTTAAAATCTTTTTAATAGTTCAGTAATATTTAAATGTCCAGTAATCTGAATTTTGCGAAACTCCCGAATATAGAAGTTTCAATTGATCCGGATTATCGAGTTTGTACATAGTATATAATAAAACTTCACATCTTATTTATTCCAAAACTACAACCTGATTGATTGGGGTGCGTATATATTTAATATGACTATAAGCTAACAAATCATAGAGCCAAAAAAATGTTATAATTAGAAATTTTTTAGAAGTAAATAGGATCACAACCATGTATTAAGAGCTGAGCACTGAGCAGTATTTAAAATTATGCAAAATTAGTTGCATTAAATAATTTTCTTTATTTTGAAATGTACGTAATTTTGTAGTGATTTGACGTAATGTGATTGAAACATGAATCTGCGATGCTGTATAATACAATAAGAGACAAATTTAATAGAAGCAACACTTTGATTTATAAGAATTTTGACTACTCTAATATATTCGTTTCTTGTTAGATAACTGCAAAAATACCAACTTTGTTATTCAAATTCTGCTGTCAGTAAATAAGAAAGAATTGAGTGCAGATGCCGTTACCAATATAGTGCAATCACAAATATAGCGAGTATATATTGTTATATTTGTTTATCCCTTTGATCTTTTCGTAACTATCGAAAAACTCCGAACAAGAAAGTAGAGCATTTACCGAAGCAGATATTTGGTCTGTCATCGATTCCTCTAACGTGTTCTTTATGATAACTCTAGCCTGTATACAAATGAAACGGTTTTATTTATATAGAGTAGAACTAGTTTCAGTCAAGTAAATATTTGTCAATAACGAAATTCTGGTAATATAAACCAATTTCAGTAAAGGTAATTGAATGTGCCATATATAGAAAACTTCTGGTAGGTATTTGAGTTAGTTTAAAATAAATACTTCAGCCTCAGTTACTCTTCCAGTGATGATGCGAAAGGCAAGTAACTGATGATGGATTAGCCAAAAGTAGTTGACAAATTTAATAGAGGATATGATAATGAACCTATTAAAGCGACACTCCTTGCTGAACCTTGTGAATTACTAAATTCTCACTAAGACTAAAATATTACTAACTTTAACATTAGAAGTATACAAACAACGACGATATAATTTTATAATACTCAACTTTGAAATGTTAACATTATACTAACGGAAACATTTAAACTAAATGATACATAAGTAATATTACCACAACAAAAATATTGTAATATGTAGGTGTATTAAGTTAACATTACCACTTTGAAATCCGCCAGTCCTCATAGTTTCATTAATTGTTCCTGTTTGTTGCTAATTTGTTGCGATGAGAAAAAAATATTGCCTTTTTTTAAATAATTCCTGCTAATGCTGACTGGACAATCAAGTTAACATTACCAATCACATAAATAACAAAAAATGTTCGCAAACACTTCCTTATCATCAAAATAATTGATTGCCCAAGATTAATAAGGAAAAACTAATATATATTTTTTTAAATTGCACGTGGCAATTAACTTGACAGTCAAGATAGCATTACCACTCCCAGAAATATCCACTTCCATATGTGATTAAACACTTTCTTATGATAAAAATAATTTGTTGGGGACTTGTTGGTCAAGAATTACAAAAAAAAGGAATGTTTAAAGAATAACAAATTAGCCCCTAGCGAAGCAAACCAAATGAATGGTGGTCCAAATAGTTAAAATAATGATCATCGCGCGTATAATATTAAATTACTTACTTATCAATACATCAAACAAATTCTCAAAATCAAACAGATTTTGTTGGTGATAGCGCTAAGTTGCGCTGGAAATGTAACTTTTTATGGAATTTTGCGAAAACTTGTTAAACAACAAATTTTATTTCTGCAAATTCGTGCTCGAGCAATGAATTCTAGAAGCGAAAAACTGACCAAAAAAGCATTCTAATATGCTTTTAACGATAGATGTGGTAAAAATGCCTTTTTTGTGGAATCTCCAAGAAAATTTATATCTTCCGCGCAACCTAGCACCACCACCTTCAAAAAACCGATCAAAACGCATTTTCTAGGCTTCTCCACTTCTAGAATTTGTTTCGATGACTGGAAATTTGTTGCGATGTAAGGGGTCGCAAAATTCCAAAAAACAGTGCATATCAGCGCGACCTTGCACTATCGCATTAAAAACAGCTAGGACCGCTTTTTTTGTTCACCTTATCACCTATATTATTCGTTACTTGACTCGTTACTCGATCGTTACTCGACTCGTTACTCGACTCATTACTCGACTCGTTTCTCGTCTCGTTCCTAGACTCGTTACTAGACTCGTTACTGGACTCGTTACTCAACTCGTTACTCGATTCGTTACGCGACCTGTTACGCGCCTCATCACTCGACTCGTTACTCGACTCGTTACTCCTTTTCACTTATACTATTTGTTACTCGAAGAATTTGTTGCGAGGCTAGTTTTCGTAAAACTTGGCACTACCACCTGTAAATATAATTTTTTTGTTCAGTAAAAAAACATTTTTTCGTAATTTCGAAAACACAAATTTAATAATATTGTGCTTCTAACTAAAACTAAAACATCCATAAACCGCTTCACCACAATAAATCACTAAATGAGATTATAGATTCTATCATTAAATAGATTAGAATAGAATATTAAATAAATCTGTCATTAACTTTTAAGTTCATTGCTATTCATATTTGTTTTGCGAAAATAAATCTTGGGTTTGTAGCAATTATTTATATAAAGTAATAAGCAAATTGATGAATAATAAGGAAGACACACTTATCAGTTGCATATCTGGACATACATACGGAAATGAACCACTTAGAACCTCAAGTTCTTTCACCTTCATTGAGGATCTTCAGAGTGATGAAAACGAATTGTACGATTCGTTTTATTGATCATTTATACTTGAATATAAAATATTAATACCTCAACACTTTCAGTGATATTTTATGACATTAGTTTTTGACCGAACTGACATTCACGGAAAACACATACCTTCTCTACTATTTGCATTTGTTCTATTTGAACATATTATATATAAAAGCATTAGGCATACAGTTATCCAGATGTTGAACTTTAAAATGTATTTTAAAGTTTAAGTGACTAGGAAAACAGCAACCTGTAATACGGGTTGCATATATGTATCATAAAATAAATTACATAGTTGTAGGTAGCAGTTGATACCTAGGTATAGTTTGTAACAGACATATATGAGAATGAAAAAATGCCGCATCGTCAAAGGGAAACCCGATGTCTTTGATGAGCGGCGCTAGCCGACTTTCATTTCGTCAAAGCGTAGCCGCATCCGTAGCCGACAATATATACATTAAATTTATAAATAATACGCTGGAATTATAATTAGTTAGAAAATAAGACAAACACATAGTTGTTTTCTAACAAACATATATATTTCTTGATTTTTATTTAACTATAAGATTATATCAATTTGTGGTAAGATATTACATATCTAAGGGTTGTATATTATGTCATATTCATATATATAATTCATAGTCATATTCATATATATGTCATGTCATATTCATGTTTAAAAAGAAAATATAAATTTTCATAAATCGCTTATTATAAATACTACTTATTATTGAATCCTGACTGGCTTGTTTTTTTTTGAGAACCATAGACCATATTGTGCAAATGTTTATGCATTTCCTTCTTCATTGATAGAATCCGACTACGGAAAGATAGAATACTTGCTCTTAATGGAATAAGGTAAAGGATGACATATAGACATATATATATTATATATATATATATATATATATATATATATATATATATATATATATATATATATATATATATATATATATATATATATATATATATATATATATATATATATATATGTATATATATATATATATATATATATATATATATATATATATATATATATATATATATATATATATATATATATATATATATATATATATATATATATATATATATATATATATTGTGAAAAGTAATCTTGGGTTTGTAGCATTTCATTACATAGAAATAAGCAAATAGACGAATAAGAAAGAAAACACACTTACCAGTGCTATATCTGGACACACATACGGAAATGAACCACTATACACACGAAAACGAACCACTTAGAAGTTGTACAAGTTCTTTCACCTTTCTTGAGGATCTTCAGAGCAGTATACGATTTATTTCATCCTCAAGAAAGGTGAAAGAACTTGTACAACTTCTAAGTGGTTCGTTTTCGTGTGTATAGTGGTTCATTTCCGTATGTGTGTCCAGATATAGCACTGGTAAGTGTGTTTTCTTTCTTATTCGTCTATTTGCTTATTTCTATGTAATGAAATGCTACAAACCCAAGATTACTTTTCACAAAATAAATATGAATAGCAAAGAATTTCAAAGCTAATATATATATATATATATATATATATATATATATATATATATATATATATATATATATATATATATATATATATATATATATATATATATATATATATATATATATATTGTCTTTCATTTGATTGGACTAGAATTACATAATATGTATAAATAGGGCATACTTCCGTTCTATAATTTGGTTATTATGTATCAGCGTATTAATAAATTTACCGATACTTGGTGATTCAAGAAGAATCATAGCGAGCAGCACTCGAGAATTTTAAAGTAAAGCATTTTAAAATATCTAGAAATGTGGGCTCATGCTTCATCCGCTAGGCAATAATAGCCATCTGCTATGTTATCACAATACAAGTACAATATTATCTGAATTTATTCCGAGGAAGTCGGCTCGCACTGCACGGGAGCTATTTTCGACAAGCAATAATTCTTGTTCGGTCATAAATAAGATTTTCAAAGTGGAACGGAGCGCAGCTCTGGGTGTATTCGAACAACATTTACTGCCGTTTAATAGTTTTAAGAGGATTATTGACTGATATCGAGAGGCACAAATAAGATATACAGCACATAGAGTAATAATATTTTAATTACATGATATAGTTATGCCACCATATAATATACCACCTGATAATACACGTAACCTTGGTCTTGGAAGTTTATAAATAATTCTCAAAACAATAGCCTTAGGCAAAACAATGTACGACCCATTATGTGCAATGGATATGAGGGAAACTGACAACTAATGTCATTGATAGTAACTCTCATGTGAACATGCTCTGCATTGATATCGCGACCGCATTTAATCAGCAAGTTTACGGTACGACATATTTTCTTTTCAAAGCTTAATCGTTTAAGATATTTAACTAACATTCCTATTTTTCCACTTACGTCCTGAAAATAGGTCCCAGGAAGTAGCATTGCTACTACCTATCTGACATCTCAGATTCTTTATAACTGGTAGCATCCTGCCATGCAAGAACCAACAGCGGCCTCTATCGAGAGTGAGGCAACCTGCAGCTGATAGATTTGCAGAAAGCAATTATTCATATATAGGGCAGGGACCCCTACCTGCATTGAATTATATCCGTATATATTGTGGTAGACGTGCATTTAGGTAGCAGTACTAATGTAAATTTGAAAACTAGGATTTATATTACATACCTCTCATGACGTTGATAATATTTAAACTCCAACGGCCTCATGTTAGCGGAAATGTGGGTGTTTATCCATCTATTGGTGTCCCGCAATTACATTAAAGTCATTAAACTCCCAGGACTGTATTCCGATAAATACTTATCTTCTTTTTACTAATCTACTAGTCTTTACCTATCATCAAAACAACTTAACCACGAGATTTAAATTGTCTTCGTTCATGTTAAACTACTATTACTTTGGCAATCTCTATAGTTAGAATATCTGAGAAGTTAACATCTCACTTCATAGTTTCAATTGGAAACTTCTCCTGAACTTACTTCAATGATTGTTGTTGCACTAAGTTTAAATTAAACACATAAAGTAAATTCCCATAGTCGATGAAGTGCATGGCAAAACATTGAAGCGAGTTAAATTTAAGCCGTTTGGAAGGACGGAAAATATCTTGAGAGATTTAACTACGCTATTATCACTCAGTGTCTAACAAACGTTGAGTATATTATATTTACTCTATAATTACTATGATATAATGTTTAACACCCAATCATTATCGGTTTCAGAAAAACATATGGCTTCATCTTTAGAGGGTTTATCTTGCGATGGTAGCAATAAAACAACTGATAATATTACTTAACGTTTCCGTCCCTTTTTTGGGCCTCTTTTATTTATGACATATTTGACATAGGCAAAATTGACAATTTTAATTAATTTTGAAGGTTACTAGACTGTTCGATTGGTATTATGGAGAAAACAGTCAAGAAACCCTACGAACATATGCTATTGTATATTTTATTATTACTCTAATTTTAGTTATGTTAATATTATGTAGATGTATATTTATAGTAAGTAGGTATGTATGTATGTATGTATATAAGTTTATACATAAAGAAAAAACATTTTCCTTAATTTAATATTTTTATATTAACAAATTGTAGATTGTAGAAAGATGTTCTGTATCTTTTTGTTAATACATGCATTAGGATTTACTTCAATTTAAGGAAGAATATAAATTGCTGTTTTTGAAAATTTGGTTGATTAGAGAAAAATGATAGTTATTATTCATTAAACATTTGTTGCTTTTTCTATGCATTCTTTTGTAAAAATGGCAGACGTTAGTTTTGTTGATCTGTCTTCAATACCAATTATTACAGTTTTTTATGGTTGTAAAGGTTTTTTGAGTTGAAATTGGTATATCTACCAGACCATGTTGTTTTTGTATTTCATTTTGTAATAAATAATAACTATCCCTACGTTCTATCTTCGTTAGCTTCTTGTAGTAACTATCCCTAAGTTATTTGCTATTCATCTTTAGGTATTATGTGAAAAGAAATCTTTGGTTTGTAACAATTCATTATATAGAGAAATTATCAAATACATAGAAGAATAATCATAGGAAGACACACTTACCAATTGTATATCTGGACATATATACGGAAACGAATCACTTAGAAGTTGTACAAGTTCTTTCACCTTCACTGGGGATATTCAGAATGATGTACGATTTGTTTTATTAGTCATTTATACTAGAATTTAAAATATTAATACCTTAATTAGAGGTAATAATATTCTTTTTTCTGAGTAAATAACACAAGAGGTAGTACATGACATATTAGAAACACATTTAAAACTTGATGTGTTTATAATAATAAAGTAGGTACTAAGACAGATTTTATCCAGGCAAGATATAAAAAAAAAGAGAAGAAAGGGGGATATTTAATATTAGCTATGGCTATAATTGATTTAAAAGATTGCAGATTGATAGATGAACGAGATGAAGTTTCATATACTCTCTATGAAATAAGGGAAATAATCCAACCAGCAACTAAAATAAATGCACATGGTGTTAATGTAGTTTCGGAAATAATGAAGTATAAATTAAAAGCATTTTAATAAGCTTATTAATAAGCTTTAACGTGGCTATCATATTTTTCTTGTTCAATTTGACTGAACAAGAAGAATATAATAGCCATAATATCATTCATATTTAGTACTAGTTAAGAACTAGGTATTATTGTCTGTTGTTTAAAAAAATAAAATATGTTTACCTTACTAGAAATATATTTTTTTATCTTTCCATAACCTGGTGTGGCCAAAACCAAAAATCATGATGGCAACTACTAATCCACAAGTGCCCAGAGCTAACGATATCTATTTTGCTAAAATTCGCACTGCCTATTTTTGTTTCACAAACACTTTTTGTTTCAGATGAGTGGCCCCATACCAGTATTTCATATGCAAGCTGGCTGTGGAATGTAGTATGCTGTTTGGGCTGCTTCAGAAGTAGTAATTCTCATTAGATGTCACAAGGTAAATATTAATTTTGATAACTTCTTGATAAGTTCTTGTACATGCCCGTTGAATTTAAGATTGTCGTCGAAATATACACCCAAATATTTTTATGAGCTGTGACAGTTGTGGTAGTTTGCAAAATTAACTATTCTGTTTTGGTAGCATTCATTTTAAGTTTTTTTACATTGAACTATTAGCTTATTAATTAATAATTAGTAGCTTCCTGTAGTTTTGTGTTTGTTTCCTGAAGAAGCTTTTTGCTTGCTAAGAACTGGTATCATCAGCAAGCAAGGTTGTGTAACTTTTAATTAAGTACGTGTAATAATAAACACTGCCAATTATAGTAAATATAAATTTACGTCAATTACGATTTATCCAATGTATTCATTAAAACATAATTATGCGAGTATATGCCAGAAAATCATATTGCTTATTTATTAACGTACCGTTTTGCAATATTAATTTGCATTTTCATCATGCGTTAATATTTTCGTACACAATTTCACATTGCATAATTCATAACTGGCGTGAAATTAGATTTAAAATTTTTCGATTTCATCACAAATATGTGTATTAGGCATTTATTATATATTACTTCCTGCCAAATTTGTTGTCTCTTATTTAGCAAGAGAAAAATGTATCAACTTATTCAAACCTATTATCCTGTTGCAGGATTGTCTATTATTGAATGCCTGACAATAATATTTATTTAATATAAAGTTATTTATTGCATGACTAAGGCAGCTGTTTCATATAATAATCGATTTATTACAGCCCAAGAATTCCTTTGTTATAATCTCGTGAATAATTGCAGTGGTTCGTGTTTGAAATCTGATAAAATTAATAGTTCTGTATGCCGTATCTATTCATTAATTTTACACTTTAATAATAATATTATATGTTCACCGTTAGTAAATAATATAAAATTATAACGTTACCTACTTAATATTATATTACAAGGAGACTATGAGAATAAATAATTAAAGTAGAATCTCTCGATATCTTTCGGACATAGGCGGAGAATATTCCATTAAGATTACATAGAGATCGATACAGATTCCATCACCGACATCAAAAAAAGAAGTAGGTTCTCAATTCGGTTGTATGTTTTTTTATGTGCGTTACCGCAGAACTCCGTCATTTATAAATCAATTTTAAAAATTCTCTTTTTGCTGGAAAGGGGATATATACAAGTGGGTCCCATTTTTGTTTTATTGGTATTGGACCTTGCATTCCGAAGATATACCGGGGAACTCACCAGTATACCAGAGAAAATGGCGACTGCGCCCGTCAAAACCCTAATTTATAGATATTTAAATTAATTTAAAAAATATGATATGCATATTGGCGTGGTGCAGAACACGGCTAGGCATCACCAAGTGTGCTCAATAGCCCACGGACTGCTGCTTCGCGTACAACGCGGGTTTGCATTAACGTGTGCATCGCCTGGGCACCATTTGACCGATCTTCTGGATGCTAATTGCAGTAAAACTTAGACCTTTTACTCTTATAAAGCCTATATAGCATGTAGGTGGCCTCCACGTACCAAGGAGAGTTCAAGGTCATAGCTCTAGGTGCTGTCGGCAAGAGCTAGTACCTGCCTCATACGTTACTTCGTTATACGTTTGTAAATATTGGCTGGCACCGACGTCAAAAATGACAATAGTTGTATATTATTGGCCTAGTAAACTGATTATATTCAAAGTAATAATGAATAACGTAACTATATTTTACCTTTTAGTGCAGTAATTAGAATACATTTTTTTTGAGGTCGGTTTTGTTTTTTTGTTAAAAATATTTTATTGAATATAATACATATTGTATGTGCATGTTCATGCAAATACGTTCACTTGGGACAATGGAACATTTATGATAGTTTTTAAAAAATATGGCTCATAGCATGGATGCATATACTATTAGTGAGTGAAATATATTATGTGCTATCTCCCTCACTTGAATTTACATATGACCCTCATATAAATTAGTATATTTGAAAAGTAAATTTATTGTATACTTTAACTTTATATTGCTAAAAAAATAATTCCATGATATAATAAAGTGAATAGTTGAGTTTTGGGTATCAACAGAAACTATGTAGTTTTTGCTTTTTAAATAGAACACTCCGTATATTATTGGTATTCAGATTTTAGGATGCAATTCTGAGTATGCTTAAGCATTTTGATGGATCGAAGAACTTCCCATAGCTACTAGTTTTGGAAAACAAATGTTGGAAAAGAAATAGTAGTCAATCCTCCTGCCACTAACTGTGGTTACTGCCACTAATCAAAACTGGCAGATTATTTTTTTAACATGCACACGAACAGTTTCAGAATTCAAAATATTTAATATTTTCTTTTTTTTTCATCAGCTAATACTTAGCATAATGTTTCTAGCACGATGTTTTCTTTCATCCAATTCCGAAACAACATTTCCAAGGAATTTTCTGGTTCAGTACTGGTTCGTTGTCTGGCATTAACTTCACTTAACTGTTTTTCTTATTTTGCCAATTTCTTCCTAAGTAGTCGAAGAAGTGTCAAACCCCCTTCACATTATTCACACAAAAGAAATAATTTTTTTAAATTAAACATTTTTGATACTTATAGTGATACGTTGACACCCGTATGACACCCGAGATCACTTTTCGGCTGCCATTTCTTTATTTGTTAGCCGAATGAAATTCAATCATTACATACAATACAATAACATATACAATAACATTACAATCATGTTATCAAGACGACTTCTTCATCTAATTTTCAAGTATGTACTACTTGAAAACCGGTTTTATTAAACTTATTAAATTTATTAAATTAGATATAATATTTTATTAAATTTTATAATCTCTAAGCGGTAATAGTTATGTTTTCAAGAAGCGCCCAAGTGATTATTTTAATAATTTTTGGACAATGTGGCAAAAACGCTGCCGAAGGCGAACGTGTCTATCAATAAGAATATCCTAATCGACGTTACCATCCATCAAATCGCTACATAATTTTCTTAATTAGAAAGATGCGTGAACAGTCTCCATATGAGGCTCTTGAGACAAGAAAATTTTATTGTCAATGAGGCGGTGGAACTTAACGTTTTAGCATTCATGAATCTGAAACCCACAACATCCACAAGGGAAATCGGCCAAGTTCTGGATATTAGCCAAGAATCAGCTAGGCGCATATTGAAAAAATACGGGTGTCGATCGTTGAAATACCAATTACACCAACAGTACTAATTACACCAACCGAACACCGTAATTGGTTACCGTAATAATAACAACGATTTGGCATTTTCCATCATGTATTCAGATGAATCCAGGTTTAACAATAATGTTAAGTTTAACAGGTAAAACACTAGATACTAGTCAGCAGAAAACGAACGGAATGATCCAAGGGAATTTTAAAGAGAGATTTGGCGTTAATGTTTGGGTTGGCTCTCTAGATAGTTGTCGGACCAATTTGGACGTCTAACTGGTGAGCGATATTTAGAGAATACAATTGAGGAATTTTTGTAAGGCAAACCGCTGGTGGAAAATTGACGTCTTGATTTTCAGCAGGACTCCACAATGCACATGTGGTAACAAATTATGTGCAGCGTAATTTTGGACAGCAGTTGATTGCCACTAATGGACCAATTCGATTGCCTCCTCGTACACCAGACCTTACTCCATTAGAATTAAAAAATTTAGTGTACACATCGCCACCGGCAACACTTGAAATATTATAGAATCGGATACGTGACGCAGTATGACTCCTGGAGATTTACGTAATGAAAAAGTTTTCCTACTAACAAAGTATATAGACGTGCAAGGTGAACACTTTGAAAACTTGATTCATGGCTGATTTGTGAATATTTGATAGCATTTTTTTTATTGATGTTGTTTTCGTTAATTATAGAATATTTGTACCTACTATTAGTTTAGTAAGTATTTAAAACAAAATACCTAGGTCTGAATAAGCAGTTGTGTAAAAAAGCAGTGTATCAAATTCGAACCTGTGTTACACAAACCAAAAACAAAAAACAATAATTATAGGTCCGTCACGACACAATATATAAAAATTAAAATTGACAAAAAAATCTAAATGGTATACAGACAATAGATATAGTATATTTATTTGCAGAATCTGACCTGATTGATGACCTCTAAATTAATTTTTTTTTAAATAGGATACAGGGTATCCTATTTAAAAATCGAAAGTCTTTCACTTTCGGGGAAACCGGAAGTCATATAAACGAAGAGTAAATAAACAACTATTGTCTTGATAACATAATGACGCACGTCACGTTTCATCTCGATCAGTAAACAAATAAATAAATGGCAGCCGGAAAGTTATTTGGTTGATACCCGGTATATTTTTACATCCATCACAATTTTAACTAGTTTCGGTACCCTCCCTATATAAAATTTACTGTCTCAACTTCTATCATAGATAAATTTTATCTTGTCGATCCTACGTGTCATCGAGTAAGAAAGTGTCGGAAAAGTTTTTTTCTACATGACACAATAATTGTTGGCCTAGTACACTGCAAGTCGAACATCTCGCCTTCCCTCGAAAACTGATTAAATACCAGTTTGCATTTCAACCACATTTTAGGGAAGGTCTCCCTATTTACATTTCCATTTTTCTGCTCATTGTAGGTACCCCACTTTAGAAACGATTCTCCCTTTGCACCGAGAAACATACGAAGGCATAACGAGTATCAGTTCCGACATTTCACTGCAGAAATAAATAAAAATTGTCAGAGACGAAAAATTATTACCTGGAATCTGCATCGAGGGAGCTGAATTTTTGCATAAGGGTAGTTTTTGGCAACCAAATATAAAAATTACATATACATATAAAATCATATATGTCGCGTCAGGGTTTGCAGGAAGGGGGTGATATCAATCCTTAAACATTGAAACGCTTTTTTCTGCATGAAGGGTTAGTTTTTCCGGATTTCCGGTTACGTCAACAAAAAGAACGGGAAATATTATATATGGATTAGTATTGTTTTTCTGTGTATTTGTCTGCAATACTTTATAAGTCGCTGTTTAATAAAACCGCAACGTTCTCCTCAGTAATGAAAACATTACTATCGAGTATGAAAATAAACTTTTGTTTTTGCAATAATCCCTTGTTACCTACTAGTATTTATCTCTGGTTTTTATTATTTAGTTACTGTTTTTAGTTACTGTTTTATTATATTAGGTACATTCTTATAATTTATTGTATATTTCATTGAATTAGCCGTATTTAAAAGTATATTTTGTAAATGTATTATGCATAAATTGGTTACAATAAATGCTACTTACTATTATCAGTAAGATGAATTATTATTATTAAAATAAATCCGTAAATAAAATTCAGTACCTCTTTTAAGACGAGTCCTGGGGCAGAGAATAATTGCAAACCAATTTACATCTACTCTTAAAAGTTAAAAATATACTTACTGTTTACATGACACAGTTGCACGTAATAATCTCAGTACGCTATCCTTCCAAACTACTAGCGATTAAAGAAAATTATCAATGATATAAGACATTTTATCGATACATAATTAAAATATTACCTCTGTTTATGAAACAATGTTAGTACCAATTGGCGTTTTCCGTCAAAAACTGGTATGTTATAAATTAATATAAAACAGTGCATAATATCCTGATTGCAGAATATTCATTATGCGGCGAAACAATTTCGAAAACCGCAATAAACGCAAAATGACAACGGTACATTTATGTTTTCAACAGGCCGTAATTTTAAAGGCAATAAATTTCTAGTTACTAACCAGGCTTGTATCATAGTAGGCCAAAAGCTCTGGAAACACCAACATATCGTAATCCATAGTAAATTGCAAACTTTCCACCACAGCAAACACTGAACCTCACTGAAAAAAACTGTACAACGTGCCACTAACTGTAAAAGGCTTCCTCAATTCGACGCGAGGAACAAACATGAACTAAAATCAGCTAGTTTTTTAGATGGGAGCGGACATGTTTGTTTATATTACCACGTACGAAGTAAAGCATAACCCAACTTTACGCAGCATGCGGGGAATTTCATGATTTTATTGCGCACGACCTGAAATACGCCGCTGAAAGGTTGGTCCGTTCTGAACGATTAAATACTACTCGGTATTGGCAGGACTCAAAACACTCTGGAAGCCATTAAATTATATTTAAAACCGTGAAATGAGACATTTTTGGAGACTTTATTACTGGCGTTTATTTCGCTCCGGGCGCTTAAATGAAAATTTAAGTACAGTGTGTGACATTTATTACGATTATATTATCATAGATTAGGCCGCGTTATCGGTTGAAAAGGATTGCCGGTTCATCGTGGCTAATATTTATGGTCTCAAATTAGTAAATATTATTAGAAAATAACAAAAAGAAATATAAAATCAATGGACGAATTATCCTGTGGATTGGTATCTTTTAGCATATAAATACGTGTTATAATATATGATATAATATGATGCATGTTGCATGATGCATAACACATGACGCATGATGCATGATGCATGATACATGATGCATGATGCATGATGCACGATGCATCTTGCATGTATCATGTACGATGTAAGCTATATCTGTACGATGCACCTTGTACGATGCACCTTGTACGATGTACGATGTACGATGTGCGGTCTACGATGTACGATGTGCGACGTACGATGTGCGATGTACGATGTACGATGTACGATATACGATATACGATGTACAATGTACGATTTACGACGTACGATGTACGACGTACGATGTACGACGTACGATGTACGACGTACACCGTACAATGTACATCGTACAATGTACGATGTACGATGTACGATGTACGATGTATGATGTACGATGTACGATGTACGATGTACGATGTACGATGTACGATGTACGATGTACGATGTACGATGTACGATCTACGATAATATATTTTACTAGAAGATAATATTATTATACTAAAAGCCCGACAATGCTTTTAGTATAATAATATTATCTTTTAGTATAATATATTATATTATCGTACATCGTACACAAATGCATATTCGTAGATTTTTCTGTTTGTTATTTTAGTAATGAGAACATTTGTTTGTTATTGTTTATAATTATTTTTACCTGTGTGCGAAGTTATATGTGGAGCAGACATACTTGTTCTATATATTTTGATGGGGTATATATAACTGTTCCTTTCCAGATACATCTAAACGACCCTGCCTAATTCCTCCGTGACCTTCTTGAACAACTGTACGAGAAACTTCTTATTTTATATACCCTACTTTGTACCAAACCGTTTACCTAATACACTTACCCTTAAACACGCTCCACCGCATAGACTAAAGGGCGTTCAGTAGATTCTTCTACGCCATATCATCCTAAAACGGACCACAATTCTTTTCTGTGTACCCTATTGTGTCCCTTCCCTAGCTCAACAAACGCTCAGACCCGCATATACGCATACTTCCTTTCACAATGTTCTCTCTAGAGCAATATTTAAACATTTCCTCAATATCACCCTGTGTAATATTTTCTTTAAACTGCCCCATTACCTCGTTTATATTATGACATAAAAAAATATTTTACAAGTTTAAACCTACAAATAAAATCCGCTACTAGCTAACATTACACATATTAACGAACATAATGTACCATAATGTACTATCGGCTAAAACCCATACAACATCAAATTCAAGCGATACCAATCTTAATTCTGCAACTTTACCTATCTCCCCCCTTCACTATATTCGTTCTGATCATGTCATTTCTCTTCTTTCCTGATAATTCTTTTTCCTTTTCTAAGAGTTATTATAAAAATATGGTTCCAAATTCGCTTTGGTATTTTAAAGGGACCTCAAACCACCCGAATTCGATTTAAAAAAAAACAAAACAAAAATTACACGATGATTGAATATATCTGAATTTAACCATCGTGTAATTTTTGTTTTGATTTTTTTTAAATGGAATTTGGGTAGTTTGAAATTGAAAATCTGTACGTTTTCCCTGTCGACTAATTTAAAAATTTGAGTAGTAAAACTTTCCCACAAAAGTTTGAAAAGAATTGCCCCAGAATTGAAGAGATCTTCTAAAATCAATTTTTCATATTTATAATTTCTTTTCTTGTTGGAACTGAGGAATCATATTTTTCACTTTTTGGTTTCTTCCGTACCGGTGTTCAATAATAGTGCAGTAATTTATTTATATTTTTAATATTTATTATTTTCTTGATTATATTTTTGTAATCTAAATTCTTAGGGTGGAACAAATTCTGGTGTTCCCTGTGTATATCCATGAAAATACCAATTCCTTCATTTGGTTACACCTTTTTTGTTCAGACATAATCTATAAACTAAACTTGTAATATTAACTAGAAATGTTCCGAAAATCGCATAAAATATCCGCTCATTTTTTGCATTTCGAGAGGAAAACCTTCAACGTTTTTACAGTCCTTGCAGTCCAGATAAAATAGGCGATTGCCCAGCTAAGTTTTTATAAAATACATGAATTAGAAAATGGGCTCCGATAAAAATTATATTAAATCATTAGTATAAGATCCCCGTAAAAACAATTTGTTTTGGAAATTCAGGAACTTTCCCCTAATAGGACAAAAGTGTTTTTTATGCAAATTTCACACTATTAATATTCTATTTTGGACTATGATCAATAGAAGGATCAGGGTTGCGCAAAAAAAATTAAAATATTTAAATATGGAGCTATGGTCGAAAAAGTACTCGAAAAAGTACTAACGTGTCGATTTTCACCAAATTCATAAAAGAGCGATTATATCAAAAACTATTTTTTCATATATTTTGATATTCTGGTCAGTCATGAGCTGGCCTATCAGCTCTATAAGGGATGACGTTGAATTTTGGGATACCCTGTATATCATATTTTATGCATTTCCAAAAGGAGTTTCAGCTTTTTTAAATAAAGTCTTATTAGTTGAATTGTTGGTACTATTATTAAGTATAGGCGATCTGTATTTTAAAAAGATTTTCGAGATTGACGAACGAGTAAAATTGGGTGTGTTTGGTTGTTATCTATTAATTTAAGTTAGTAATTTTTTTTTTTAAATTATTCAAATTAAACCGGCATTTTTAAGGTAAAAACCTGAATTCCGTTAATGTATTGTACTAAAAAATAGTATTCTAGACATGAGTTGGCAACTGCCCTTCCTTGTACCCTCGCTCCAGATGATGTCGTATAATATTGGGAAGGACGACATTTCTATCTTTGTATATAATGTTATGCATCACCCGGTATATCTTATACACTACTACTACTTATACCCGGTATATACGATACTATTAATATTTTGTAATATTCAAGTGCTTATGTAAATTATTTTATTAATTTGGTGGTGTATGAACTTACGTATTTCTTCCTAGAACAAAAAACCTTTGTTATTTACGGGCTAAGAAAAGATGGGGAAGTCATTTGTAACCATAATGTGAATCCACTGATTTTTGTGAAGTGGTTAGGGAAGTCATGAAATATTCAGGCAGGGATCGCGCTGTAGGGACGGGACGGAAGAAGAAAATCCTTGAACAATGCGTGTTGTGTTTGTATACCAGTATATTTTCAACTTATCACAAGTAGCAAACACATTTTCACAACAAAGGAGGGATATTCTTTCTTGATATTTACGTCAACATTATAAAAGAGTGCTTTATAATTTAAGCCGTTTATACCTTTATTTAGAATTATTTGAACATTTAGAAAAATTTTAATATTTAGAATTAAGCTGAATATTATTATTAATATAATGTCATGTAATTTTTGCTTATCAAAAATTATATTGTTTCAGTCTTCATAAATTAGTCCACTGATATATGGCAGTTTATATCTTCATATCAAATAACTTGATGTATGCACTCTACGAGAACGGAATTTATTATTAGATTTCTCTTACTAAATGTATGATGTATTATTATTATTATTTACTACACATTTATATCTATTGTAAATATTTTATTTATGGCGTTCAATGTGTATATGTAGAGGTAAACATCAGCATTTTAAGAAAATTAGAACGAGGCAATGATCCAAGGATGGGATGAGGATACATCGGAAATTTATCTTAATTACCTCTGTGGAACTTACTTGTAGAGGTAATGAAGGTACTTTAGCTTGCTTTATTATTTTCAAAAGGGCACTAGTAATGATATTACATTTGGTAGGATAGAGTACGATACTATATAAAAACCACACAGGGTGGAGCAAAAACATGTGCCAATAATAAATGGCTTGTAACGAACCACAATAAAATAAGTCAATGCCCAATACGTCTTCAGAATAAGTTAATGTTAAAAAGGAAGGAAAACAAAAATAAAGACCCACAGGTTATTTCTGACAATGAATCAAAACTGGAAAAAAAAAACAAAATCCCTTTTCTGGTATAAAAAAATATCAGAGTGCACGATGGATAAGCAAATGCACCAAAACTCGGGGTTAGACATCACAAAGAAAATATTTCATACCATTCTAACCGAATAATGACTGCATGGTGTTTCAGAATTAGCAAAAGCAGGAATATCGGAGCAAGAAATGATTATAATAATAGGTCAATGTAGCAGTAATTCCATAAAATCCTATCTATAATTAGATGAGCATCATGGGAACATAATAAATCAGATACGAACCGGCACAAAAGCCACACTGAAGGATCCAATAGTGATTTCGGTATGTCAAGCACTTCGACAACGAGTAATATTAACATTTCCAGGGTAAATAAAAAGAACGTAGTATATATTTTTTCTATATAATTTCTTCTGTTACAATTTACTCCAAAAATAATCTAATCAAACACAATTCGTACTTACTAGATACTAGTAAATAATAGACGTTATACATCTCAAACTTCCTGCAGAATTATAAATAGTGTCGGTATGACAAAATAATCCTCCACCTTTACGGTCGGAACCGATAATTTTGAAGTACTTATAGTATTACTGCTGATTATACAGGGTGAGTCAGTTTTTTGTAGACAAACTTTAACAGGGGATAGAACGCACGGTTTTAAAAAGAAAAGTGCCTATAAAGATATGGCCGATCTAGCTTCCTAAGGAAGATACAGGGTGTTAAAATTTAATTTTTTTTTACATTAATGTGTAATATTTTCTGAACGGAATGATATATTCACTAAATATTTTACACATATCTTAACCGGCATAGGATCAACATGTTGTATTGTTCCTGTCGAAAATACTATAGTGGATGTTACTTTTTTCGGGTACTTCGACTATTCTGCATAATAGAACTTTTTTTTCGTACGCCTCTGACATTATCTGATACATATTTCTAAAATAACGGCCCCTTAGTAACAATTTTGATCTCTTGTAATTTTGCTCTAACTATGACAGTTTTCGAGATATTGGCCGTTGTTTCTCTGACAGTGTAATGTCGTTATTATAATTTTTTTTTCTCGAATTTTCTTTATAACTTATAAACGAACGCTTAGATTTTTTCATGTTTGGGGGATAATGCCTATTAATTAAGGCGCATAAAACAAGAGGTAAGAATGTTCAAAAACTTGCACAGTGGCGGGGTGGAAGGGGTGCTCCACCCCTTTCGTAAACAGAACTTCTACGCCAAAGACTATTTAAAAAAAACTGTTATTTTCATTATCTACATACAGTTTAACAAAAATAATGTCCCTTCTTCTGTTTCGAAATTCCTGTGCGTTTCCTAGTTATTTTGATTTTTAGTGTTTGATGTGGTACTAAATTAAGTAATTTATTTATTAGCAATAATAATTATCGGCTAAATATTTAATTCTTTCAACGAAACCTACCTAAATATGGTTTGTTAAGGATTCTAAAAAGCCGAAATCTCTTTATCTCTGTCCAAGTAATTACAATTACAAAAACAACATTAGATGAACATTGATGTTAATGTTTATGGAGATATAAACATTTTTGCATTTATTGCAATATTTAATTAACAATAATAATTGTGGAATAAATAACAATTGTTAGCAATAATGATTTATAAATAACAATTACAAGAATTAATAACAATAACACTAGTACCTACATACATAAAATTAGATACTTTGTTCAAAATGTAAACCGTTCTTCTCAATACACATTTCACTGCGACGTATCATAGAACGTCTTAAGTTAACTAAATGATGCACCCTTATTTCATTGCAAGCATCTCTAATGCGATTTTGAAGTTCCTCAAGTGTATTAACCGGAGTGGTATACACTATTTCCTTAATGAATCCCCACACAAAAAAGTCAAGTGGTGTTAAATCGGGGGATCTGGGAGGCCACGTCACTGGACCTCCACGACCTATCCACCTCCCTGGATAGTTATTGTTTAGCCAATTTCTTACATTTCTGCCATAATGGGCCGGGCACCCATCAAGTTGAATCCAAGACTGTCTTCTTAAATTTAAAGGAATGCCTTCCCATATATTACCATGGTGTTCTTCTAAAAATTGTAGGAAATTTTCTTAATTTACACGTTGTGGCAAGAAATAAGGTCCAAACACGTGGTTGCCGTAAATTCCAATCCAGACATTTGTACTAAATTCATGTTGAAAACTTCGTGGTCGAATGGAATGTGGGTTTTCATGTGCCCATACATGCAGATTGTGAAAATTTACTATACCACGACGAGTAAAACAATATTCATCAGTCCACAGTATATTGGATAAGAAATCCCTATTATTTTGAATGGAGTTAAGAACCCACCTACAATAAGTAAGTCTTCGTTCAGCGTCACCTGGACATAAACCTTGAACAGGTTGAAAATGATATGGGCGTCTGTGATCCCGTTTTAAATCCCGGGAAATTTTACTTTGGGAAATACCAAGAGCAATAGCAGCACGTCGAGTACTTGTCGTTGGGTTCCTATTAAATTCCCGCAATATACGGTCTCTATCTCGTCCACGGTTGTTCTGTCGGCCCCCGAGTACATTTTTCAAACCCTGGTTAACAAATCGACGGTGGATACTCACAAAAACGGAATGATGAGGTTGTCGTCTATTTTGAAATCTTCTTCGATACTCCCTAGCTGCGTATCTTGAATTCCCATTTGCGAACCCATAAATAAAATGAATGTCGGCTTGTTCGCTATTTGTAAATGTAAACGGCATGTTACACTAATTAAAATCTGGCAAATCACATAAAATAACTTTTTAATCTTAAAAATAATAATTAATAACAGTGAAAATATTCAAGATGAAGCAAAATTGTTTGTAGATAAACTTGTAATACGTCAAAATGTCGTTTCAAAATATGACATAATGTTTACTTCTTTTCCAAGGAGTATAATATTTTGTTGCAATTATTACGTACAGTTACAAATACGCTAGTTTTAAATGGAAATTATTTAGCAAACAACAACAAAAATTGAAATAGAAATTGGTACATGCACAAGTTTAATAAAACTTAAAGGAAATTTTTAAGACTCTTGGCAACTGCACAATAATCTATTGTATTGTAAGTACATTTGTAATTTAACAGATTTCAACATATAAAAGTATTGTATTTGAATAAGGCTTGATATAACAAATATTGATTTTGACTACATTGGAAAAAGATAAAGAATAAGAGATTTCGGCTTTTTAGAATCCTTAACACATCATATTTAGGTAGGTTTCGTTGAAAGAATTAAATATTTAGCCGATAATTATTATTGCTAATAAATAAATTACTTAATTTAGTACCACATCAAACACTAAAAATCAAAATAACTAGGAACCGCACAGGAATTTCGAAACAGAAGAAGGGACATTATTTTTGTTAAACTGTATGTAGATAATGAAAATAACAGTTTTTTTTTAAATAGTCTTTGGCGTAGATGTTCTGTTTACGAAAGGGGTGGAGCACCCCTTCCACCCCGCCACTGTGCAAGTTTTTGAACTTTCAAACCGCTTGTTTTATGCGCCTTAATTAATAGGCATTATCCCAAACATGAAAAAATCTAAGCGTTCGTTTATAAGTCATAAAGAAAATTCGAGAAAAAAAATATAATAACGACATTACACTGTCAGAGAAACAACGGCCAATATCTCTAAAACTGTCGTAGTTAGAGCAAAATTACAAGAGACCAAAATTGTTACTAAGGGGCCGTTATTTTAGAAATATGTATCAGATAATGTCAGTGGCGTACGAAAAAAAAGCTCCCGAAAAAAGTACCCGAAAAAAGTAACATCCACTATAGTATTTTCGACAGGAACAATACAACATGTTGATCCTATGCAGGTTAAGATATGTGTAAAATATTTAGTGAATATATCATTCCGTTCAGAAAATATTACACATTAATGTAAAAAAAAAAATGAAACTTTAACACCTTGTATCTTCCTTAGGAAGCTAGATCGGCCATATATTTATAGGCACTTTTCTTTTTAAAAACATGCGTTCTATCCCCTGTTAAAGTTTGTCTACAAAAATCTGACTCACCCTGTATATAATATCATATTCATTCAGGTTATATGATGTTATATCGTTCATATTCCATGTCAGTTAAAATAATGACCAAAAGATTGTTGCTGATTTAGTACTAAAATCCTGTATCCTAAGTTCTGCTTTTTCGTATTTTTTAAATTCCTATTTGTAAAATGATTTTAGTTATAGTTTACGAGTTTCTGGAACATTATATTCTTTTATTTATTAATAGCTCCTAAGAACTAGCATTTTGCAGCGGATGTGGATTATTACCCATAGCGAGGAATAATAGCAATCTACATCTATTTCAAGACTAATACTCAAAGTATATCCTATCAGCGAAGCGTGTTTACTACGCCAGGGAAAATTCAATTTGAACTTATATCGTAGCCACAAAACAGATATGTGATAAGGCATGAAAGAGAATTGTTTTAGATTGGCACGCGTTCCTTGCAATTTATTGGTATTATACGGCGAGACGACGTTCTAAATTTGGATCGTAAAAATTATGGAGATATATTATGCTAAATTAGTTTTTGGGTTATCTCATCGTGATATTGGCTAAATATAAGATATATAGTTATAAATCGTATGCAGTGTATGCAGTTATAAATCGTAAGCGTACCTATATATTTTGAAATTTTATCATAATTTTTATTATTAGTTCAAACGATCAAACTTTATTTTCAGTAGCATGAACAGTAAATTTAGATAAATATGAAAAAGTATAAAAATGTAATGAAATGGCAAAAACTTACCCCTTATTACGTTAATTTCATACTGTTTCCTTAATTATTAGGTTGTTTAATCATATATTATGATTAAATAAGTTAATACGGGCCTTAAAAATCCATAAAAATCGTTTTAAAAATACATTATTATTAAATTATATATTTAGTTCCGCTTATAGATAAGCCAGAAACAACTCCATTCGGAGAAGGGCGCCCTATCAAAAATGTTCAAAACCAACAAACACATACATCGTCGGCCCAAGTATGCTAGAAGTCATATGAATAGCATAGCACATGAGAAACCTAACTCCTAGAAAGGAGATTCATGTGGTGATGGAAATATTAAGCGCGCCGAGCCTTTAAAAGCAGCTTTCCTGCACTAAACATTTATTTTATATTTATATAATAACATTTTCGCTTATTACCGTATTACTTATACTTCGTTTAGCAACGCTTACTACTCCAAACCAACTACCGTTAAGTAAAGTTAAAACCCGCTTAAGTGCGACCAAGAAGAAATGTGTGACCAAATCGTAGCCATTACCATCAATAAAGAAGTAATTTCACTTGTCGAAACGAAGCAAGGACCACTGAGTACAACGTAAATCCTCGAACCGATACGAGGGAGGAATTCCGACTATTTACCCGCGCAATTCGTTTTCACCTCGAGCAGGAAGACAGTTTCTCTGGCCGCGCGATTTGTTCGCACTCCGAGCAGAGAAATAATTTCTCCAACCCTTCCTGGCCGCGCAATTCGTTTGCTTTTCGATCAGGGAGCTCGATTGCTTGGTACCAGCGCAATTCTATTCTACTCCGAGCAGGGGGGCTATTAAGCGATTGCTCACTCATGCCATAAAAGCCGCCCTAATTTTGTACTACAGGTACATTATATTACCCTCAATTCTTGAACTATCTACCGCATACACACACACAGTACTGGTTCTTCCTTTCGCACGCTAAAATAATATAGCTTGCTCTCCACTCACCGTCATTTAAGTTCCCCGTAACATCCACCGCCATTTTGGGTCCCTATCTTTGTGTGTTAGTATCCGATTTCCATTCGTAACTCTTTTTACCACCGCTAAACTAAGCTTGACTCTATGCAGACTGTACATGTATATAGTCTCATAAATAGAGATACAACTAAAGCTAGATGTAATAAGTAAAAACTGACAATAAACATGTTACATCTTTAGATAGAGTAATAAAAGTGGACTTCTAAAGTTTATCTCTGTGAATCACTTGACCCCTGGTATTTCCGCAACCCGAGGCCCCTACAGTGCCGCCTTTGGTATGTCTGCATTTAAATATATTTAGGCGTCCGAAGCAAAAATACCGCACCGCAACTGAGAGCGTCAGAAACATAAGTTTTCTTTACTCTAACTTATTTTTTCTCTTAAATTATCTATCTACTGTTGAACTTTAAATAACCGATGAAGAACATTAATGAATATGTTATATATAAAGAAGTTGATTGTCCCGATTTGGACTGGAATTATATTGCTTGTTTTACTGTTCACGCCGTTTCGCTCGTTTCGATTATTGGTCTAGTTTCCGAATAAAGTGTCCTTCTAGAATTTTTGGGTATCTTGTAAATCAGCAAATAATTTGTAATGATATCGCTTGCATGGACGGCGAAACTTAATTTGTATTTGTGTTTTAGGAATAAAGTGCCGCATGGTGCGGTATTCGGGCCATCCCTTCTATCACACAGGACATCTCTTGAATTTCAGAGAGTAGAACTTGCGAGAGTAGTGGGCGTGTTTCTCTTAAAAATATTTAACATGATATTCTTGAAAACGGGATTAGTAGCTTCGATACTTAGTACGAACCTACTAGTTAATTTATTTATTTATTAAGCTGAGCTAGCTGAGGCAAACTTTGAGTGACCATTTTTGACGCTATTGAATTGTACTCAGGAGGGTAATAACCCCCAAGATAGCTTATAGTTCCCCTACCACAGACTGAGATAAATAGAAAATATAACCTAAAATTTTCTACTGCTCACGTTTATTTTTTAAGTAAAGAAAAAGTGAGTTAAATATTAAATTAAGTCTAATATAAATATTGAAAATTTTAGTTTTATCTAACCAGCGCTAGCGCCAGCGTTAAGTAAAGGTGAGAAACCGTTTAAGTGTGACCAAGAAGAAGTGTGTGACCAAATAGTAACCGTGAACCGCCAATACATTCAACTGACGTCCTTTAATCTTTAACTGTGTATCTCATTTGAAAACAGATAACGACGGGAATCGAAAAACAAATTATTCAGGACTGACTGGCGAGAAAATCAACTTTTAAATTGTGGTAAGTTTTTACTTGTAAATCTTGGAGGCGCCCTAAATTAAAGAACCTTTTAAATTATCTTACTAAAAACACTAATTACAAAAAAAAAATACATTCGCTACCCGTAGATAATCGGATGGTCATTCTGGTACCCATGTACCTATAAAATGAATAGGTGAATAGGTGACATATTATTACGTGAGATTCAAATGCTGACATTATATTTTGATTATCGTACAATGACAGAAACAACGTTAAATATTTCTGAAAATATTAAATTAGTAATAAAGGCATTCCAAGAGATATTTTAAAGCAGATTTTAAATGGGCAGCCATCAATTTATCAGGTCAAATTTCTAAGTCAGTTCCTGTTGTCATACCCGAAAACTATGTCCTAAGTAATGTAGCATAGCCCAAGTTATGTTTCGTGGAGTTGAGAGCTAAAGCTACACAGTAAACACAAACGTTTCACCTCGTAAAAATTTCAAAATTTGCAACCGATTTCTCTTCAAAAACCGGCTTAACAGGCATGTTTAAAATGTATTTCTAAAATATAAAATGTCAAGATATAACAGAATCTCCACAAAATATATATTTTTAATGCGGTGTTGAATCGACACACAATAATTATATATACAACACTTTCTCCAGTATAAAATTTAACATTATTTGACAAAGGCGATCACAACGTAATTTTACATAAGTGTAGCACTTTTAGCAAATTGTAGTACATTACTATCAAATTATTTTTCAATGCGTACAAGACAACTGACTAGCTGATATTTTTTTTACATAAATCGATTTATAAGAAAGAAATGTTAAAGACACCTGTTATTTTCGCAGAAAAAACAAAGTATCTATTCTGCTGCCTTTGGAGGATATTTAATTATTTCGCCTGCGTAACGAAGAAGGCATGTTTTCCACAGCAATATATTGGGGAAAGCCTACGCCAGATGCGAATGTTTTTGCCTTAAAAAAAGTGCCATTCCCGTACTATAAGTAAGGCAATAGCAGTAAAAAGTAGGGTAGCACAATGAAATGGTACAAAAGGGTCTGGTAATGAGCGTGGAGAACTTACCCCTGGTAACGTGTGTTTCTCATGCAGAGCGTTCTGGGCGTTGAGGGCGCTCTCCGGGTTGAAGTACGTCAGGAATGCGCAACCTGTAATCACAACAGACCTCTCACATGCTTGCTAATAACATACAGTTATGTTCAGCTCAGTTACATGGACTATGAAAGAATTAAAATTAATTTAAATGCCGCTAAGGTAATAATTATATTTAATTGCTTACGTTCCTGTGATGTTTTTATTCTTTGTTTCAGGAACGAGGCCACTTTAGATGGGCCATAGAAAACCCTCGACGAAAAATATATCCGAGATGGAATGGCTGTGTTATTGTTTGCTTGAGTTTAACAAGTTTTGTCACACTCTGAGCTAGTAATTTTTCATTTCATAGAACGTGTATGAAAACATTTGAGGAAATTAAATTTTGCCATGAAATAACTTCCATGGAATATATATTTATATATATATATATATATATATATATATATATATATATATATATATATATATATATATATATATATATATATATATATATATATATATATAAATATATATATAAATATATATATATATATATATATATATATATATATATATATATATATATATATATATATATATATATATATATATATATATATATATATATATATATATATATATATATATATATATATATATATATATATATATTCAATGATATTTATAAAACGGTTTTATTTAGCTTGACTTCGTATATTTGTTTGTTTGTTACAAATTTTGCAACAGCTTTTTCAACTACTTCCCTTTAGAGACTTGAAATTTCGTAAATGTATAGTGTTCCACAATATAATTAAATATTTTTTTATTAGAAAAAAAATCAAAATGGCGCATCCATAATGACGGACTTTCCTACTTATAAACCGATTTGCCTCAAACTTGAAACTTTGCTGTGTTTAATGACACTCAATAAAATGTTTGTCGCAAACATAATAAAATCAAAATGGCGGATCCAAAATGCGCACTATCCTATTTAGGAACCGATTTGTCTCAAACTTGAAACATTGCGGTGTTTAAAGTCACTCAGTACAATTTTTCAGTCAAACTTAAAAAAATCAAAATGGCGGACTATCCTATTTATAAACCGATTTGTCTCAAACTTGAAACTTTGCGGTGTTTTAGGTCACTCAATGCAATTTTTGGCTCAATTAAAAAATCGAAATGACGAATCCAAAATGACGGAATCGAATTCATTAATCGACTTATTACATGGTGCAACTTATTGCATGGTGTTGTTTAAGGTTACTGGGCTCTTTTGGATACTTTTAACGAGTCCCATACATTATACTTGGTGATAAGGGTTTGATGATGGAGGCAGGAGGTGGACAGTGGAACTTGAAAAAGCTAAAAACTACAAAATAAAAATAGGTAAAAAAACCTTTAACAATCGCTTTTATTTTAAATCATCAGTTGTACTAAAAATTACAAAATAATTAGTACACAAACCTGGACCTTCCTCGGATTATGACGTTTTGATAAGAAATAAAAACGCGCAAACTTCAAAATCTCAGGAAGGTCCAGGTTAGCGTCCAGGAAGGTCCAGGTTATTAGTAAACTAAAAAAAATATCAAAATATGAATTTAATCAGTAAAAAAAATTTAACTTGCATTTGTTCAAAATGACGACCTCCAACTTAAATACAACCGTTTCCTAAAATTGCCGTACAAGCTATTTAAAACATGTGGATAATTTCGAACTTCATTGGCAGCATTAAAAATACTCTCCCTTTTAAAACTTAGGGACAGGTGTCGAGCGAGATGTCAAGGAAACATTTTTCAAGTGGCCACAAAAGTAAAAGTCCAATAGATCCATACCTGGGGGCCTAGAGGGCCACTCAATTGTGGCTTCTCGTCCTCTTCCAATCCATTGATTTCTAAATGTTGATTGTAGCCATTCTCGACCTCTAAACTCTCGAAAATAGTCAATTTTTCCAGGGGATAAAAAAGTTTCTATATGAATCATAATGTTTAGTTTTTCTATTAATTTAAAAAAAATAACAGGAAGAATGATATTTACAAAATTTCAAGAAGGGTAGATAATTTCACCCCTTTGTGTTAATGCTAGGTGGATGAAATTAATTCGTTAGATGCCTTTTGATGGGTAACCGAGGTGTGCCAAATTTCGCCTTTCTCCGATTACGTTATTTTGAGATAGAAATTTAAATTCGTTTTTTGAGACACCACGTAAAGGGATCGTAGCTTGACAGAAAAGGGTAATTTTAAAAAAATTTATAAGAAGAACCCGTCTTAATTTTCGACGGTTTTAATTTTTGAACATTTTCCACACTCAAATCTGTTTTCATGAGCAAATAATTCACAATCAGATACTTCTTTCCGAAACTTGTTAATATCATTGCGTTCAAGAGTTTTCGATTTTGTTGGCTTGTGATCTTTAATCCAATATTTTGATCCACTAAATCCAATATTTACAAAATATGAGATCTAAATGTAATCGTGTTAACTTTGTATTTCTTTAAATATATTCATGTCATCAACAAAAAGCAAACTTTTGTGAGGCAAGATATTAGAAATAAATACAAAAATCGTAGAGGCCCCATTTTGTAGTTTTTAGTACATCGGATGATTTAAAATAAAACAGTTTAAGTTAAAAGTTTTTTTACCTATTTTTTTGTAAATATTATGTCCCATTAATTTAAAATATATGAATTACTGTATACGCATGCCAAAAAAAATACAATACGTTCTTTCAAGCTGTAGAAAAATGTCATTTCAAAAAACACATTTTTTTAGTTCTTATTTTTAATATATTATGTTGAATTTTTGCTTTGACTTGTGAAAAACTTATTTCAATATAATTTTCTTTTATAAAATCCAAGATAGGTAAATTTTCTCAAAAGGTAATTTTAATTTTTTTTACAAAATTCTCGAATTTTTTTCAAATCAAATCTCATTTGTTTTCCAACCTGAAAATAATAGTAATTTTAAGCATGTCTGATTTAAACAAAAAAAAACAATTTTCTGATTTCATTTTCGGATTTTTTTCTTCTTTAAAGGTATCTCCATATCGATAGAATCCGAATCGGAATAAATGTTAAAAAAAACTCAAAGAATCAATAAAAATAATTACTTGTATAATAATAACTTTTTTAAACATCGATACCCCTGTACTATACAATAACAAGTAAAAATATGAAATTATATATTTATTTAAATAGTTAGGAAAGGATTAAATCAACGCAAATATTACGCAATCAAATAGAAAAAAGTCGGAATGATCGTAGATACCGTAATAGGGACCCGTATTTTGACTAATCATCTGTGCAATGGAAATCAAAAAATAATACAACAAAGCAAATAAATAAAAATCTCTCCAAAATATTAACGATAATTTTACCTTTGTTTCTGTGATAAATTTTCACAAAACTCAATTTGTTATGGATCGTTGGATTCAGAAAGGAAATCTGAACAGTAATAAATTTAAATAAAAAAAATGTGTTGCCATTTCAAGAAATAGAGTTGATTATGATAATCTCTTTTCTAAAAAAAATTATAATTAAAAATATTGTGATAAGCTCCCTGTTAATGTATGTAGTCATTTGGTTAAATTTTTAACCTACATTTATTTAATATATCGTAAAAGTAATTTTCCTAACATATTGCAGAAGTACATATTTTCAAATTGCTTTTGAAATGCACAACATTTACAAGAAAATATTTCACCAATAATGCGAAAAATATTCATAATAATTGCGAGGGTCGAAATATACCGATCTATTCCCCATAAAGTTACGCTGATAAAACCCGAATGTTTAGTGAGTTATAATAATGCTGTTAAAATAAACACACGTACCCATAATTTGATCCCCGTATATATTTAGAACTTTAAAATAGTAATAAAAAATCGCGTAAAAAATATGTACTGACAGTAGTATATATTTATGAAATTAAATGTTCTATATTTCATTAATTTAAATTGTTTAAGTATCAAAATTACTCGTAATATCACTATGTAAACCAAGTAACTACAGTACTACCACCTCTTAACTATACTCTCACAGTTAGAATGCATGTATCTATAGTGTTTTCGTTTGATATACAAACTAGAGCAAAAAATTGTGGGGCATATTACAAAGAAATCCCGTATCAATTACTACAGAAGCGGTAAATCACATCACTATGCAATACAAGAAGGATATTTAGTGTAAAATTGTATACCGCCACAATTTCTTGTGAATGGAACTAGGGCCTCCAGTCCGCGGCTTAGTATATAGGTTGCTATCCCTCTTCAACTCATATAAATCCCATTTCCCTTCTCACTCACTTAGAAGACACCTGCATGACCAAGCCGGCGATTTACTGGCTTTACTGCTCAGTGGCGTATCATCATGCGCAACCAAGGTGAAGTGACCACAAGTATGTCTTATTGTGTCATATTCATATATGTGCAAAACTTTAAGCCAAAAAGTTATTTAGTTTTGAATGTATTTAAAATATATTGAAAATATTTTGCATGCTGCGTGTACAACTTAGTGCTCAATTTAGCTAATAACAATTTGAAATAAAAGAAAGAAATTAAATTGCTATTGCCCACCAAGGACCACAGGGAGGTAAGAGTGCCACTTTCCAGGATAAAACGTGGTTAGGTTACTTATTATTAGTATTGTTGGTAAAATTTTTAACACATTAACTCACCAATTTGCGGGATAAGTTATTATTTGCACATATAGTTACACTCACATTGGCATTTTTCATTGTCACTTATTAGTAGCACTCTTCACAAAACTCAGAAGTAATCAGAAATTTATATCACTATTCACTATCTGAAAATAAGTCACTTTCACTACTGTCTTCATTTACATTTATTATGACTGGTTTAACGGGAGTACCCAGAGTACCCATCATAATATCAAGATCCCATATTCTTGATTCCACCTTCTTCACATGGTCTATACATTTTATCCTGTTGACCGCATTTACTTTTTGATTGCACCATTGAGAAGTTTTTTCACATCAGCTAACTTAAATGTTGTACTTTCTCTAGCAACTTTCCTTTTTATTTGAGCCCAAATAAGCTCAATTGGGTTCAGTTGTCAATGATATGGAGCAATCGAGTTACCTCCATTCCTCTTGCTTTGGCCATTTCATCCACTACATACTTCTTGAATGCTGGAAAATGTTGCCTTGTCAGTGTCAACAATTCAGCTTTAAGTAGTGAATCATCGTGTTCTACGAAAATGATAAAATTATTGTTTTTTATTTTATTTCCTTTAATGGGATAATTGCGCGCGCACTGGGCACCACATTCCATTAGTTTGCATATCAAACGAAAGCACTATAGTATCTATTATGTGAGGGTATTGTAGTTTAGTTCCATTCAGTAATGCCGAGTCATAATATATTGCGCACCGCAGTTTTATATATTTTTTTGTTGGATGGACCTCCCTTCCTTCGAAAAGCGTGTTATATAACATAGCCCAGAATGGGGGAGGGCCATTGGTAGCTTCTTTTAATTTTTCTAAGTGTGATTTATGTAGGTGCTTTGTCATATGGCTCTTCTGTTTCTGTCAGATTGTATATTATTTCCGATTCCTTTGTTGGTTGGTTTCTAAAACATTCTCTATTATGTTCCCGGTGGAGTATGAGTTTACCTCAGTTTTTTCCTGCATTTTATTGTCGTGATGTCAAGCGAGCTCTTGTCATCCTCATCTGACTAACAAATAAGGAGAGCTATTTTGCATGTCATATATTCAAGTGGACGCTTCCAAATCTAAAATGTATATGCATCACCCAAACAAGTCATAAATAACCTGCAATGACTGCATGCATTAATGGTTTTATGGGAACTATAGCCATTAAATTAAATAATTAAATAATAATTAAATTAGCTGCAATATTTGTTTAAGTACAGTTAATTTGCTTTAGTCGCTATTGTCGATGGCAGAATTATAATTATTTCATAGTTCTGAATGGAGTGTTCTAAACTATCGCGCATTTAGTATTGTCAAGTTAAAAAGATGTAAGTATAATTTTTTTAACTACCCCAAAATCCTGTAATCTTGGAATTATTATCTTTTTCATTGCGTATATAGTAGGCCCATGAAAATCAGAAATAAAACTTATCAATCACAAGTTTATGTACATACCTATATGTTTATGTACACTATTTCTTCACTATTGAATCCTTCTTTTATGGGCGCCAGTTCTATGAACACAAATTTCTATTTTACTAGAAGGATCCCTAAGACTTGAGCACTCTTTAGTCCTAGAGGGGGTCCAATAAGGTCTATAATAATTTCTTTGCAAGATTAAATTTTTTTAAACTGAAGTTACTTTTTCAAAATAGTGAATTTATGGCATTATAATATTTTATTAAATTTATTGAATTTTGTTGAATCTCAAATTGTATTATTTTAAAATATTTAGTGAAATGTTTCAAAATAACAAGAAAGAAGAAGTTTATTGGATATGACTATGTTCATTGTCATATATGGATTAATAAAATAAACAAAATCTAGGAACCTTATATATTCCCTACGCAAACCTACGTATCTTATGTCTACTTATATCTTAAAAACTAGCAAATTTTGAAATTGTTATTACCTTTGATAATTATGTTGATCCTTTTTATTACCACGCATCAAAACTTATCACTTTTCTTGATAACACTGGTTGATACACGAACTAACAAATGCTGCTGGGCTCTGATGGTGTAGTCATCTAACGGGTGTCGCCGTACTACCTCTGGAATGCTGCTATAACCACTGATACTCTGTTATGAAATGTATTCACCCTCAAACCTTTAATTTACTGCTTCTGCCTTTATATTCCTTTATCCCTTGAATTCGCGGAGAAAATTGTTTTTTTTATATTAATCACAAATCTCTTCTGCGGCTGGGAAGATACCAAACCAAGCCTTCCACTTCTTACTCCTTAATTACGACGAAAACACTTATTTTTGCACTTATTTCTGCTTGTATATCTTTTACACTGGCGTTATTGCTTATTTAGCACAAATATTATTGTTTTAGTTTTACTATTAAGTTATAACAAATATGAAAATTAGGAGCGTGGCTGTTACCCCATCGAACGCCTTAGCTGGACTCTTTTCTTCTTGTTTATTGTTACTACGGATATGTAGTATAAAAAATATTTGGATTTCCTGGTTGCCTTAATTCTTTCTTGTTATGATATTCTGGCTAATCAGATTGATAATATTTAATTTACTTAATTTTACATAAAATAATTACAATTTGATTTTGACTTTATATAATTTCGAATTGTAAACACTATAATATAATCAGATTCACTTTCTGGTGCGTAACTTCAATTTATGTATGAGGCGTTGCCTCGACATTTCATTTTGTATCGTAGCTAGAAACTCTCGAACCCCATTTTTACACTGATGCTCTCATTAATCTTTTAATCTGGACATAATTTATTAGTGATCAATACTCGAATAATTATTATTGTGACTTGTCTATTGTAATTATGCTTGAAATAAATTTTTGTGCCGATTAATAGTTTAGTTATCATAATATTACGTTCTGACCAATCAGGCGCGTAGCTGGTTAGCGTTTCGATATAGTATATACGTTGGTCAGAGATGCGTGTGTGCTTGCGCTTATACTATAGTCTGTGTGATAGTTATTGATCACTGATTTAATTTAATTTTCAATTTGATATATTAAGTTCTGTGTTTTCGTTTATTTTTTTTTTTCGTTTAGCCCCTGGACATCGATCATCTCCTTTTAGTATGTTTATCTTCTAGCTAGTCCAAACAAAGTCCCAATGTCAAAAATTTAATTCCTTTCATTTCCCTGTTCAATATTTCGTTGACTGGACTACTAGAGTCGACTCTATGTGTGTGAAAAGCATATGAAGCATATGCCCCTGCAATTTATTAAACCATGAAGAATTCATTTAAAATTTAGAATTATATATTTTTTGATCGCCGTTAAACTTTTAAAAGAGCTAAATATAGTTAGGTCTATATGCGGAAAGCCTATACTTTAGTAGTAGATAATTATTGGTATAATATTCCTTTGTCATGTAGTCATGTGGCTTGCAATAGTTTCTGAAGATCTCTTATTAATGCGTCCGTCATTTAGTTATTTTTAGATATTATTTTTAGATAATTGCGTGATTCATCTGGAATCCAAGCTTCAGTTTGATATGAATTAAAGTGTTCTAATTTATCAGGTGTGTAATGCCTCGTAATTGGCATGCTTATGAGATGTAACCAGTTATATTACATAATATACTAAAACCTAATAACCATTTATTATTGCTATCGTAATATCTGTATTTTAGATTCCGTGACTAAATAGTTATTATATACCGCGGAACTGAAGTAGTACTTTTAATCCCGAAGGTAAAGTTTATGGCCCGGCTGTAGGGAGGGCCATAATTTACCTGATGGATTAAAAGTACTTCAGTCGCAAGGTATATACTATATTTTTCGTACTTCCGAAATTGAAAGATATATATAATATAAATAGCACATAGAAACCTTTATAGAAACACACGAAATTATTAAACATAAAACGAGGCAAATAATGGGTGTCACTGATCTACAAGTTACCATAGCAATGTTGTTGTGACAAAATTAATTTTGAGACATTGTCATTGCTAGTGTAATGAGCTCAATTATGAGTGAAGAAGGCGTATTTGATATTGATACAAGGACAGCCGAAGTGAAAGACAAGATTGATCAATATAACGAACTCATTAACATTAATTTAAGTACTAAATCAATAAAGCATCTATTACATTCTTTCGTTTGTAATTTTGTACTTCAGTCATTTCCGTCAATATTTAATCCCAGACAGACAAAAGTGACGCTTCATTCTCTGTAATAAGGGAGTAAAGTTATTACTTTAATCCCGGAAGTATTTATTAAAAGAAATTAAGTACCTCGAATACCTCGAAGTACCTCGCCAATGGAACGGGTACAATAGTTTATATTTAGATGGTATTATATAGTTTGGTGTCTCGTAGGAAATTATTTACATTATTTAAGTTATTATTATGATCTTCTTTAAGATGCTCTTTAAGGTTGTGGTGTTGTCAAGCTTCATCATATTGCGGGCATTTCCAGAGAAAGTGTTTGACTGTCAGATCAGAATTACAATGATCGCAGGAGGGTGGGCTACTTGAGTCCATTAAGTAGCCATGCGTAGCACGGGTGTGTTCAATTCTCAATCTTCTCGGTGTAGTTTTATCCCTTCTATTCATAAGCGGTAAGATGAATGAGTTTACTCTGGTTTGTATAGCAGATAGCTCGGCATTTGAGTGGTTTAAGAGGTTTTGCCATTTGTTTGACACTGTTTGCTTTAGCGAATTTTTTACGATTATGTTGAAGCTGGATCTCTTCTATAGGTAGGTTAGTAGGCTTCCTTGGCTGCTTGATCCGCTCTTTCGTTGCCGGAGATACCGACGTGTGATGATACCCAGACTAATGTACCCTGTTATTGTCTTGGGTGCCGTTAAAATGCCGTATAATTCTCCCGTGTGAATACTATAGAGGATGCGGAGGCGGTGTCGGGCCATCATTGAGTCTGTTGTGGTAACTGAACAGCTACCACCACTTATCGATGCGTCAGTATAAAGGATACCATCAAACCATTCTAAATTAAGTAGTTCTAAATTAAGTAAACTCTTGCTGTAGAATGGAATTAGACATTTCATTCTCTTTATATGTATGTAGAGTTGTGTTCACAGAGGGCAGTGTTTTGACCCAAGGTGGTAGAGGTGAAATGAGGTAGAGGTGATCAGACGTCTTGGCAAGATTGATATCTCGTAGTAGCGGTTTTATTATTTGTGGGATTAATTTCAGTCTTTTAGGGGGATTAGGAGATATTTTATTAGAATTGATAATATTGAAGATTGAGTTGTTAGGATTGGCTCATACACCGGCAAAATAAGATATGAGAAGTTGTTCGTGACGTAGTGCGAGAGGGCTCTTGCGACTTGCAGTAGAGGGAGTTAATGGTGCTAGATCTGAATACACCAAGGCAAATACGAATAGGAGTTATGCATTGCATTCAGACTCTTTAGGTTAGATTTTCTAGCAGATGAATATATTATGCTGCCGTAATCTGGCATAGAACGGACTGCGGCTCCATATAATCTGAGGAGGGTTCATCTTCGGCTACCCAGTGGTGATGTGATAGTGCCTTTAAATGTTTAAGCGTTTTGTGCATATTACTTTGACGTTTTGTATGTGTTTAATCTAAGTAAGCCTGCTATCGAAAGTTAAGCCAAGAAATTTATAGTGATATACTACTTGCAGGGGAACATTATTTAGAGTTAGATGTGGTACATATGGTTATCTCGTCTGCTGAATTTAATAATTTTGGAATAGGATGAAGAAAAGTTGAAACCAGATATGCTTGTCTAGCGAGTTAAGTTGCTTACAGCATTTTGGAGTAGATTGCTTGTAATTGAGGTTACTTTTCCTGAGCAATAGATAATATGGTCATCTGCATACAGAGTGTATTTGACTGGTGTTTGGACAGAGGAGCACATTATGTCGTTTATAGCTAAGTTGAACACAGTAGGACTTAATATTGAGCCGGGGAACCCCGTTCTCTAGTGTTATTGGGTGAGAGATTTTCCCGTTGGCAGCAACTTTAGACGATCTGTTTGCTAGGAAATTTCTTAAAAAGGCTAGCATGTTTCCTGATAGGTTAACTTCTCTCAGTTTATTTCAAAATTCTCTCAAAAACACTTTCTTGCATACCTAATTAAAACACGTATATTGGAATTATTTATTGATTAAAAAATTTTAGGTTGTGTCAAGATTAACACTTAATACACAGTTTCATCAAATTACTCCAAAGCAAAACATTTGTTTTCAGCCAGAAAAAAATTGACGGTTCTTCTAATTAATTGCCAATGGCTAAAATCAATGAGTTGTTCAATTGAACAACTTCCTATCTATTTCCATTTAAAAATGGAAATAGATAATTATCTATTTCCATTTTTAAATGGGTGATTGTACCATGAAAACTCCCTTTGGATAAACTATGTTAGATATTAGAAGGCACACCGCGTGGCATTCTCCGAATTTAAATTGCTGTTTGTACTAATTCATATCTGACAATATTAGCTGAGGACAGGTTGACAGAACATCAATCAGCCTGGTTACCGTTCCCTATCCGCATGCCACGCCGCCGCCGGCATGTATTATATTTCAATGCAAACTATAAATTATTACATTACATATACCTCCTCGTACAATAAATTCCAAACACTATCAATAATAAAATATCCCATAACATATTCTTGCTTCCGCATGATGATTGTTATACATTAATGGTGAAATAACCATTTAGTTCACATCGTGGCGATCGATTGTTTTTAGATTGGAGAAAAGACAGGTGAAGTTGTACGTTACATTAGCACATTATTGCAACTTGAGTAGATAAATTGATAGCTTGTCGAGGGTAAGGCAGCTTATCGCGGCTATTATCAGTTTACCGGGAGATGGCGGGCCCGGAAGGATATCATTATCAGCTATACAAACCACTGTATTCAGATCACCGCCAGCTAGATACACTACATATTTGACGTGTTCAGTGTGGATTTAATGTAGAGATAAAGGTACTTTGGTTAAGATACATCCCCTTTGAGACATATATTTGTAAATATATTAGTGGAAAATGTAAATCTCATGTAAAGAAATATAAAGATTACCTTTATTAAAAATATTAATGAATATATAAAACGCTGAATTATATAGCTAAACAATTACATTTCTGTATCTGCCACCATTGTTATGGTAGTTTAATGACCCCACGTTGAGCGCCATTAACCGTTGTTATTTTCTGTTCTGGTTATCATCTATAGTCATTGAATGTTATTCGATGGGATCAATTTTATAAACACATTTAATATTTTTCATCATTATTGCAAGAAGAAAATCACATTTCCTAAATCTGACAATTTTTGGGAATATCGATTTTACTGAATATTAGTTGGTAGTTGGTACTAATAGTAGGTCATTTGTTTTGAATAGTTCACCTACTGAATAAACGTATCGGTTCAAATTTAGTTAAAATAGTTTTTAATTGCAACAAAAAATAAATCGTTTTAAAGGAAATGTCACAAGTAAAGTTTTTCCAAACCAAACTCACTATCTCTTTGATGGCATGTTACTCCATCAATCCGGCAAAGAAAAAATAAATCGCTACAGAAATAAAAAGTTATTTATGATTTAAAATTGTTCTCCTTATTTTGAACCACAGTGTACATAAACTGTAAATTTAGCATTTGAAATAGTAATCAATTAATGCCTCAGGTTTTTCAAGCTGTTAGTATTCAAAGAATGTATGAACAGCATATTCAATGAATATGGAAGTAAATAAATATACTGCAAGAGCCTGAAGTTCTGCTGATTAGACTTTTTGAATTGAATGCCACACAAAAAAATATAGGTTAAAAATGTTGCGAAATGCTGGACTCTTCTGTCGCTTAAAAAATAGCACGAATATATGGAAAACGGATGATTGAAAATGCGCCTCTTCTGTTTCCACAACTGAAAAGGGTAGACTTTGATCAATTGAGATAGGTTGAAATACACAGACTAATCAAGAACGAAGGTACAGGATAAATCAAAGTTAACTTTTAACAGTTCTCAGTGATGGGCAGGGTCTATTGTTTGTGCACTATTTGATAGTACATACATAAAGAATTTATTAAACTACCCTTTCCATTGTATAAACTACTTAACCCTTTGAAGCCTATAATTGAGTATAAAAAGTTACAAAAACGGTATTTAAGTCATAATTAAAGTCAGCATAGGAACTTTATCCGGTTATGTCTTGAAACAGAAAAAAATAGGTGACAATGTATGTATTATTCGATACGCCAGGATTCCATCCAGGGAACCCCCAAGAGAAGAAACTATGTGAGCTTTTAATCCGAAAAATAAAACATATTTTCTATAATTTTTTAACTAACAAAAGGTACTGACTGCCACCAGATTCTAATAATAAACAGAAAATAATTGGTGTTTAAGATTTATTCCTACAAACATTATATAAGAATTAAATTTCTTTATTATACGTGACAACATTATGCAACCATTAGTCATCAAAGGGATCAAATGTTACCATCTCGAATACATATATGACATTATATCAAAACTATCAATAACTTGTTTTAAATAATTTTATTATTGTTTATAAAAGCCATATTTCTAGATACGCTTTGTATAATTTCGAACATTCTCCAAAATATAGGTCGTTCCCTATCCCTCTCCCTTTGTTCCGCTGTTGTATAAAACTTCATTGATTTTTTTACAAAACAACAGCACAAAGTGGATTAGGATAGAGATAAAAGACCTGATGCATGCGTGGTAGACAAGACAATAAAAACTAAAATAAATTATTGTAATGTATTACTTGGGCGCTTTAAAGGGTAAATCGTGAATTTATCAATGACATTGTAGCTCTTTAAACTTGCTGGAAAGGATTGATATTTGATTGTGCTGCTATTCTAAAGTCAGATACTTTATGGGAAGCTGAGATTGGTTAGGTAACTCTTTTGTTAAAACTAATAATGTAGAATCAAATTATTACAGTTTATATAAACGATATGGGTGTGAAAATATTTCAAAAGTAAAAAAATATAGACCCTGAGGGCCGAAATTTATATTTTTCATAGATATAACTTTTTTAATTTACATAAATGTGTGTATATAATCCAACAATAGAAGAACATTGAAAGATTGGAAAACTAATAACCACATAAAACTATTGTATTAATTTGTTTTTTATAATATAACTATTGTAATAATTTAAAGATATTATTTCGTAATTCTGATGAATACAGAAACTTCAGAATCCTCAGATTGGTCACAATGACCAGAAAGTTTATATTTTTCAAATTATTCTGTCACTGTAGATGAATCATATTAGTAATAAACTTATTTCTTCAGATGATTTAGATTTGTCAAACTCCTTAACGCTTCATATTTAGCAGATTCTGATACTCTTTAGACTCTTAAGGCTTCATTATGGTCAGATTCTGCGGAATCTTAAGAATATTCAGAAATCTCGTCTGAGCATATTCACATACCTCAGAATATTTATATTCCTCATATGTTTTATTTTGTTTCAGAGTTTTTAGAATCATTTAACCATTGAGAATCTTAACAATAACATTCAGAATCTGAACAATCTTCAGAATCCGCATAATTCTGGACAATCTTCAAAATCCGCATAATCAGAATCTTCATAATGTACTTAGATAATCTATAGATTCTTCAGACTATTTTTGTTTGAAAATTTTTGTCTACAAAATTTTTCTCTTCAAGCCCTTAGAATCTTCATTTTAGGAATTCAGCACTCAGATTACTTATTCTTAGAAAAACTATGTTTTTTAAGTTTCACACTCCTGTTTTAAACTTAATCGTAGTATCTATTATTGTCTTCAATGACTAATTAGTCGTAATTTAAACTGATAAGTATAACCACAATAAGAGAAAACATCCCTTCGTGACTGTTGGCAACAGTGAAAATTAGTTTAATTATTAAACACATGTGCGTGCAAACATAAGAGACAAGAGTGCGGTATTATCTTACATATCTTAATGTTGTCATTATCTTAGTTTTGCTTAAATATAGCGAGCTAGACACGACACCTCTTCACATAAAACTATTCACATTATGTAATAAAGAGATATCCTGCTGTTTAAGAATGATTGATCTACCACCTAACCCTCCACCATAAAACCACATAATGAGGATCTCTACATTTGAATTATCGCCCTAGTGTACTTCCGCTATTAAGTGTTTTCTTTTTGCCTTTTATGATGGCGGATATTTTCATGCACTGCTAAAAATTGCGGGATAACGAACTTCATAAATGTTGAGGATATTATATGACGTAAAAGTAATAAGTTTAAGAGTGAAAATATCGCTATCAACGTATTTAAAAGAGAAACGAGGCCAGGCAAACGAAAGGTCAGTAAGACCGTGAATATGTAATAACTTAATAAGTATTTAAAACGTTTCACTAATTTTCTATTCATACAAGAGAAAAGTTTACAATAAATACGTTTTATAATGTAAATCTCGTCCATTTTAAGATTTACATAGAGGGTGTATAATTTACATACATGATTATTGACTGAAACTCCATCTGAAATGCCAATAAAAATTATCTATCCATTATTAAGCTAAAAACAATGTGACAGCGTAAGGTCCGAGATGTAGAGAAGGCATATGTGAAGGATAGGAAAATTACTAAACGTTTCAATTTTTAAATGTTTCCTGGTTTCTTCTCACAATTGCATCTTACACCATACAGAAAACACCAATATATATATTAAATATAATAACTGTTTTGCATTTTAAATAAAAATTAGAATATATTAATTTAAGGTCCTATATTTGTTGTAAGAGTGATCTAATAAATAACTGATCTAAACTTACTTATGATCTTTGTCTAAATAGTATAGATTATAGATGGATAATAGATTTCAACAGTATAGCTAAAAAGTAAAACGAGTAACGCTTAGACAATCACGTTTACATAAATCGAGAATCAGGTCTTGCCTGTTTTTTCAGTAAACTTTTATCTTGTAGACAGCGTTAACCAAATATCCTGTAGTATATAGTTTTATAAAATTTGTCGGTCTGATGTATGTTTTTTAAAACCGTTTTTGAATTTTGCTCCTATCATTTTCCTATCGTTTTCCTCGTTTGGAGTTTGGTTACACAAGTCTACAAGGGCTTCTCTAAGAATATCTCATAGTTTCCCTGTGGTGTTTAAATTTGATGGTAATGGAGGCCACCACATGCGATATATACCATTTTAGTAAAAACTCGTTTACAATACACGCTCTGTTTGGCCTCGTATTATCGTTTCTGTAAAATAGGTAAATTATTTCCCACATTCTGGCCTATAGGAACCACAACCTTTGTATAATTTTTAGATAGGAGCAGATCCAAAGAGGATTTTAAATCAGACACATTATAAACAAATATTATAAAACTCCAAAATAGGTTTCCAAGGTGTTTGGTTAACGCTGTGCACAAGATGAAATTTGATTGGAAAACGAGCATTAGTTTAACACTCTGTTTAAGCAGCTTGTTCTCACTTTATTTTAAAGGTAAATAATAAGGAAGATGAAAGCCCATAAAATGGCCCTTGAAACAATAGGGTAATAAGCAATTTAGTGGTGTCTACTTATATTAATTTGTCTAATATATTATGGCCCGTAAGGAATTTACCAGTAGCACTCGCATTAAATTCATTAAATTCCTGCCCTTATCTAGGTCTATGTAAATATAATATCGTGCACATATCGCTGGTATTATCTTTATTAAACATGAACATACGTTATCGAACAATATTACACCATATTACATTATGTCAGCTCTGAAGGAACCGTAATTAACCAACAGAAATTTACGATAAATTTTTATGATACTGGAGTGATATCAGGCGATATGGCTTAATCGAGTGGTGTAAAAACATGTTTAATTAAATAGAGAAACTGAACGCTATGATAATAAATAGGTAACAGAACTAATTATAAATCTGTATTATATTATATATATATATATATATATATATATATATATATATATATATATATATATATATATATATATATATATATATATATATATATATATATATATGTATGTATATATATATTATATATATATATATATATATATATATATATATATATATATATATATATATATATATATATATATATATATATATATATATATATATATATATATATATATTATATATATATATTATATATATATATATATATATATATATATATATATATATATATATATATATATATATATATATATATATATATATATATATATATATATATATATATATATATATATATATATATATATATATATATATATATATATATATATATATATATATATATATATATATATATATATATTAGCTTTGAAATTCTTTGCTATTCATATTTATTTTGTGAAAAGTAATCTTGGGTTTGTAGCATTTCATTACATAGAAATAAGCAAATAGACGAATAATAATAATAATAAGAACAAATGCAAGTGTTGGTGTATTGGTAATTTAAATTCAAGTATGAATGATCAATGAAATAAATCGTATACTGCTCTGAAGATCCTCAAGAAAGGTGAAAGAACTTGTACAACTTCTAAGTGGTTCGTTTTCGTGTGTATAGTGGTTCATTTCCGTATGTGTGTCCAGATATAGCACTGGTAAGTGTGTTTTCTTTCTTATTCGTCTATTTGCGCTTATTTCTATGTAATGAAATGCTACAAACCCAAGATTACTTTTCACAAAATATATATATATATATATATATATATATATATATATATATATATATATATATATATATATATATATATATATATATATATATATATATATATATATATATATATATATATATATATATAATATATATATTAGAGCATAATATGTGAAAAGTGGGGGTTCCACAATTTTAGCCTCGAAGCAGAACAAAGTGGAAGATACGCGGGCGACTATAGACAATTTTAAACGACAAAAGATGAAATAAGTAGTAGATAACTAATAAAAGGATATAAATATGATATGTGATGTATTTACATTAGTAATACAACGTGAAACAAGAAATATCAAAATAATGAAACAAGCTGATTGGTTATCAGAACTTAGAAAGATGTAGAAAATAAAGGTAACCAAGGAAGTATAACTGATTTAAGTAAGATAACTTCGCTGGTTACGAAAAACGATGCCAAGTTAGTTACAAGAGATAGTCAAAGGTAACCACCACCAACACGCATGTTCCCCTGTGTAAATAACTCACAGACTATCAAGTTAAAATTTCCTTGAAATAACATTTCAATTGCTTCGAATTTATGTTAGATACGACTATACGTGTTTACAAATGGTTATGTAAATTGTAATACCTTTAAATTAAGTGTTTTGTGTGGTAAAACGCAATAGAACAAAGACAGTATTCTAGCATAACCAAGTTACAAGTAGTATAACTTTGTCCAGAAAGAACCCGATTAAACAAAGGTAAAAGCAACAAACATCAAAAATCTCTAACTGGTATCAAGTGACACACATTTTATGCAGTAAAAGGTGCGAGCTGAGATCATGCAGAAATTCCAGCATCCAGCATTCCACTCCAGCTTTAACTTAGGCAAGTACACATTTATAATTGCCAATTGTGCCAATTGCCAATTGTGGTAGTAAGAAAGTATGAAAATTTATTTAATGCCCCAAGTTGGGCGACAAATTGTTATATAGTGTGAAAGATTGAATTTGTGGAAACTCTTTTAAATACCGTACGTTGGTATGACAATTGTTTTAGTATGGTTTTATGAAATGTTCTTTACGTTGATTGATTGTTATAATTTGAATTTATGAGATATTGTAAAAGTAATAATATGATGAAGAAATATTTGATCTGCTTATAGGATACATATATTATTTCTTCCCTAGTGAATCCGTCTCTGTTTTATGGCGTCCAGTTCTCTGAACGCTAATTTCTATGTTACTAGAAGGATCACTTGAGACATGAGCACTCTTTAGTCCTAGAGGGGGTCCAATTAGGTCAATGATAAATTTCTTTGCAAGATTATTTTTAAAATGAAGTTACTTTTTTAAAATAGTGAATTCTACGGTATTGTAATATTTTATTAAATTAATTAAATTCTAGAGAAGCTCAAATGTAGTAGTCTTAAATTTTCCTGAAATTTTAAAAGAACAAGAAATAAGAAGTTGATTGGATGACTACGTTTATTATCATATTATATGGATAATAAAATAAACAAATCTTGAAACCTTATTTCTACCCTACGACAAATCTACGCAACTTATAGCTATTAGATGGGACCAAGTCCTCTGTCACAATGTTTCTTAAAACTAGCAAAGTTTGAATTTGTTTATTACCTTTAAAATTATGTTAATCCTTTTTGTCACCACGCACAAAAACTTTTCTTGATATCACTGGTAGGTACACGAACTAATAAATACTGCTGGGCTCTGGTGGTGGTGTCATCTATTGGGATGTCGCCGTACTGCCTTTGGAATGCTGCTATCGCCGTTGGAACTATGTTTTGGGATTTATTTACCCTCAAGCCTTTATAATACTGCTCCTGCATTTGCAATCATCTTATCACTTTAATTTATTGTGGAAATTATATCCTTTTCTTCTTATATTACTCGCAAATATCTTCTGGGCTGGGACGCTACCAAACCTTCCATTTCTTAGTTGTTAAATACGATAAAAACACTTATTTTTGCAGTTATTTCTGTTTCTATAACCTTTACTTGCTTTTTTGCATAAATATCGAACCCTATTTTTACAGTGATGCTTTCGCATTAATCCTTTAATCTAGACATAGTTTATTAGTGCTCGATATTCTACAATTATTCTGTGACTTGTCTATTGTAATTATGCTTGAATCAGATTTTTGCGCCGATTAATTATTTAGTTACAATGATTTTACTGGTTCGCGTTCCGCTGGTTGGCGTTCCGCTATAGTCTATAGGTTGATCAGAGGTGCATGTGTGCTTGCGCTTATACTATAGTCTGTGCGATAGTTATTGATTACTGAATTTATTTTAATTTTTAATTTTGATGTTTTTACTGAATTTGATTACTGATTTAAATTCTGTATTTTCGCGTATTATCTGCCAAAGAACTGGTCCAACCAATGATTCGTTTTCGTATCCTATACTTTTATATGTCCAGATGTACAATTGTTAAGTGTGTTAATTTAATTTGTCTTTGTAATAGATTGCTAGAAAATACTTCTTATATAATAAATATAATTACCAAAGAAAGATATTAAAACAGAACTTACTGAAATGAAAGTTTCAGCCATTTTAAACATTATTCAGTTGTTAACATTGGATAGCGGACTGCTAATAATGTTTTCTAAATATTGCCGTTCCTATTATGAAAATGGGTACACTATTTCTTTGCGCTGTATATACATGTTTATACAATATGTTTCTAGTACATCTGACAGATAACGGGTTTGTTTATATTTCACACGTTGTATACACAAACGATACGTTACGATCTCGGCGGCTGCTACGTTAGTTGCAAAATACGGACATTTCGTAGTTAAAATTAAAACAAAGTGTATTTGAAAACTGGTTGCTCTCTAGGATTCATTCTATAATGAATGTGCTTACTTATGGCGTCATAAAGTATGATCATTATCATTAGTGCAATAAATGGTGCATACGCCGGGGATTATTTCGACTATTTTTGTCTAGGTAATGTTAAAGCGTCATAATATTAGTAAAATATATTTGCAATATATTTAATACATTAAAAACACTTTGTAATTTTCTCCAGTTTTCTTTTTCATCTTATAAGACAATCTTTTAACATATCTACAATATTTTGTATTGGAGTTATTTCTGACAGTTCGCTATTTCGGATTTGACAAAACTCTAAAAATTGTCTCCATGTTGACCATTCCGTATTTTTTGTAGATTGGAAAATTGATTCCTCTCTGTTTTTTGTAATTGTTCAGTCGAAATTTTCCCAAAACAATTCATATTATTAGGTATATATTATGTCACCTACTTGTGGTGGTCGCTGTATGATTGTAAAACAATATTTTCGTGGCGGTTGTGTCCACCATGTATACAGTTTACAGTATAGTTTCCACAATACTTAAAATTTGTTGCTGCAAGGATATATTTTAAGTTACGTGCGACTACTAAATGTACTCTGCTTTTGAGAACAAGGCATTTTTATCGTGATAAAAAACGATGCACTTTTTTATATAGGAGTTAATTTATCATTGAAACTTTTTGTTGATTCTTAGTTTTAAATAGAAAACGGTATTTCATTAGGTAATCGATTAATTATTAGATTTCCAAAAAATCTTTAAGGGCTAAATGCTTAATTAATATGTTTATAATTAATATATTTACAAAAAATATTCATGTAAACTACTAATCGGTTAAATGAATAATCGATTTTTTATTATATTTTCGAAAAATATTTAATAGATTAAGTGACTAATATTGATTTTTTAATTGATTAGTAGATTATTGTATTTTCAAAAATATTTAACGGGCGGCGATTAATCGATTAACAATCAGTTATTCGATTATTTTGCCCTCCCCTACGGTATACCTAACTAATTTCATGGTGATTGCTGTATGTACATATTAATTTCTGGCTGACACGTCTAATATGACCGACATAAAACAAATTACCATACAAAACTTACCATACTTTTAAACAGATACATCAGCGATTTAGTTGAATGGCAATGGCATATACATACCGTATGAAATCAAAGCTATGCTCCTATATTCCTGCGATTTCGCATGCAAGTACGCAATGTCGTTAGCATAACGAAGTGAATTTGAATGAGATAAATACTGCATGTGTGCAATGTGTACAGTACCGTCCGTTAGAATACGATCAAACTGACGTATAGTTTCAATTTACGTTAGCATTTGAAATTTCCGGATGTAGCTGCTTATCGGAGGACAATAAACTACCTACGACCCAGTGCGTCCAGAATGCGTTGGTGGTAGCGTACAGGCGCCAACCAATGACCGACCATTCTATAGTGAAGTGCACACTACACATGCAAAGCTATATTGTCCAATATAGGCATTAATGTGCACTTTCTGTGACTCTTTGTAGAGGCGGTTTTCAATCAAACAGCTTATTTTAAAAATGATAAGGGATCTAATACCGAGCCTTATAGTACATGTCATTACTTCGTATTTCTGAGAACACAAATAATTTCCTATTCTCCATCTGAAATTCGTGACTTGATCTAATATTCCATATTATTAAATACTTAATAACACATATGCTTTACTTAAGAATTTAATAAATATTTATATTTATATAAATAGAAATATTTTACATACTAACGTGAAGAGCGCAAAAGATAATAATATTTTTATGTATTAATTCTGTAATATGCTGCCATTTACATAGCAATAACGTCCAGAAACTATTAAGTACGCCTAAAAATAACAACTTAATTCAGCCACTTCATCTGGTTAGAACAAGAATCCACGTGTAATATCAGGGGCGTACATTTTATTTAAATTACCGTTAGTCCTATTTGTCATTTTATTTAACCAAAAGATAGGCGAGTGCTCTAGAACTTTACACGGTGTCTCTTTAAACAGTAAACATTCCTAAGAAGTTTGTCTTTGAAACATTCCTAAATATTGTGATGAGCTGTCAATAATACATATCTGCATTCATTTAGTACCTATATTTTATGCTACCGACTTGGTCTACTACGACAGAGTTAATAGATAAAAAGTGTTCTAAACTGAAATATTTGGTTTGGAGCCATTGGTACATGGTCGAAAACCATGTGCCTAACTGAGATACAGTTTCGTTTGTGTATTTTTTTATATCGATTATTAAAGCAAGACCGAATAATTACATTGGTAATTGCTTTAATTGTTCCGGAATCCGATTACGATGCGTACAAATTAATGAAAATCCAGGCTCCAATAACTCAATAATTTTAGAGGCTCTAGTATATGACTATTCCAAGTATGAAATGTATAAATTTCGTTCAAATGATATTTTAAATAATCTGGAAATCAAGCATTTTTGCTAAATAGGCACTTAAAACACATAAAGATAATAAATACGTTATTTACCCAACCAAAGATGGATATTTTGGTATAAAATTGCTTCTGTAAGAATAATTCAGGAAATATATGTATTATATATATACAGTATTGTATATATAAGTATCTACAATATGTCCAACATGATGTTTCTTTCTTCGCAAATCAAGGTGCTGGTTTTAAATTTTAGCAAGATAAGCTCATAAGGGATGGTTAGAGTATAGGTATATCTGTTGCTCAATATTTAGATGATGCTAGTATTTAAATAATCACATGACCAACCAGATACCAATAGTCCAGACCTTAATCCATTTGAGTATTTGTGGGATATATTTGGAAGGCGATTACATCAACAGTTACCTATAAATTTGTCAGCTCAGTAAATTGAGTCAATTTGGTAACAGCTAAAGGAGGCTGTATCCATCTTAAGTTTAATTTACTGCATTTCCGTAAGGAATATTATAGATTTAATTAGTGGTATGTCTCTGTTCATTTTATTATAATAAGTTTAGAGGTAATTTGAAATTAAGTTAATTAGTATAGATGTTTAAAATTTAACTATCATGTATTTAAATTAAACAATCAAATTATTGATTGAAATGGAATACATCGCGCACTGCTTTATATATATTTTAGTAATTGTAACTACAATTACGATTCAAAAAATAGTTTATTCCCAAAAACAAACAGTCATAATATATACTATAACATAACATATACTATACGAAGTCCTTGTTAAATATATAAATGTTATAGTGACTCACTCAGAGAATGTTTCAATGGCTAATGGTTTGTTCTAACTACGAAAAACGAAAACAGCGGGTATGAGACTACATCTCGTTAAAATGAATTCGGACTTATAGACTTATTTGATTTAAGTCATATTTAAATGTAAAAAATGTTCAGGATGTTCTATATTCATCCTTATATACAATTCATTAAAAATCCTATATACCTATAATTCTATAAAAAATATGGACTGTTTTACTGTCTCCATAACAGTTGAAGAAACACGCGAATTTAACATGCGTTCTGAGCCCACGCGACAGACAGTCTTTGTGATATTAAGTCGTGGGAGGGGGAAGCGCCTGTAATTAATTATCTATTAGTGTTTATATTGGATGTGGATTGGATATATTTTATTCACAATTTCATGGTTTTTAATTTTTTGCGCGAAACCCTAATTCTTTTTCTAAAGTAAAAGTATCCTAAGTTACTCCTTATACCATCAGTTATCTGCCAGTGAGAGTCCCATCAAAATCGATCCAGCTGTTTCGGAGATCGGATTTTGTTCACAATTTCATGGATTTTTTTTGCGCGGAACCATAATTCTTTTTCTAAAATAAGAGTAGCCTAAGTTACTCCTTATCACATCAGTTATCTGCCGGTGAAAGTCCCGTCACAATCGGTACAGCCGTTTCGGAGAGCCGGAATAAACAGACAAAAAATTTTAAAAAAATGTGTTTTGTTATAATATATTCCGTGTGGTTTGCCAAAACCGCACCAGGCCGTAACTGTTTTCCTATTTCATCTTTAGCTTTGAAATTTTTATGAGACATTTAAAACTACTTTTTGCATCTTTTCACCTATCGGAGACCTGATCGCACTTCCGGAAGTAACCGGAAGTAACGTCAACTTTTGATTTTTAAATGGGACACCCTGTATATTTTTTGATAATCGGATACAGATTTTTTATGCAAATACAACCATGTTTTTAAAAGCTTTCTACGACGAAAATTAACGATTTTATAGCAGTTTGAAATAAAATCTAACAATAAAACAACTCGAACAATAAAATTAAAATGATTTGCTCCAGGTGGCCGGTTCAACGGCCGGATCAAAGGTCTGTCGTATCAAGTTGCTTTATGTCAAAAACATACCTATTATCAGTTTAGTTTTTGGTACTGAAAGAAAAATGTAGAAGCAAACACAATACATTATAAGAGCGACGAGAAGAAATTTAAGAAAAATTTATTTATAAACTAAAACATTGTTTGATAGTCTTTACAAAAAAGGTTAAGGGTAATTCATTTTAATTAATTAATTAAGGTTAAATAAATTAGTTATAAACTAAAATATTGTTGATATTCTTTACAAATGAAGTTCAAATTAACCCTGATGCTCAATGCAGGCTGCACATCTTTTGATCTCGGTATTAGTTACTCTGAGAATATAGTATCCCGTGGAATATTAGCTATCTCGTTTCTAATTCGGGTTTCTAAATCTTCCAAGTTTTCTGGAGGCGTAACGAAAACATTATCTTTCAGATACAGCCACAAAAAATTATCGCATGGATTTAGATCTGGCGATCTTGCAGGATATCTAATTGGTCCGTTAGTACCCATCAATTGTTCAAATCGGTCGTTTAAGAAAACGGTATTGATTCGCGCCATGTGTGGTGGCGCGCCGTCTTGGTGAAATATAACATTTGCGCACTCATTAACTGGGAGATTCTCCAAAAAAATTCAAGATCTTCTCGCAACAGTTGATTATATGACAGAGCGTTCAAGTTTTCGCCCAAAAAAACTGGTCCAATAATTCGATCCCTTAAAATTCCACACCAGACGTTTGTTTTAAATCTTAGTTGAAAATTTGTTTCTCTTATAATGTGCGGATTAATAATCGACCAATGATAATGCAGATTCCGATTAAAAAGGCCATTGTTTCCAAATGTTCATTCATTTGAGTACTCTGTTCTTGAAGTCTGGATTTTGTGCGTTCCTTTCTAAAAAGTAATGGCAAAGCGTAATCGACGCTCTGGAACGTTTCCATGCAAGCCCTGCACCAAGTTGGTTTTATACGCTTTTAGATGATGTTTTTTCATAATTTTGAAAACTGTAGTAGCTGACAAATTCAAGTTTTTTGCTCTTTCACGCAGCGACTGATTGGGGTCTTCCATTGCGCCCAACAGGACACTTAATTCAGCTTCCTGATTATATTGACGTTTCGGTTGTTTATGTCATATAATTGAACCAGTTTTTCGAAATCTCCTCGAGCCTCTAAAATTTCCATCTTGATGGGGTTTTCCTGCCAGCATATTTTTGATCGTACCTTCGACGAGCTTCTGCGCCATTTTTTTTGCAAGCGTAATAAAGCTCAACCATCCGTCAAATACACATTTTCCATTGCGAACAATACCTACAGGCCTCAAACGTCAAATATTTCATTTGATCACGGCCACCTTGATCAATTTACTTTTATTGGTCGAGTTGTTTTATGGTTCGATTTTATTTCAAACTGGTATAAAATCGTTAATTTTCGTCGTAGAAAGCTTTTAAAGACATGGTTGTATTCGCATAAAAAATATCTATTCGAATATCAAAAATATACAGGGTGTCCTATTTAAAATTTAAAAGTTGAAGTTACTTCCGGTTACTTCCGGAAGTGCAATCAGGTCTTCGGTAGGCAAAAAGTAGTTTTCAATGTCTCATAAAAATTTCAAAACTAGATGCAATAGGAAAAACGTTACGGCCTGGTGCGGTTTTGGAAAACCACACGGTATACTATCGTATGCATTTAGTAGAAATCCGTTATTTTTATAATATTTGCTCAACATTTTGTTTAATACTTTCACATTCTCCAGTTGTGGAAATTTTTTAAAGCAAATATTGTAATTTATAATGAGACACTTGATTACTCTCACTTTTAAAATTAGGCTAAAAAATTTCATATAAATCTAGTTCCTAATTTTAATATTTAGTATGTCCTCCGTGCTTCTCAATGACTGCTAAGATTCGATGAGGCAATGAATTAAATAAACTTTCTATAAGATTCATTGGAACTGCCTCTCAGACGGCTCTAATGTCAGCCATTAGTTCTTCTCTGTTGTTAAACTGTATTCCTTCAGTATAAACGAGTTTGACCAACCAACCCCATAAGTTTTCTATGACATTTGAGTCAGGGGAAATAGCTGGCCGTTCTAAAACTGGAACATTATTAGCAGTGAACCATGTTTGGATTACTTGGCGGTGTGAATAAACACATTGTCTTGTTGAAATATCCATTCTTGATTCAGAAATAAAACTGCTATGTTATTAACCTGCCGTTGAAGCAAGTGCAAATACTTTTGAGCAGTTTGCCGACTTTCTGGAAACTCTATTCCAACTCTCCCTTGACTTGAGATCGCCGCCCAAATCATTACTGATCCTGCCCGGCTGTGACGGCGTGCCAAAACTTTTTCTTCTATCCTAATGCCATGAAAGTAATATTGGAAAGCATCAGGGCCATCTAGGTAAAACTTTTCTTCATCGCTGAAGACGACTCTCTTCCAGTCCTCTATTCAGTTAAGATGATTGAAGATGAAGATGAAAGATGAAGATGACGTGAAAATTCTTGCATATGACGTGCGAGAAGTAAAGGTTTCTTGGGTAGTTTTCTTCTTCTAAAGTTTGGACACTTCTTTAGTAGGTCTTTTGAATGGTTCGAACGGACGCATTACTTCCACTCCGATCCCTAATTTGTCTTGCTGGAGACGAGGAGTTGGATGCAATTCGAAGAATTACACGTTTCCTTGAGGTTGTTGCAGTTGAAGTGCGTCCTTGTCGATTATTGCCATAGTTTTTGATGTCTTTTAATAAGCATTGATTACCCATGGGCTTCGTCCGATTTTTCCTGCAATTTCTCGATTTGAATAATTCTACTGTTGAAAAGCTTGAATGCGTCCTCTTTGTTCTGCCACGTCCCATATTAATATCAATCGCTTTTACCACGTGCAAATTGTTAGCAATTATTTTCAGTCCCCTGACAAGTGACATGCTTTTGTTTTTTGTACGTACCTAGCCATCTAGGATCTCAAAAAGTTAATGAGTAATCAAGCATTATAAATTACAAAATATGCTTTAAAAAATTTCCACAATTGTAGAATTTGAAACTTTTAAATAAAATGTTGAACAAATATTGTTAAAATGTTTAATTCAATACTATATGTAGCTTACTAATCAAAATTTTGACCATTTAAAGGAAATTAGAACAAATTACTAGGTGAGAGATTACTCTCACCTAGTCACCCCAAGTGTCGCGCATTGTATACGAATGGGAGACTTATGATATTGTTAGTCGAATATTTTTCGCTAAATGTAATATCAAAATAATTTGTAGTAGTGATTAATAATTACTCAATAAGTAGGTAAACTCCGTCTCGTAAGCTGGCGGTTGAAGGACTGAGCTGCACTGATATTTATGATATTTATGAGTGTTACCCTTTGGTCGCCAGATTGCTTAAGATATACTTTATTAGTTTAACCATAACTATACATAGCATTATGCAAATTCGTATTAGTTTTATCCATAAAAGAAGGAGACTGAAAAACCCTGCACAACAAAGTTAACATTTAATTAACTGCATCACACAGTGGTCTACATTCAATGTAGGTTACGCTGTAGATTATAAACTCAGTCAATGAGGAACACAGTAATTTATGAGAAAATGCAATGATGTTCGTCCTTACTTGTAGGACAGTGGCGTCGTGTATTGATCAAGACCAGTAGTACTGGGGGACAAGGACATGAGACAAGGATATGGACTAATAAAATTTAAAATTAAACGCGCATTAGTATTAATAAACTACACTGCAATGCTAAAGATATATTTTTTTTCTTTTGATTTAAATTTCCATTAATTTAAAAACTGTCTCAATATTTTTTTTCCCTATGTTCACTATTTTTATAGATTCTTGTTACATATAAGACATACATACAAGTAAACAATATTTTTATTGACAGGATTAAAAATTACAAACACATATCTGATTACCCAGAAGCACATACTCAACTCTTCTAGGCATACTTGTATTTATGTCATCCAAAGTACCTCGAAGATTCTCTCCAGGAAAGCTCTCGGAGAATCTCTGCAGGTGGCTGATGTCGATGATGTCTTTTGCAACATATCGCAGGAATGCTCAACTGGGTTTAGATCGAGAAAACAGTTGGGCAGGCTACCAGCTGTTTTTTCGATCTAAACCCAGTTGAGCATGATTGACTAATTATCTTCTAGCATACGAATGACATTTTGTGATCTGTGGGGAATTTCTGTGGCATTATCCAAAAAAATAAAAGTTTTTTCCTATTTGGTGAGCTGGGGAAACTACCATTTCATGGATAACATCTTGGGCGGGGATATATTTTACCATTTGTCTGATCACAAAGATACAATGGTGTATACGAGAGCTATTTCAGCCCATTGTGGTTCCAACACGAAGAAGATGCACTTGCTGAATACTTTTAGCGAGGTGTGCCTCTTGGTCTCTAGTAGAGTCACTGTGTAGACCAAAACGGGACTCGTCACTAATAGGGACACTGTTCCATTCTGCTACCCATTTTAGTCTTCATTTGCCAATGCTATCCTATCATTTTATGTCGCCTTGTTAGTGGCAAGCCTCACATTGTTCTGCGATAAATGAAATTTGTTCCCCTAGGTCGTGTTCTGACAGTATTTTTAGATATTTCAGGGCCGGCAGCAACGGTTAATCGTAGTACTACCTTTGAAGGGTTTTTTGGTATCCTTCTAGCCACCAAAGAATTAAAACGGTCTTGGCGTCTTGTAGTTTTCCGATTTTGACCTTGTCCTAGACGACTTGAAGCCAAATATGTTTCGTTAAATCTTATCGACTAACTGCACTCTGAAAAAGATAAAATCGGTTCGCAACAACAACTTTACGCACACTCCTAACCGTCCATGAGTCCTACTTACTTTCTCGAGACTTAAATAATGTCGAGGCATTTTTATTTTTATCCAATAGAATGACAAATGTGTACAGTAACCATAACAATAATTCTGTTGGAAGAACCTAAACTGATAGCTACATACCTAACGTAATTATTTTTAATAAAAATACAACTGGGAAGAAAATCATAATCGAAAGTAGTATATCGAAACAAATTAAGAACTATCATGTAGGTAAATTTTCACTCTCTCAATTTAGCTGAAAATGTCAGTCAGATAACTATCACCTACTTGACATACTTCAAATAAAAATCCCTTATTAACACATACGCTTCTAACTCCCCCTGTAGAACTAAATTAAATGTTAATAATTTAAAACGCTAAGGATGGCTGTAATATAAAAAACTTAACATAAATCGGAAAGACAGTTTTTAAATAGTTCGAAATTTAAATCAGATGACAAAAATTAATGTCCTTAAATTTTGCGGTACAGTGTATGTTATATCTTCGCAGTTATGAAAAAATATTACTATTCCTCTAGATTTGTCTCCTTACTTAGCCATGACGACTCACTCAGCACCCAGTAGTACGATGACATATTTCTGTTAGCTGTCCATTGCATGAGGTTTTATCAGAAGATTAATGAAAACAGCTAGGCATATCCACACAATGAAACTGAGAGTTCCGTTGCAGATCTCTTACATGAATAATTATTAGTCGTGTGCATAATTAATCTTAATGTCACAGTCATGAAGGTAAAACTGGGACCCCGAAAACTAGGACGTCATGTTGATGTAACTAAGTTTCGTCTATCAAGAGAGCAACTTCAGGAAAATGGGCTAAACTTTCAATACACATTTTAGAGTTTATAGTAATGTAAATAAAATGTAAGAAAACGTAATCTTTAACGATAGTTCTTTGTAAATAGTTCTGACCAATAATTACAATAATGTAAATTTCAAGCTATATCATCGCTTAGAATTCTAGAATCTAATATCACAATTTTGTTTCGTCCAATCAATCTGTACAGTAGGCAACCAAAAATTCATGCCTTACAGTTCCAATGATTTTCTATCAATATTATTTTTCTTTTCTAGGAGATGCCACCCACTGTTGATAGGGTACTTAGATTTACTTGATTTAACTTATTTATTTATAGATGCAACGTCCATACCATTTAGACGATTATGTTTTAAGCCTTAATCTTCACCTCTTTTCATATGTTACATGCAAGCATCAAATACGCAAAGTATTATAAGATATTGTTTAGAATCACAATCTCGCATACGTCCTTCGAGAAAATCTTGAACTAATCTGGTCTGATCAGTACCTTAGCTGTTCTAATAAAATTTTTGTAACCTATTATTAAATTGACAATCACACATAGGTATATCTTAAAATTAATAAAAGTTAAAGCAATGTTTATATTTCGTATTTTTATCTTTTCATATGATTTCACTTACATGGTGTCTCTCTCGCTGGTGTTTTCAAGAAGCTTCAGATTGCATTTCCAATATCTGAGACAACCAAACAAACAACGAGACATCGTATACCATATCTCGTTGTTTATTTTGTATTGAATGTGTATTGATTGTAAATGAATTGCTTAATTTGTTACTACTTACTTATGTTCATCTACTTGACTGGTAAACATAAGATATATCACTTCTGGACCACAAATTTATTTTAAAATACTCAGATTTTTCATTTATAATTACTAGAAATCGTCGTAGACATAACTGCAGAAAGCATCATAACATCTTACACTTATCAAATATATACATCCTACATTTGAAATTATTTTGATTTATTTGCTTCAATAATATATTTCATTAAGAACTTGTCTCTGATTGGCTGTAAATTATAATTTCAAAACCAACTCCTTTCGTTATTATATTTAAAATTCAGCTAGTCTAATACTTATTTTTATTGAATATGGTAGCATTTAATTTTAATTTTCCTACAATAACTCTCAATTTTCAGATTTCAACATTTTACTGTTTATTTCGATAGTTAATACAATAATTGTACGGTTGCTATGCTGTAGTATTTAACACGTTCTTATCAGTTATGCTAGTATGCTACGTACAGTCAACTCTGTATGTTTTTATTAAATTTCATTTTTCATTAATTTGCTACCAATAAAATCCTTTCATTTGAATCCTGTTTATTTTACCTACTTTGGTCGATCAATTCAAAGACCGGTCAGTCCTAATGTCATAATTACTGATCGAACGCACCCCGCTTCCGTTTACAAAAGCTACCGTGCTTGTGCGACTAAGTTCTACCACCAAGAAAACGTCACAACAATTAATTAAACCAGATGTCCAATATGTATTGGATAAATATTAGAATTGATAATGATTCATTGATTGCATTAGGAAATGCCACTGGAAGTCACCTCAACGGTGCGTGACAAAAGTCAGCCATATTGAAAATATAGGCCCTACCTAATACGGTCTCGTTTGTTTCTATACAAATATTGTTACATAAAAAAAGTTAAATAGAGTTAAATATTGTTTCTATAGAAATAAGAATTATTTACTTAATTTGATCCATATATTTAGGTTTATGAAAAATATGCGGACGTCATCTATCTTTGGGTAGCATTGAATATGGTAAGATACATTTCTAATCGATGTTCAAAATGGTCCTTCTTGTCCGATTATCTATAAATTAATAACGAAACTAGCTACTTTGTGTTGGAAAACTGCAACACATAATTAAACTACACACTGAGCGAAAAAAATTACTAGGTTTTTTAACGTAGGTGGACCACGCATGTTACAGCTGGAGCAGCATTATCTGAGTTATTCCTTGTCGTGTCATTTCAGGAAACCTGATTTAGTATAGACTCTAATAAATTATCACAGGGCGCGTGACATGAAAACTAGTTTATAACGTTTAACGGGATCTTAAGACTTTGCGCTTTGAAACTCGACTATATAATTATGTGAGACGAAATCTTCCATAGTCTTTAACTAAATTTTGTAAGTAAAATAACAGAATCGATATCGTGAGAAAGAGAGGCATTGTTGGGTAAAATTAGTAAAGTTGGTAGAGCTAATAAATTTATTGGAATTTTACAATTGTTTTATATATATATATATATATATATATATATATATATATATATATATATATATACATATATATATATATATATATATATATATATATATATATATATATATATATATTTATATATATATATATATATATATATATATATATATATATATATATATATATATATATATATATATATATATATATATATATATATATATATATATATATATATATATATATATATATATATATATATATATATATATATTATATATATATATATATATATATATATATATATATATATATATATATATATATATATATATATATATATATATATATATATATATATATATATATATATATATATATATATATTGGATGTATTTATATCATACCTATACAAACTATGCCCCAGTGCAATTGATACATGTGAAAAAAGTAGAAGTCAGTAAATTTCAAACTCTCGAGTTAGACGTCGTGAGTAGGGGAGAGGAGGGTAACTGTGCTCATCTAAGCAAAATTTGTTGTAGATCAGAAACTATGAATGTAACAGTCCAGCTTTTGTCTATTTGTTTACTGATATGTTATCTTAGATTCAAAAAATTTAAGGTATATAAAATGTAAGTGTAAAAAGACATTAAGTAAAATTTGTACTTTGCGCACTATTTCCCTCCATGGAAGATAATGGTGCGCATCAAGTCGGGTAATGATACGCACATGAAAATGAAAAATAATATTTATTGGTGGCGACAGCACATAAATGCAAATATACAAAACATAATATTAATTTTTAACATTCTTACTATACAGATTGACATTCCTTGGCAGTACATAGGTTCGAAATGGCCCGTTCTGGCGCGACCGATTTGGCGCGACCAATTTGGCGCGACCAATTTGGCGCGGCCATACTGGCGCGGGTTCGTTGCGGCGCAGACCACCTCGGGCGCAAAGCCTATGTGGCGCAGGTACGTTCTGGCGTGAGGACATTATGGCGCAAATATAAGTACCTACCTATAGTTTAATTATTTAATTTAATTTAAACATAAATAATTTGGTCTGTATTTCATGGGCCTAAAATCCTTCCTAAAGGAGCCGCCGCTCCCAAAAAGCGGACAAATAAAAATGGTTCCCCATTAATATCTTCAAAACCACCCAATGTAAAATTATGTAATTTATGCATTGAAATAGTTATTTACAACCCTCAAGGAAAACCCATAAAACTAAAACGCCGGCTTCTTTCTGCAGTTTCGTGGAATACCAGGTCGAATTTCTTACCATATTTAACTAGTTAAAGAATAATAATCCTATCCCATCTATAATAGCATCAATAAACCCCTTTAGGAAGGAATGTAGGTATTCCTTGAGTTCGAGACGGTTGGAAATCCCATAATTATTATCAAAAATTTATAGTGTTACAAATCGAAGTGCAAATTAAAAGCAAACATTTTTGTATATATAAAGCGAGAAGATTTTTGAAAATGGTTTTTTGTATGTATTTCATAGAAACAGTGCGTGTGGAACAAAAAAGTTTTGGCGTTGCGATAGAAAGGGGGAAGGTTGTCGTGGGAGAATACATAAACAAGATGGCACCATAGTGAAAAGTATAAATCAGCATACACATGATAGTTCTGCTGCTACTGTGGAAGTTCCTAAAATCAAAACTCAAATTAAAGAAAGAGCCACGTCTACAATGGAAGCGCCTGCTCAAATTATTAATCATGTTTTGAGTTCCGGCGGTACAAATGTGCCAAGAAGTGTTTTGGCTGCATTGTCCGTGCAAACAGCATTAAAGAAAATGATCAGAAGGCAGAGAAATGAAGTTAGTGGAGCACCACCCGTTCCACGGAGCCTGGAAGAACTAGAAATTCCACGAAAATACAAGACCATTGCGGGAAGAGATAACGTGGAAGAAGATTTTCTTCTGGCAGATAGCGGAGCAAGCCCAACAAGAATTTTAATTTTTGGAAGACACGAGAATTTAAAGGTAAGTTCGACTGCTAATTTAACCTTTATTCTATCAAAAATGTTACTATAGTTATTTAAAAGTTATTTAATTTTATTAATTACATAATTATTTGACGTGGAGGTGGGCGAAGACCAGCTATGTTTCAACTTTATGGTCTGTTTATGAAAGAGTTATCAACGACATTCACAGAACTAATAATTTTGCGGAAGCTTCTCACAGAAGGCTTCAAACGGAATTATCAATGGATCATCCAACAATTTGGTCATTTATTGTTATACTGAAAAAGGTACAGGTAACAAGAGATATGTATATAGAACAATTAATAGCGGGACATGCACCTCCTAAATAACTTAAAAAATACGTTAAATGTGACAGAAGGATTAAGAATATTGTAGAGAATTTCAATAATATGGGGGTGGTAGAATATTTAAGAGGCTTGGCTTACAATTGTAATATGGATGCCTAGGTAAAATAAATGATTTTTGTACATAATAATTTGTATATTATAAGTAGTAGCAGTATTTTTAATAAATTTTTTTTTTATTTTTTTTAAATCTGCATACGTATAATAAAAACAGTTTGATGATGAAATTCGCATACATATCAAATATACTTTCATACGTATAATAGAATCACTGAAAAAAAAGCCGAGGAAAAAAAGCAAATTTAACATAATTATTTGCGCCATAATGTCCTCGCGCCAGAACGTACCTGCGCCACCTAGGCTTTGCGCCCGAAGTGGTCTGCGCCGCAATGAACCTGCGCCAGTACGGCCGCGCCAAATCGACCGCGCCAAATCGATCGCGCCAGAACGTCCTAGACCGACATAGGTTAAATAAATGATCACATATGTTAATAAGGCATCAAGTAGGGCACCGGTGGGGGCAACAGTAAACGCTCGACCATAAGACGTTTTATTTAGTTATTTAGAAAGACAACACTCAAAGTAGTTTCCACAAACACCAATACACTTTTACTTCGCTTAATGCGTATTTCACCAACCAAGTTGGCATCATTCGGAGACGATTAAAACTGTCAGTTTCTCTTTGTGTGATTAATGTTATGGCAATAGTCACATTTATAAACAACAGCAGAATCCTGCCCACTGTATTCGGCAGGTACCCAGCGTCCACAAAGAACACATCTAAACCAAATTTCAGCATCTTTTCCAAATTCTTCACAAACTAAACACCTTTCACCTTGATCTTTATTTGCCTCCATGTCATCCATTTCATCATCATCAACAAGATCTTTTTTTTCTATATGTTCATCCTCAGATGTGTCCTCGGTTTTTTTGTTTCGCCCGCATTGCTACCTTTGCCGTAGATTTCTCTTTATTAAGTACTTGCGCCGAACGTTTTTTTATTTTTTTTTATTTTATTTTTGTTTTTTTATTTTGTATGTTTTTTATTTTACCTTTTAAAAAGTATGATGGCATTGGTGATAATTCTGAAATAGCAACCCTTGCTGTTATTGAATTGCTATGATCACCTATTTTTGGGATTGGTGGACATCTGGAGTACGAAAACACGATGGTTGTGGTTGGACATGACTGTTTTGATTGTGAGAATTCACTAAAATAGGCCCTTGAATGTCTTCCCCATTTTCTGATAGAACAGGCAAGTATTGCCTATGTAAATTTATTCGAGTTAAATGGCTAAATGTCAGTTGACCTAAAACCTGACATTGCCTTCTCCATATTTATTTTAATATATGCATTATTAAATATTTCAGCTAAGTCAGCAAACGTTATTTTTTCGTGTTTTCCCGCTTTTAGGAAAATGTCATGTTCCCTGTTGAAAGCACAATTGAACGGGCCAAAAAATGATACATGTAGTGGCTGGAGTCGCTGGGAAGTGTGTGGAGGTATCGAAACCATCACAATGCCATTACTCTTATAATAATCAAAAATTGGTAGCAATAATTGGCTGTAGTGATTGTCCAGCACCAGCAGAACAGCATCTTGACTTGCATTTGTGTACAATTTGAAGTGTGCCAGCCACTGGATAAATCATTTTTCGTCGCTCCAACCATTGTCAGTGACTGGATAAATTCCATCAACTGGGCCATTCTTTGTTAAGTAGGAGATATTCGCTTACGGGGAAAAATTATAGAGGATGGAACAAAACTCCCAGAAGCACTCATTGCGCAAATAGCTGACACATTTTTGCTACGCTCCCATGAGATTTGGATCCAAATTACTTCACGCCTTTGGGTCCTAACTGTTTTGGAGGCTTTTGAGCTGTTGAGATCCCTGTCTCATCAAAATTGAAAATTCTACTGGCAATAAATTTCCATTTTTCAAACAAAGATTCTAAATTGGCAAAAAATATGTTAACGGAGTTTTCATTAAAGGCTACAATTCTATTAACACTTGTGCCATAACACTATTAACACAGGTTTCCTTAGACTAATCTCTGGGTGTCTTTTTAGGAATAGTTGTAGCCAATCCTTTCCCGCTTTACCACGAACTTTACTTGGCGTTAACCCGCGAATTAATTTTGCCAACTTAATAACGTGAAGCGATTTCCACTTCTGTGTCCGGTTAAAAAAACGGTACGTCTGCCTAATTTGGGTCCAGATAAATTTTGTTTTTTTCTGGGAGCTTGCAAAGTTGACTGACAAAGTCTGGAATTTCAAATGCTATTGCAACTTCCCTGATTCTTCTGCCTAGGTCAATTTGTTCCATAGCTTTATGCTTACATAAAGCTATGGAACGCTTTCCTCTGTCCAAGCAGCAATGCCAGTTTTACGTTCATATTTACTTAGCATCTTTAATAAAAACTTTCACTCAATTCTCTAAGTCAAGTGGGACAAATAAGCATTTAATTTAATGCAGGGGAATGGTGCGCAGTCTGCGCGCCATTAACCGATTCGACGCCATTGTTTTCTAAGAAGCCTAAATACAAGATAAGTTGAATAAAAGCTATAAACGATATAGTACTTTCTATTTCTACTACAGTCATATGCGACCCGCCTCTCCCCTACCGCTGTATATACGAAGGTACGAATTTCAGTTTCTCTAAAAAAAATCATCATTTGCCAATTTACATGCCCAATTGACTATGTAACATCCTGTGTCAGTATAGCTTGGTTACAGATGATATACTAACTACTAGATTTGATATTTTTAGGTCGTTTTTACTCCACTAAAAACTACAAATATGTTCAATTATGCCTTGTAATACCCCACTGGCCAGCCAAGAGAGAACATTCCGAATCCTAAGCGGGTCAGAATTTAGATTGTGTAGTTAGGCATCTGATCCTTTGTCCGTTTGATCTTAAGTCGGATGGAACAAAATGAAATGTTCTTTGGACATCCATGGATGGATGCTGCAACATGACCTAGCGGCGCCAAGCCCTTTGTATCTCAAGAGGGGCACGTGACCAGGCTGTAAACTGACGCCTCGGGCCAGCAAACTATGTTAGATCGACTTTATAACTTTGCTATCGTGTTTCTGTAATGCGATTTAGTTGTTAGCGGTTCCGCTCCAACCCTGTGTGTATGCCCTATGTTTATTTTTTGCTATTATTAAATTGGGTTTTAGTCAAATATGATAAAGTTTGCGGAAGTTTCCAGATATCGGGGTCATGACATTAGTTTGGAATAACAAATCTGGTGGAGTTGGCGATGGTGTAGCAGTGGTGGATGGGGTATTTGCAAAGCTATTTAATAGGATTACAACTCCAAGAAGGACGCTATTCTTTTCATTGGGCTGGAGAGTAGAGTAATATATACTCTTGTTTTCTCATAATATATAGAACAATGGCGATAGCAAGAAAAAACGAATAGCTTTTCATTTTCATCTCTTTATAATTCGATATTTTTGTAAATAATATACAATTCCTTTATGATCAGATATTGAAGTGAATCTGCCTTTACCATTAGATAAAATTATTTTTTTTCAATTCGTACATAATGTGGTGTAAATCCTAAAGGCCTCCAACTGCACGTTAGAGAAGTAAAATATAATTTGGAAAGTATATTTGATGTGAAAACCTCTTTAGGCGCGCTCAGAACTTTTATTCTTGTGGGTGTTGTATGAGACTGGGCCGTCACGCGTCACGCTCGGCTATGTAATGCTCCTTCGGGTAAAGTCGGCTCGAGTCGACTAAGTGAGGGAGGATCAGTCGGCAGAGAGAGACAGTAGAGAGAGTTTGTGGGTATTGAATGAGACTGGGCCGTCACGCGTCACGTTCGTCTATGTAACGCTCAGTCGAGTAAAGTCCACTTGTTGACTACGCGAGAGAGATAAACTTGAAACTAAAGTATTTACAGCATATTTTAGCTTCCATAGGCATATTGTTTCATTCTTAGAATATAATAGCAGTGAAGAAGTCTAACAGAGGAAACTTCCACAATATAATTCACAAATATTATTGTTTATTTTGTAACTAATATTACTTCATGGGTACAGAGATAAGAATAAATAATTTCATATAACAATATCGACATTATCTTTTGTTGATTCACCGAACTAATCCATTATGTAACATAAATGTAATTATATAGCACTTTTATTTAAAATAATAATACCTGTTAAGAGAGAAAACAATATATCAGGAGGTTCCGCCTGGTCGGGTTACCGTCCAATTGTTTTCCTCTCTGTATCGAATTGAATTGAATTGGATTGAATTGAATCGACTGCCAAAGTGATAGTCCGTCTCAGTACATGCTAACTATGAGTAGGTATTTTGGAGCGACATACAGTGGGGCCACATCTAGCGCCGGTTGCCTGAAGCATCTGTGTCACGGGCGTGTACGGTCAACGTGTATTAACGGGTCAGGTGTATTGCGGGTTGTGGTAATACGGGCAGACGGTTGCAGTATATATTTTAAAATTCGAAAATTAGAAGCTCTCACTTCTATCGTGTGGTCATACGCACACACCCATGATTTTTTATGATATATTCAGAGCCAAGAAAAATTGCATCAATAAAGAAAATATCACGTATATACCACATTTTGAATTACAGACTGTATCGGGTGATTCATTAACAGAGGACGCCGGCCATATCTCAGGAACTGCATGACAGAACGTTGGGGCAAAAATCTGTAACAAAACTGGACGACAGAAATCACTGGAGATTATATTCAAATTTGTAAGATGACCGCTAGAGGGCGTAACAGTGAAGTTAAATTAGAAAAATGAAATATATCCTTAGTGTGCTACGATAAGGCATATTGAAAATATGTTCGGTTGATAATGTTCGTAAAACTTTGAATAACTTCGGTCTAAAAATATTTTTCTTAGCTCTGAAAATTAAATGGTGGGGCGAAGGTAAACATATGAAAAAAAATGGCGATTACCCTGGTTTTAGCTTAACAAAATCAAACAAATTTGATTTCACGGAAAAAAGCATTTTTTACTTTATCATTGTTAGAATAGAATGTGCCAATTTAATTGCAGCCGCACAAGCTAGGTGGCGCTGCTTGAATCTTTTTTCCCAAACGTTCTATAACACACAGTTCGTGAGATATGGCCGGCGTCCTCTATTAATCAATCAAATCCGAATAGAATTTCCATGAGAACACTTAATATTTCTAGTATACATATTATATCCAATCCATAATTTTGTTCTATAATAATTTATCAGTCAGACCTCATTTGATAAGCAGATAATATTTTTTTGAACTAGCGAAACTGAAGGTTTAGTTTATCGCATTCATTTTGTTTTGGAAAGCTTCAAATCCCAGCAAAATAGTTTTCCCGCATGGCACCGCACGGGAAATTCTTCTGATATAATTTTCAGAGGAAATATTAGAAGCTCCTGGCAAAACGATTTTGGATTTGATTTATTACCCTAAAAATCAACAGAAAGATATGAAAAACATTATGCACATTTCTTAAGCTGGTGTAATGAAAAATTAGTAAATAGGTTCGAAGAAGAAGTTCTTCTAGCCTATTATGCCGATCTCAGCAAGGTTCTTAAAGCCAACACCCTACGGTCATATTACTACATGATAAAAAGTACTAAAAATAAGGCAAAACATTGAAATAAGTAAATCCTACAGTGACGATCATATTAAAATAGAAAAAAATTGGATGCTGGCCACAAAAACTAGTTACAAAAGAAGATATATCCAAATTTATGGTAACAACACCAGATGGAGCGTAACTCATCATCAGAGTGGCTACCATTTTTGGTTTGGTCAGAGCTTGTCGTTGGGTAATAAATAAATAACTGTTGATAACATTGAAGACAAAGGGAACTTTTGGTAACTGAAGGATACCTTGAAGAATCGGAAAAATAAGAAGAAAAATTGTGCAAAAAAAATCTTAGCACCCCTTCAACTTTATCATCTTCCACAGAATTTTCAAATCAAACCATTTTGCAGAAGTAATATCGTAGCGAGCCTACCGACGGGTCGCCCCAAGCGAGAAAAGGAAGAAGGGATGCTTTACATTTGTCTTTAAAATCTCATGACTGGTAGGCGGAACTCATGACTGGGAAGGGCAATGAGATGGGGTACTGCTTGTTGCTCGGGGGCATCTAATAGGGAAACAATATAATAACCTGACAATACCCGAAAAACCATAGTGTAATGGATATAGGCCGCGAAAGCCTTCATCAACGTATATGGTATTCGTTAGGTTATACTGGCATTTGTGAAAATAGGATATAAACTTAATGGCACTTAAAATATTCCAGTGATATATCGGTGAACAAAGCACATAGTACATGTTTAAATGCTATCACGATTAAATACTTGGTATTATTAACCTCACATAATTTCAGTAGGTACGTGGTTAAGCTGGAATGTAGATTATATGATATTAACTGTGAATGAACCGTATTTAAATCATTCAGAAAGTAATTCAGAAGTAATTCTCTGAAAAGTACGTAGCTACCCCCCTTTCGCCAATGAGCACCTAAACATATCAAGTATATAAATACTGAGTTAGGAAAGTAATATAACCTTTCATCATAATATAATTGATTATTACCGGGACGAGTTATTAACGTTTTAGTAGCATATGCTCATTATAGTAACTTTACAATGTTTATAGCAGCATTTTTCATTAATGTGAAATAAGAGCTAAAAAAGACAATAAGGGCCTTGGTATGGGTATAATATGGGTATAATACGTTGCTATATATAACATTACAAAATATTGTTATAGAACTGCACAATTCAATTCTGCTTCTCCTTTTTATTTACTTCTCATCTCATCAGTCCTAATACACGTCAAAAGAACTTTCATAAAAACCTGTTCGACGAACAGAATATCAATTTGCCGAAAGTGTATACTTACATCAAAATTCCGCTTGCGTTTTGAGAACATGTATATAAAACAGTCGATATTTCTTTAATTTTGGAGATGGCATTAAAGTCGTATGGGGAATATTAAAATCTTCCGAAATATTCAAAGAAACAAGTAACTTTACCATGACGTTTTAGTATACAGTAAACATTTGATATGTCTAAAACTTTGTTGTACTACGTATATGACAGTTATAAATTTATTATTATTTTCATACAATTTCCATATACTTTTCCAAATATATTATATCGACGTGTTTTTAACATATCGGTAGTCACCAATCCATGAAACCATTTAATCTTTCAACCAATCATTCAACCAATTGAAATTAAAGTAGATAGCGTAGAAAACATACAACTAACAAAATTACAGCGGAAAAGTTTTAAGGAAAAAATTGTTATTTTATATATTACAGGAAATAAGCCTTTGATGACAAATATCAGACTGAGAAATATGTCAGTATTTTTTAACGAATCAAATATTTATGAAATCTGAGGGAGGCATGATGAATCTTCAGCATAAAATTCAAGAAAAATTTAGATTACAGGATTTTTACCGACGCATTATTTTCATTATCTATTTTTTACCAATCATGATAAAGCAAGAAACCAAGATAGGTAAAAGCTAATTAATAATTCGCGACAAACACATTGGATTCAGTCCTCAGAATCAGTACTCAAGCTGTCCAGTCTTGTAAGATACGAATTTTTAATTTGTCTAAATGGTAGAAACAGACAAACGAAACCAGCAATTCATCTTATGGATGCCTTGCCCAAGCCTAAGCTAACAAATTTTATTTACCCATTTATGTATACGCTGAACTTAAACTACCGTTAAACGCTCCCGTATTAAAATGCCTCTAATAGATATTACGTTAATAAATATGACCTTATGCCATTTACACGCAACTATTTTATCAGCCGTCGACCATATTACCAAATTTCCGTAACGTAACATTCTAGTACTGTTGAGGGACAATAGCTCGAAACTAGTCTGCACCTGGTGGAGGTATTGGTGAATGACCATAGCTATCATATCGGATTTGCAGATGTAATTCAATGCAGGAAGGAGTATTAGCTCTCTGAGTAGTTGTTACTTGTAAAGGTGCCTACATTGCAGGACGCTGCTTACCACAAAACATATATAATGTCTGATGGGTAGTAGAAATTGGCCGCTAGAGGGATCTGGTTAATCTGGTATCCCTCGCCTACACTCAACTGCTTGGTCTGCTTGGCTGTTTGGATAGTTTTGGTTATTCATTAATTCCTCTTAGGAAGTAGTATTAGCTCTCTGAGTAGTTGTTACTTGTAAATCCATTCAACTTTTATTAAGTTCATATTCTTGTAAAACAAGAAATAACAAAAGGCCCATAGGGCCGAAAGCACAAGGGTTTCGCTTGTCATTTTTTGGTTCGGTACTCTGAAGACAATCCAAACAGCCCTGAAAAAAACAGCTAGCCCTTGTCGATTTTATTGCAAAATCGATATTTTTACTGGTCTTAAAAAAAATTGAGGACCATGTGATCTTCACTACTTTCATATATTTGCTAACTGCTGATATATAAAAATAATATACTCTAAGTATATATTTCCTCATGAATAAGAAGCATTAATTTCCCTCAACCTTACAAATTGTATTCACATTTCTTGGTATTTAATTGATAATCCCGATGATAAAGTATTGTCCTTTATTATAAAATATCAATAACGCTATAGTTGGTATGAGTCATATCGCCAATTTCCTTTTTGTTCTCAGTAAAACACTTGTGATATTGTGACTGTATGTTGCCATAGAAACATGTAAATCAAATGTAAACTGTTGATTAATCATTTATCGCTATTATTATTCAATACTATGCTATAATGGACAAAGTCGCACCAGCAGCATTTTGTGCGTATATACAGTACAAGCTACGCAGTAGTAAGATATTTGTTCTCGCTAATACACATATCAATTGGTTCAACTCAACACCTATGTTCAAACAGTCTATCTACATCAGACATGCTATATAATATGTGGTCGCCTTTATTCTCAGTCTACTAGATTGGACAGAAGCGTACCACAGTTTTTTTCAAAATATCAAAATTTTCAAATATATCATAGTGCCTGGTGGTAAAATTAATAAGCAATCTCGGCAATATGTTAATATTCTGATCAAGAAAATGAAAACAATTGACCGTTCACAACAACTAGTTCAAGATGAAAATGTACAATGGTCCTGGACAAATTATAGCAATCAACTTGCAATTAACGGCCACTATTAACTCACGTCCTGGGTTAATAACGGCTATCATTAATTACTCGTTGAATAATGTATTAACTATTTCATATTAGAAAAACAAATGTTACCCCTTTTTGTAATATAATGTTAGCCGCAAACAACGAACGGCAAATTTAGCTAGTAATGTATAATATTAGCCTCCATTTAAGTGGGTATGAAGAAAAAATCAGGGAATAAAGGAAGGAAAACAACGTTCACTAGTGCTGAACAGCAAGTGGCTCCCTAAATCGTTGGCGCGTTTTTAACAAATAATAGTAAGCAGGAAATTCCCGAGAACATTTACAATAAATTTCAGCCATTTATCCCTTGAACACATATTGTACACATAAACAAAGATGACGCCTTCTATCTTCAATCGCAATCCCATGAGATCTCCTCGGATCGTATATTGCCCCTTCGAAGAGGCCCTCGCAGTAGGCGCTGATATCCGTCCTGCTGTTGTTAGGCGCATCACGTCTGTGCCAAACGGCGTCTCCATGACTCACGCACCAACTGGTACAGGGCGATTTCTTCGGTGCACCCTGATTGCTCCACTTGAACAATAAGGAATTGTATGTTGTGCCAAGAAAGTAATCATTAATGCGGACATGTGGTCCCGCTTAGATCATGCGTGATAAAGCGGAACGTTTTCCAGAAGCAATCTGATGATTCGCGATAACCCTTACGGTATACTTGTTGACTTTACATTGCAGTCACTGCGCTCAAATTGTCGGAGAATATAGCAGTGTTGAATTGTAATAATGTTTTTAATATTTCTGTCTGCTCGCGCCAACTGAATTTAGTTGATTGTTCTCTTATATTGAAGCATCCTTTATAGTCGAGGCATTTATCAGAAAAAATAAGAGATATATTTAGCGACCGTGAAGGTATATTTGAGTTTGCTACAAGTTTGCTGTATTGTTGCATTACAGCAAAATTTCCAGTAGCAAAATTATTTCAGATAAAATTTGGAGAAATTAACAAAAACCAAACCTTATATTATCAAGAGATTACAGGGTTGAGCTGATTTATATCAATTGATTTATATCAAGATAAAAATCATGATTTAAATATGCTGATTTTTTAAAAATTACTATTGAAATCAAAGCCAATGATAATTTAGGTTTTATTAAATTAAAATTGATTTTAGATTTATTGAACGCCAAGAATGTCGCTTTTCCACAACACAACAAAATACAGATCGCCGAGATACGATATATATATATATATATATATATATATATATATATATATATATATATATATATATATATATATATATATATATATATATATATATATATATATATATATATATATATATATATATATATATATATCGTATCTCGGCGATCTGTATTTTGTTGTGTTGTGGAAAAGCGATATATATATATATATATATATATATATATATATATATATATATATATATATATATATATATATATATATATATATATATATATATATATATATATATATATATATATATATATATATATATATATATATATATATATATATATATATATATATATATATATATATATATATATATATATATATATATATATATATATATATATATATATATATATATATATATATATACACTGAGCTCGTAAAGTTTGGAATAAATTCAATTAATCGTTATTGAAGGATTTTCACAGGAAATCCTCGGACACGTCAACCTTATTTTATAAAATGTCACTTTTTTCAGCCATCGATTTTTTTTTTGTTCTGTTCGTTTTTGAGCTATGACGTCAACGACAATTTTTTTAAATGACAACCCATATTTTTTTTCACGGATTTCGATAGAGCACATTTTTCTGAGTGCGAATATGTCAAAAACATAGTACCTTTAACATTAAAGTTTTCGAGATATTCGGTTGCAAAGTTTATAAAATGTACCATGGCACCATGCATAAGCTATCGGGCGGGTCAAGATTTTTAATAGCTTATTGATTCTAATAGCTTATAGCTTATTACATTTTAAAAGATTAAGGAGTAATATTATTTATTTTGGTAGCTTATCGAACATTTTGAAAGATTTGGGAGTAATCTGTTTAATTTTTTAACAACAATTTAAACAAATAAAAAAATATTTTAACAAATAAATGATAAATAATTAAAGTAAAAAATAAAATCAGAGTAAATTTTCAAAGTGACCTCCATTCACTTCCTGGCAATATCCCATCCGCCACTGAAACTCCTGCAGAACCTTACCAACAGTATCGGGTTGAATGGTTCGAATTTCATTGCGAATTCTGTCCTTTAATTCTTCGATGGTATTTGGTCTATTGAAATAGACTTTGCTCTTTAAATAGCCCCATAAAAAGTAGTCTAGGGGAGTGAGATCTGGAGATCTAGGAGGCCATTCGATAGTTCCCCTGCGACCAATCCAATGGTTAGGAAATACATGGTTTAAATAATCGCGAACGATCACTGCAAAATGGGGTGGTGCACCGTCTTGTTGGTACCATATCGTGTGATGGGGCAGATCTGGATCTACGTCATTTGGGTAAAGTACCGCAAGTGTAGGGACTAAGTCGTCTCTTAAAAATTCTAAATATATTTCACCTGTTAATACGCCTTCAAAGAAAAATGGGCCCAAAATACGATTACCTACAATACCAGCCCAAACGTTAACTTTTTGTGGAAACTGACTACGAGTTTCCATTTTCCAGTGTGGATTTTCAGGAGACCAATATCTACAGTTTTGCCGGTTAACTGTGCCGTCGAGATAAAAGGTAGCCTCGTCAGAAAAAACAATATTGCGTAAAAATCCGTCGTCATCAATCAGGCGTTGCAACATGGTTTGGCAAAACTGTAACCTACGGTCAGGATCATCTTCGTTTAATTCTTGGACCAAAACCACTTTATACGGATGCCATTTGTTCAATTTCAAATATTTCAAGACGGAGCTTTGAACTATTCCGTTGTTTGCCGCCACTTGGCGGGTGGGTAAATGGGGATTTTCTTGAAGCTCTAGTAGAACATTCAATTTAACATCTTGTTGCACTGGTGGACGACCCGTTCTAGGGCGATCTCTCGTATGACCCACTTCTAAAAACTTTTGTTCTATTTTGCTAACGGTGGACTGTGTAATTGGTTCTCTGTTTGGATATTTGTTATTAAATAAACGGCAAACTTCTACTTGTGTGCGAGCTCTGTCCCCGTAACCGATCATCATCAAAATTTCGATTCTTTCCCTTTCACTCAAACGACGGACCATTTTTAAATAAAATGAATTATGATGGAATAATGATTAATCAACTTACTTAATGATATTATTCAACTGATTAAAACACAAACTTGCGAGGAAATCTTCAAAATTGTGACAACTGTCAAAACTGTTGTTTTTCCTGCGCTTTCTTGATAAATGATTAGCATTTGGTCATCGCTTGTATAATTCATTCTTAAAACTTTGCAACCGAATATCTCGAACACTTTAATGTTAAAGGTACTATGTTTTTGACATATTCGCACTCAGAGAAATGTGCTCTATCGAAATCCGTGAAAAAAAATATGGGTTGTCATTTAAAAAAATTGTCGATGACGTCATAGCTCAAAAACGAACAAAACAAAAAAAAAACGTTGGCAGAAAAAAGTGACATTTTATAAAATAAAGTTGACGTGTCCGAGGATTTCCTGTGAAAATCCTTCAATAACGATTAATTGAATTTATTCCAAACTTTACGAGCTCACTGTATATATATATATATATATATATATATATATATATATATATATATATATATATATATATATATATATATATATATATATATATATATATATATATATATATATATATATATATATATATATATATATATATATATATATATATATATATATATATATAGCAAGTATTCCTTAAAAGATTAAGCCAAGAATGTCGCTTTTCCACAACACAACAAAATACAGATAGCCTGGACTACAAATACTATGAGTTTGTCTGTGCTGTTCAGGTAAGTTGGGGTAAGTTTGTGGAAGATTTGGAGATAAAGGGTGTTTTACTTAGAGGAATAGAACTTTAAAATGAAATAAAATACTTAAAAATCGGATTATTATCAGGATCGTATTGGTTTTATTGGAAACATAATTTTATGCCGTTATTATACTCTTCGCTATGGAAGTCGAAGAGAATGTTGGATTTGATCGGGAAAAACTAAAATCGCAAATTTTTGTCGGAGGGCAAATATTTTTGTGCCATTGTGTTCGGCATTGTATGCATGTGTTAAATGTCCGTCCGTCCATCCAGATGTCATCACGTTCTTGCAAATCTCAAGAACGAATTGTTCAAACAACGAAAGATTTGGCAAAACATAGTTTTTGGATAAAGGAATAACTCCATTATTTTTAAGCCAAATCCAATAATAAATGCCACCACACTGGCGTCCCAAAGAATATAAAAATACATATATTAATAATAATATATCGTACAGTTCTGAAAATATTCTATTATGTTAAGATGGTCATCTAGCATAAACATGCCAAAATTATATAAAAATTTATAAATAAATATCTTCTTTGTGGCGTTGAAGGCGATTCCAAGACGGCGGACTTTTTTGCCATATATGGTCCAAATTGACTCAAAATTGGTGTCTCGGGAATTATATGGTCACGATAAAAATCGTGATCAGCGACCAATCAGCGCGATCAGTGGTCAATTTAGCGAAAATGTTTGCCGAATATGGCCCGAAACGACTCTAAATCGGTGTCTCAGGAATATACCCCAATATTCCCACAGATCACATTCTTTTGTCAAAAGAAATATTCAGGAAAGCGGATATTTTTGCCATTTATAGTCAGAATCAGCTCAAAGTCGGTGTCTCGGAAGTTTTGGAGTGGCTGATAACGATTTTTTTGTCAAAATCAATAGTCAAGAAAGATGACAGCTTCAAGATTGCTCTCGAATTTTGCTATGTAGTCAATAAATAGCGTCCTAAATTATTTATCAGTATTTTTTATATTTTATGTCATTCAGGATTCATAGTCTATGGGTTCCGGGTTCGCACCCATTATTATTATATTAGCTCTCGGCTGCTACCAGAAAAACCATCTGCTTTTACTGTTTTGTTTTATATATTAAATGCTTTTATGGTTTTTATATTAGCAGGCTCAGCGTAGAGTATCCTATAGAATGTTACACAATTGATAATTTCACTAGTTTAAATACGATTTCGAATCCAATAATCGACCACTTTTTCCAGCATCTGAGGTTGTATAGTATATCACCAATAACGCGACAATATTGCCCCCAGTAACTTTTCAGTAATGACTCGTTTCTCTACTCCAATGCGGAAACTTTGATTTCAAAATTTGACATTTAAAGCGACACTTTTCAAAACCCTTACGTCCTTACCAAAACGTCTTACTTTTCACAACGAATTACGAAAAGTAAAATTTTCCGCAACTGGTTTTGTAATAGTTATTTATGTAAAAAGTGCGGAAAGACGGGAATTGCGGCGATTGAGTGCCATCGGCTCACGCAAGACAGTCACGAGTCGCGATCGCCGTCCTCACATGTCATAAACACACACACACACACTATTTTTTGTCCAGATCGCAGAAAATGGAACTTTTCTATGCATGCGGACCAAAGCCGTATTGGGCTATTTTAAACAACGAAGTGAGCTTGAGGAAAAGTATCGTGTACGCGAAAACGACGTGCACCCGACGTGCGCGAAAGTTTATTTTCCGCACTAGTGCTGTAACAAAATGGTAAAGTGCAGGTCATAATTCTGTTCGGAAAGGGAATAGCGACACAAAATTTAACGTTGTCCTTTGTTTATTATTTAGAGAATTCTAAGAAGGTCCACATTTAATGGGTAATTCATCTTGTAGTGTGTTTTCTTTAAGTACGGTCTTAGCAAAATTTCATAGCTTCGTAAATGCATAACTTCGTAATCGTAAACAGATGTGTAACTACCAAAAAGTAAAATATCTGAAAGCAATTGTCCTATTGTAAAAGGAACAGGGTCTACCCCTAAAGCGGCACGAAAAAGAATCGACCATAATCATAAATAAGTGTCAATGCAAGTGTCGAGCCCAAGAAGAGTTTTTCATGGGATTTTCTCTTTATGTGTACAACGGGCTACCCCATATAAGTATTTTATTATTAATCATCCAAATGTCATGTAAAATGTTTAGTTTCTATTTTGTCAACCAGATGTCGTTAGCGTACGGGAATAGTTTCCTGAGATTATGTAAGGAGTAAAGTAGGTCCCGTAGGATTGGTTGAGATTTCACCCCCGGTAAGTAGGATTAATTAAAGGGGATGAAAGATCGGCTTCGGTCCTGCCCAGCGAGGACTGGAGCAACAATCTTAGCCAAAATTATTCAGTTTCCGGCAGGTTTTCAGATAGTAAATTCGGGTTTAAAGTCAAATAGTTTAATAAGCGGAAAGTCACTCAAAATTGTTCTATTGGAGTCAGGTCTACTTAACCCTAGTGATTAGCTTTGTTTTCATATTGATAGATTTATTATTTGCGCGACGCATCTGGTTTAGTATCCAAATTTATAGTTTGTTTAGTGTAATTGTTTTATTGTCAGCGTAATTTATTCTGTTAAACATTAAATATATATCTTGGTTTGAAGTCATTTGTATTAATCTCTTGACCAACGAAATTCATTATTATCCGACAAAGTTAGTTCGTGAATCTTAGTGATGATGTGAGGTTTTAGCCATACAGGATTAACATCGACATCATGAGAGCATATGAGGTAAGCTAAATCTCCATGTATGGATATTAAGATTTCCCCTTCTAACTTTAAAGCATACGCGACGAACCCAGGACTATGAGATCATGTGTGTATATATTTATGTATGTATACATATTTTTGCCAACCCCGATGCTCCCTTTCATTTCAACATCGGTCAATCTGATAAAAACCCCAGTGGTTACAGTGCTTACAAAAATCGAAAAGCATTTGACATGGATGACTTTTCGCTTTCTCCTCAGGCATGGAAAGCGCCAATTTTGTACGAGTTGGTCAAAAAGTTCATTTCATAGTAGGTTTTTAAGACAATTATGAAACTGAAAAGCTATAAAAGTGACAAGCCGTCACACCGTTACAATATACTGGATTGTTTTTAAACGTATAAAATTCAGGGTTTTCTTCTCATAAAATATAAAATTGGTGAAAACTAGATAAAATCTCGTACGAAACACGTTGTTACACAAAATAGTGTTTCCCTATTTTGTGTAACTCACGTCCTTTTGCTCAAGAAATCTCCTCGTTACACAAAATAGTACATTTCCCAACTGGTTACTGGTATTCGGAAAACAAACCTCTAAAAAAATACCTGATATAAGAGCTATTCGAAATGTATATACAGCTAATTTGCTAATTCGGAAAACAAACCTCTAAAAAAACACCTGATATAAGAGCGATTCGAAATGTATATACAGCAACTAATTTATGGCTTGTTGTTTGATGAGTTCGTCATTCATCAAACCATTATTATAACCATATTCGTTCAGTTTCCCAGTGCTCGTCCTTTTCTGTTAAGTCCGTTTTGTAACGACTGATAACTTAAAAATGAAAAGTTACACAATCTTAGGTGAGGGTTACCCCCTAGATTTAGAATACTTAGGAGGTGACGTGAGGTAGACGTGCTTAAGTATAAAATGAGATGTTAGAAGACCCTTAGATGGAAACGACCGTGCAAGGGAAAATTGCGAATTATTACTGGGGTTAAGCCACCCCGTCATGACATTCCAGGCGTAAAAGATGCAGCAACTGAGCCCAACCGAGGGCAAATGAAAAAACTAAACATGAGACGAAATTAATTAAAACCGAGCATTTCGAGGTGAACATTCATGGATAAATCCATGGGCCAATTAACAAATATTAACATCAATCTGCGGCCCTGGAGGTTATTAGTGTAATTCTGAATGTATCTTTTCGCGGTGCGAAACCTATGGGAGTCCTGGAAACAATGTTAACGAATATCTGGGAAAAAATCCGAGGCAATTTATGTGCAGTCAGGGTTCATTTATTTAAATGCTTGAGCTACTTGAATCAATCGTGTGTACGGCACATGTGCAGTATTTTCCGTTTTTATTTTAGTGTCGCTGAACTTGAGCTATTAAACAACCTCGGTTTTTATAAACGGTGCAATTAATTCCGAGTTGGCCCGCTGTTTGCTCAGATTTATTGTTATCGATTTGTTTTATTAGTTTGGAATTCAATTAAATTTTGACTTCGCGGTCTGTATTTTAAGACAAATAGTACTAGCTTATATTTGCTTTTAATTAAAAAATAACTAGCGTAGAAAAATCAATAATATCATTTTAGATGAGTGGTGCATTCTGTTAACATATTCTGCACGTAACAGTCTGTCGTAGGGCCGTTTTTCTGATTCTAATTGAATGACTTTAGTCCATTAAACTGTTACACCATTTTGGCCGAACCTTGCATTTTGGGTAGAAGAAAACTCGATTTTCGGGGTTGAAACTTCCCATTTATCCGCCGCGCCGTCTTGAAAAAGGGGTGTAAACAGTTTTTCTGCAATATCTGTTCTGATATCTGATTCTGCAGAGTTGATCTCTATATCTAGCCATAGATATCCGCGATAACTAACAGCAAATTCTTAGTTGATCTAGGGGTAGATCCTCTTAAGATATCTGTTACTATGGTTCTCAAAATATGGAGGTATCTTTGTATATTCAAATTGTACTCGTAAATAAAGTACCTCACCTGATTTTCTTTATTTAAGCAAAATACGTTGACACAAATATTTTGTTGAAAATTTATTTCGCGGATCACATGGATTTTCTGATGTCCAAAAGTTTCGATTATGTCTGTTAAAAATACCTTTGTTACTAAATTTTCACTAATCTGTCCAAATGATTTTGCGTAAAAACTCTGGATCTTCTTGTGTTCGCGTTAAAATCATTTCGCAGAAATTGGTTCGTCTTTCAGATTCTCCGGGATGAAGCGCAGGTACAAAATTGAATTTAAATGGATGCTAACCATTAGTGTTAAAAATATTTTGTAAGTAAGTTTTTGAAATGTATAAGTCCTGTTCAGCAGCACGAACTGATGATTCAGGGTAAGTACGATTATACCAATATTGACGATGTTAACTTCTTAAAGTCGATGACTTAAGATGATTTTTAGAATTCCATGTGCAGAAATTCGACCACGATCTAATTTATTTCTTAAAATTCTTCTTAAAATGTGTCTACACATTGGTGGTAAATGTGGATATATGGCATTAAATACTCTGCGAGTCCTATTTATTATCTTGTGACACTCTCCATGAGTAAATAATAAATTTAGAATGTCAACTTTTGAATACATATCAACGTTTTCATTCTTTAATAATAAATAATGCCCAAATAAACATTCATTGTATGTACTAAATTGACAACAATAAACTGGTAAACGATTAGGTGCTGGTTTTGAAGCCCCACTAAAAATTTCACAGGCATCCTCGCAACAAATTATGCGATATCCGTTGACTGCACGAAAAACAGTAAGTACCTTAAAAACCAGAAGAGATATGCACAAGGACCATTATACCACTCGAAAGAGAACAAATTGTTCATCAGGTTGTGATCCAAAATATACAGGGTCAAAATAAGTCAAGGTGGCTTAAAGTTGATAAAATTCGGCATTATATTTCTACTACCCTGTATGAAATAAAGTCATTTTGAATTATGACAGAGAAGCTTAAACCTTTAGTTATGTCCTCTATAAATTTTATCGCTCTAGCTTTATTATTACGAAATACACATCTTTTTGAATTAGGCAGTGCTTTTTTATTTAATTTTTTTTTAAATTAAATATATCAAAAACGGTTAACTTTACGAATAGGAAACCTTTATGAAAGTTCACCTAAAATTTCACGCAAAATCCAAAAATGCAAACTTATACCAGGTATCTCATTTGAAATATCGAAGATGTTGCTACTTTTTGGTATAAGCGACAACGCTACATTATTATTATTATATTATTATTATTATTATTAGTGTAGGGTCCCATCGACCACCGTAAGACATCCTGTATATATATATATATATATATATATATATATATATATATATATATATATATATATATATATATATATATATATATATATATATATATATATATATATATATATATATATATATATATATATATATATATATATATATATATATATATATATATATATATATATATATTGAGTTAACCGAATATCCAGAGCCCAAATATAGAGGTAAAACACAATAAACACGTTAAATTATAAAGTAATACATGTACAGAGATTCAATCTATAAAGTCCCAACTCTAGTATCAGTTGCGAGCGCAAACATCTCTACACATCGCACAGACCAGGTACGAGAAATCATCTGATTGGCCAGTATGTAAATTAAAAATATTAAAGTCAACAGCGCAAAGTTCTAAATCCAACTTAATCGTAATAGACAAGTCCTAACAAACATTATGGTATATTACACTAACATAACTCGGTATATTTGGACGTAAAATTGTAAATGCGTTACATCAGTAAAGGGGTTCGGGATTATAATCCTGAAGCAAAACATCTTGAGGTACAGATGGGTACAGGTCACTGTATTTTGAACATTGAAACGAATTTGTGAAGAGTGAATATGATGTGTAAATCCTATGGAGAATGCAAAATTAAACTATTTAAATCAATATTTAACAACATTTAAGGTAAACCAAATAAACAAAATAATTAGCTGCAATATGATTGGTCACATTATATGAGAGTAATATAACATAACACTATTTGTCAAGGAACTTCGATTGTTTAAAATGGAGGAATTTCCGTAGAAACGGGTAAACAAACCAGGAGAGTGGTGATAGCGTCCTTGAATAAGCGGCAGTTAAGCTTATGTGTCCAGAAATTTTGTAAAATATAATAGTTAAAATCTACGTTAAATAAGAAATTTTGTGCTATAATAGTGAGATATCAACGGGTAAATAATTCGAGAGAGAATTAACCAAGTTTTAGTGTGATTTGACTTGAAAATATGATATTTCAAGTACGGCGTTCCCAAGGAGAATATAAGAGGTATAAAACAGTGTTTTAAGGTAGCAGAAGAAGCAGGGAATACTTCAACATAAACAAAGTAAGCAGATCATAAACGTTTTTTCAAAATTTACATCAATTTACATAAATAAACACGCTACGGGTCAAGAGTAGCAAATATCCGGTACCACCACTAGATGGCGGCAGGTGAGGTTGCTGAGTAAGCAGTTTTCTGATTAAAAGTACGAGATCAATTTGAGAGAGGGAGGCAGTTGTTAGTGTAGGTAACAGTGCATCGATAATAAACAAGTTAAAGTGCGGTTAAAAAATTGGTTTGTGTCGTGCTTCGATTACTGCAAGGATTATTTAAACGTATTAAGGTAATAACATTTCAAAACAATTTTAGTTATAAAAATGCATTGTTTGAGAGGTCCACAGCCCATGTAATTAATGTTAAGTTGCGTAGTTTGGCGTAGGATCCATATTAAGTTTTCTTTCTAAGATTTCTCTAATCATAGTGAATTCTAATTTGTATTTTTGCATTCAAGCTTACTGCTACTTTGCAGGATAATGTGCGAAACCACATACTTCTATCTTGTGGTTAAAATTTCAGTCTGATAGACATATATTTACTTTGTTTTGTGAATAAAATAATCAAGTTTACATAGTTTCTGCGTTATCATTATTCTCATATAAAAGTGATAAAATAACGTTCTATAATTAAACACAGTTTTAAAAAAAAATTCAATTCTCAATAAGATTTGCTTAAATTCATTTACCAGCAAATGTTTTCCATGGTCAAAGCAACCTAGTTGAACCTCCCCTACTGGACTAAAGAGGACATGCTCAGCAGTGAACTTTAATATTTAAAAAAAATAAATGTTCAAAGAACTGGCGCCTAGGGAAATTTAGCAGGAGTATCAAGATCGTGACAGTATAGCAGACTTGCTAGGTGTCTATACTCCGTGCTTTCACTGCATAACTTATATATAAAAATCATATCCATATATAATATTCATATATAAAATATTTTTCATCTTTAAACTTAATATATAAAACATAAACCAAAATATTTTCTATTATATTTAAACTATCACAATATATATATATATATATATATATATATATATATATATATATATATATATATATATATATATATATATATATATATATATATATATATATATATATATATATATATATATATATATATATATATATATATATATATATATTGAGATTAACGAAAATACAGAACTTAAATCGGCAATAAAATTCAATAAATACAACAAATTAAAATTAAATTAAATTCAGTAGCCTGCAACTAACGGACATACCTACTATAGTATAAGCCCAAGGAAACACGTGGCTGTAACCAATGAACAGAGTGTAGCGGAACGCCAATCAGCTACGCGCACGATTGGTCAAAACGTAATATCGTAATAACTAAATAGTTAATCGCCATAAAAATCTGTTTCAAGTGAAATTACAATAGACGTCATAACAATAATTATCAATCAATAAATATCAATCACTAATAAATTGTGTCTAAATTGAAGGATTAATGAAAAACATCAGTGTAAATAGTGGGTTCGAGAGCTTTAGCTAGCTAACCAAACATAAAATGTCGAGGCAACGCGTCACACAGAAAGTGAAGTTACACGCCACGTATTGCGATTATTTAACTGTGTGATAGTATTTATAATTTGAAATTATACTATAATATAATAATCAAAGTGTAATAGTTTTAAGTCAAATTAAGTACTTAAATTAAATATTATGAGTCAATCTGAATGGCCATATCAAAATAACATAACAAGAAAAGAAGTAGGTAACCAGGAAGCTGCATTTGTTTTTTATTACGGTACATCCGTAGAAACTACAAACATTATAGAGAGTATAGCTACGGCGGCAACAGCCACACGCCTGAATTTCATGAAAATTTATTATAAAATAATTATAAATTTAAAGTAATAATCGCAAATTTGTGCTAAATAAGCCATAATGCCAGTGTAAATGGTCCAGAAGTAGAAAGAACTGCACAAATGAGTGTTTTCGTCGTGTTTTACAAGTAAGAAGTGAAAGGCTTGGTAGCGTCCCAGCCCAGTAGAAGAAATTTGCGATCACTGACAAACAAGAAAAGGAAGCAATCTTCCACAGTAATAAAAGTGATAGAATATTAAAAACTACAGTCGCAGTAAGTAATAAATTTGAGGGTAAACAAATCCCAAGGCGAGATCCAACAAAGACAGTCAGCATTCTAGAGGCAGTGCAGCGACATCCCGCTAGATGACATCATCACCAGAGACTAGCGGCATTTGTTACTTCATATACCAGTGACACCAAAAAAGATTCTAAGTTTTGTGCATGGTGATAAAAGGATTAACATATTTTTCATCGGTAATTACAAGGTACATTTCAAAATTTGCTAGTATTAAGGAATATTTTGTCAGAGGAATTGGTCCCATGCAATAGATTTAAGTTACGTTGGTTTTGGCGCAGGATAGGAATAAGGTTTTTTAAGGTTTTGTTTATTTTTATGAGCCATATCTGTCAATAAACAGAGTCATATGCAATCAACTTCTTCTTTTTTGTTCTTTGAAAATTTCAGGAAAAATTTCAATTTGAGATTCACTAAAATTTAATTAGTTTAATCAAATTTTGCATATTATAAAATTCATTATTTTGAGTCAGTAACTTCATCATACTAATACTCTTTAAAAGAAATTTATGTAATAGACCTAATTGGACCCCCTCTAAGACTATATAGTGCTCATGACTAAAGTGATCCTTCAGTTAAAATAAAAATTATGTGTTATTAGAACTGGCGCCCATAAAACAGAGAAGGATTCAATAGGGAAGAAAATAGAGTAAGTATCCTATAATCAGATTGAATATTTCTCCATCATATTATTTCAATATAAATTTTTTATTTAAAAAGCCTAAAACATATTACATATATCACAATATTATCTCATCAAGGGAGGGCTTTATAAAATCGCTTAATTCGTTCATTACAATTTGTCATATACATATATCTCAATATATATATATATATATATATATATATATATATATATATATATATATATATATATATATATATATATATATATATATATATATATATATATATATGTAGTACGACCCTGGAGGAGCAAAAGTCAGCAGAGCGGCAGGATGATTTAACGCTCTATGAAAAGTATTTTAAAATTGTTTAATAGTCTGTTTAATAGTAAATATTGTGCAGCCTTAAATGATTCTCGGAAAACAAAATAATGTACATAATGTATACGAAATGAAAAGCAAAAAGGGAACCTCCTGCAATAATGGCAGTCATTAATTATTTCAGAAATAATTAAAATTTCAATAACTGAATACCCCTCTCAAATTTTATTTTCCTCTACGGTATCTGCTATTAACATACACCCTAAATATGGATAATATGGATATAGAAAGATATTAATTTCCAGTATCTCCCGTAATATCTATCACCTACTCTTAAATTTGTCATAGATAAGACGAATAATTTAATTAAATAGTAAGTAGTAGCTTTTTAATGAAGTTCCTCGTAATTTGCACCGATTAAGTTAATAAGCCAGAAGCGCCTCTAATATATAACTGAATAGAAATTAATAAAACACAAGGCAACCTTAATGGAACTATCAAATAGAGGCAGAATCTAATAACACTTAATTCCCTAATAACATATCTGGAGTCTATTTGGAAATTAAATGGAGTAATAAAAGGTAATTAAGAAAATAAGTACTCGAATTCTCCCTGTTCCTACCTGTTTGATCTTTGGGATCTATCTGTTGACACTATCGTCGGATCAATATTTGGCTCAACCACCGTGAAATTATCGGACGAGATAAAAATGGTTTAGGGATCTTGCCAACTTTAAAATGTGAAAATACACCGGAGCGGTATTTTATTTAACATATACTACGCCACGCTAAATCAGAATGTAAAGACCACGTTTTCCAGTAGATAAAAATGAATTTGGCCTCGACATTACTGTCTAAAATCTGAGTTTTATCCTCAATTCTTCCGAGAGTTTTTAACAAGGTTACAATTTAGCTACCATGGTTCCATGGTTCGCTAATATATTGCGGTAAAAACTCTATCTAGAAATATTTCCAAAATAATTAGATTACATTTATTTTTTAGTTCCGCATTTGCTATGGCGTTTCATTAAATCGTCAATTTCTACAAATATCTTCCGTACAAAGCAGGTCAAAAATACACTATACGTTTCATCCTCTACAAATTTTGTTTAAATATTTTTTCCTAATTACCATAGCAACGGAATGCGGTAATGTGAAGGACAAAAATTTGGAATTTTTAAAATGGTATAACATGAGTTTGCCTTAGACGATGTTAACAAGCAAAGGCTCATCATAAAGAGCTAATTAACCCGTTATATTATTATTATTATAAACAACCTAAATTTAATTTGTGTGTCCAAAGATAGGTTGCGCTATTCAATGAAATGAAAATATGAAAATATTCTGCCCGTTTTCTCAAAAAAATTTAATGCAAACCTATGGCTTTCTTTGCTGTGCTTTACAACCCAATAATTAAGGAAAATAAATAGAAAGACCAGAGGTCGAAATCTCTTGCAGTTTTAAAATTATGACAAAAATAGTAGAGTAGTCTGTCTAAATCAAATTAACTTGCTCTAATACGAATATATATCTTGAAACTTCACAAAATTATGTGTAAATGACCTTTTCTTCATGTTATAATTTTTGTTAATAATTAGTGGATTATTATTAAATTTTTATTAAAAAATGCATTAATTTAATTATTTTTTTGAAGCTATTGCAGGTATTAATTTACCGCGAAGTATGCGATGATCTATCGAAAGAAGAAAGCTTATTATCAATTAATTGCTCTAACAGTTTGGAAATCAATTTTAAAATTATTGCAAAAATATTGATAATCATAATAAAAAATCAATAAACAAATTGGTAAAAACCAAATTCACCTCAAATGCTGAAATTGTCTACCATGGTATTGAATGCAACAATTATTCTGTCTTCTAATAGCCGCTTCTATTTCAGCTCTAGATATACTATTGATCGCATTAGAAATTCGAGCTATCATATCAACACGGGTTGTTGTTCGTGTTTTATGTACTAGATCCCTATTCTGCCCCAGAAATAAAAATCTATGTAACATAAATGGGGGGATATAAGTGGCCTGGGAAACAGACCGCCTCTACTAATCCACCAGATGGGGAATTGTTGGTAGATCTTGTACAATACGGGAATAAGGTACTGGGCACCCGTCGTGCTGTAACCACATATTTCTTCTAGTTTCCACATATTTTCCAGTAATCCCGGCAAATAAAAAGAAGAAACGCAAGTATATTTTACGTGATAAATTGCCCCTAAATATATGCGGAGCGATTAATAACTCCTAATAGACCAACAACCAAGGAAGATATGATAGCTCGAATTAGTAATGCGATCAATAGTATATCTACAGTTGGAATAGAAACGGCTGCATTTATTAATAGAAGCGGCCGACCACTAGAAGACAGGTAAATCGATGCATTCAATGCTATGGAAGACAATTTGAACAGTTAAAATATATTTGTTAATTACCGATTGACTTATTAAGTATTTTGATTGAAATTATTAATATTTTTCCAATACTTTTAAAACTGTCAGAGCAACCTTAATGATAATAATACGTTATCTTCACATATTTTCATTATTTATGGTATACTTCGCTATAAATTAATACGTAGGTACCATATTTACAATTTTTTATATAATTTCAAAACTGAAAGAGATTTAGACCTCCGATTTCCTTATTTATTCTACCTTAATTAACGGGCTATTAAACACAGATTTTTTTGAGAAAATGGGCAGAATATGAAATTTCGTTGAATCGCGCCCTTAGCTTTGTATAAATTAAGCTATATTTAAAATATAACATTTAAATTTAAGTTCTTTATAAAAATAATAAATCCAGTTAAATAGCCCTATATGATGAGCCATCGTTTGTTAAATTTGGATAAGGCAAAAGTTACAGCATTTTAAAAATTTATTTATAATGAAATGGAATTCGAAAGAGTGTATCTCCGATCTATTTAGATATTTGGAGTAATTTACGATTTACTGAAAGACCAAAGCAAATGCTAGAGATGAAATTAGGAATTCAAATATATTTTAAATCGAATTATTTTGGCCATATTTGTGGTTAGACTTTTTACCCCAATATCGTAGCATGAATGACAGCCGAGATATAGCCGCTCTGTAGCCTTAACTGATGACGCTGTATACGGCGCATCGAGGAATAATTCACATATATCTATGCAAACTACAGTGTGATAAAACTCCAGTGTGGGACAATAAAAGAGAATCATTAGAATCTATTCAGTAACTTAGTATCTACTGTGCCTTGTTTTGTTTCAGACTTGCTGAATTTTACTAAAACTGATAAGATAGAATCAGTAAGATATAATGAACAATTTATATAAAGCGTTAAATCTATTTAAACCTGGATAACTTCATTGAAATTTTGATTTAAAGTTCACTCAATATGTTTGTTTATGTGGACCTGTCTCGTCTACTACTCCAATATTGCTACCACTTTATAGGTAGTGTAGAATATCATAACTCACTATATATTTTTTAATTTATTTCTTACACTACTTCATTAGGACTAAGCAAATATTAAATATGGTGAGCATGTGTTGTTAGGTACTAGTATACCAATAGCGTTATTTTAATACCGTTTACCACAGAACATTAATCACAACAATACATTTAACTTACTCATCTAAATGACTAAATATGTCCAGGGGGATACCGTTCGCCACTAGTCAATATTGGAGCTCACCTGAAAAAAAATATAATTAGCAATTTTCCATTAGTAGAGGTTCAATATTCGAAGAAGGCGTCTAGAAACGTGACCGAAAACAAATTTTTAAAAAATGGTTAGTATAAAAGTTGTAGATAATACTATCCGGACCATGAAACTACTTTAATTTTTATATTTAATTCAGAAATAAGCGAGATAGGATTGAAAGAAATAATAACATATTGAAACAAATTTGTCACCCCGATTCACTCCTGAATTCATTTAGAGAAACACTTAGAAGTATAAATGTTTTTGCAGACTGCAAAAAAAAAATAATAGACATTGAATCTATTAACATTGGTATTATTTTGAAACGAAATATACTAGTATTTCACGCACTAACTGGTTGTGGCGTCACTAGTTAATTTAATATATATATATATATATATATATATATATATATATATATATATATATATATATATATATATATATATATATATATATATATATATATATAAAATAAAGATAATAAGAAACTTGAGATTCAATCGGACTGAGACAAAATGTGAATATATTATTATTTATTTCATATTTCATGCTTATTTATTAGCGGAATATAAAAATCAAAATAGTTTTATAGTCCAGATGATATAGGCTACAATTTTTATCCTTCTCAGTTTTTTAAAATTGAAATTCATCTGCCTATAATCACGAGTGTAGTAAATTTAGGAAAATAAGAAAATAAATATTTGCGTAATAAGAGAACTACGCCATATTTTATGAAATATTTTCCGCTTAAAGCAACACATTTATTTCGTCTATAAATAGTCATAGCTTCATTATAATCCATCATTTTTTGGCAAAAATAAAAATAATAGCAGAAAGATAAGAGTCACATTTTCGGTTATATATATATATATATATATATATATATATATATATATATATATATATATATATATATATATATATATATATATATATATATATGTATATATGTCTATATATATATATATATATATATATATATATATATATATATATATATATATATATATATATATATATATATATATATATATATATATATATATATATATATATATATATACATATATATATATATGTATATACATATATATATATATATATATATATATATATATATATATATATATATATACATATATATATATATATATATATATATATATATATATATACATATATATATATATATATATACATATATATATATATATATATATATATATATATATATATATATATATATATATATATATATATATATATATATATATATATATATATATATATATATATATATATATATATATATATATATATATATATATATATATATATATATATATATATATATATAATATATATATACACCACTTAAATAACATAACCACCTTTTAAAACTACATAAAATTCAACAATTTTATGTTGTGGTAACTAAAATAAATGTTATTGACATAGAATAAATTTATTATCTAAACGATAATGGCTTATTTATAATGGCTTCAATAAGTGTGACATATTAAAATTCTCTAAGGATATTTATAATGCAGAATTTATGTTGTAGTTGTAAAAAATTGTAAATTGAAGCCATATTTGCATGTAAAATTTATAAATAAAGCAATGTCGACGCGTCAAAAAGTTCTGTTGAAAAATATTAGAGTAATTGATTTTTTTGTGTTTATTTCATTCTTAATTCTTGGCGGGGTTTTGAAAACGAGTTCTATACAGTACAAGTACAATAATGTTCATTTGAGACTAAAAAATCATGTAACTATATTTCTATACTAATCCGAACATATAAAAGAGTGTAAGAAAGAAAAAATATTCTAATATTGATCCAATGGAATTTAGTTAGAGACATGCAGTCCATTTCTGAATATACCTACCTAACGACCGCGTTCGACAAACACGGCCCAAGGGAGACTCAAAGGAAGAACAGATACTATTGTCATCTGCATTCCTTATGTTCAGCTCTCAGTCTGCTTACTTAAATCCTACTTTAATTAAAATATGACATAAAATACGTCTCACTTTTAGAAGTTGCCAGAGATAAATTCCCAGGAGCTGGAAACTTTTTAAATTAATAATTTAAATATACTTTTTCATTTAATGGTAAGTATTACGGGAATACGCTGATGCTCCTTCATCAGCTTTTTGTCTTAATATTTAGATGACCTAAGTAGCTGAACAAAGGTATAAGATAAATTACTCGTAATAGCTGTAGTCATGTATTTTAGTCTCTAACAATAAACAGGCACTGTTTTTCATTAAATGGCGAATGCGCCGCCACCAGTAAACATTTTGGCTTTACTATATTATCCACTAATACTATATTATCCACTGTTCTCCCACTTGGCATAAACTCAATGAGAAGTATTTAAAACAGTTTTTTATATTCACTGAATGTCAACAACCAGCCCGCTTATTTTATCATATTTGTGGTCTTACACTCCATTTTTAAAATTCTAAAAGTCATAGAAACAAATTCCACATCGGCGTCGCATCGGAGGCACGCCGACGCGATGTGACATTAACAATGCTCTGTACTGACGTGTGCTGTACTGTGGCTGACTTAAAAAATATTTTTACGCTTTATTTTGTATTTTTTACGGCTTTTTCACTTAATAAAAAGAGATTAATGCCTCCGAATAACGTATTCGTTATCCCCATCCATTTATGTCCAAAGTAAAGGGCAGATGGTAAATTAGAATGCAGGGTCAGAGTTTAGAGATGTCCACTTCGAAAATAAATCTGGGAATTAGCATGGGAGGCGATTTTCCGGCGTTGTAATTTGCAGGACCAAACAAACCCGTCCCGCCCGACAAGAAGGTCCTTACACAAGATTAAAAAATCAATACTTTAAATGGATGTTTACGATGTGACAACTTGGCCACATAAAAGGAATGAGTTGGAATAAATAAATACTAATACTGGGAATGGAATATAGATAGATGTGCGTACAAAAGCACAGTTTCTATAAGATATGCAAATGATATATTTATTATAATTAAAACTACTACTATAATGATTATATACTATTAAAAACTAAGACTACTGAACCTGACCAAATACCTAGACATGTAATATATATATATATATATATATATATATATATATATATATATATATATATATATATATATATATATATATATATATATATATATATATATATATATATATATATATATATATATATATATATATATATATAATATTCAAAATTTAATAACTTAATCAATCACTGTATGTATACTAGAGCAATGAAATATCTGTCCCAAGGAGAGAGTTGAAAAAAACTTGAGTTAAGTGCTGGAAGTAGTTTAAAATTATTGTTTTGTATGATTGCTTTGTATAATTTTGTATGATGAAAATATATGTTGAAAAATCTTAGTAATTCCATTGAATGAATAGATTATATTGAATTTTAAAATGTTAGTAATATTGTTATTATGATAATTATGTAATGCTGAGTGTTTTTACAATAATACTTGCAGTGCAATTTTCTTAAAACTACCTGAGTTATCCTATATAACTTAGGAACTATAAATTAACATGGGATATAAAAATCCTGGGCGAACATAGATATATTGTGCAAAATTTGCAACGAGAAAGGATATTAATAAAGTATTTTAGTTCTTGCCTTTGTCCTAATATGTTAATCCTTAAAACCCTTTGAGGTTACTGACACTCAAGAAAAAACAAACACTGCACTAAACTTGTTGACCCTTTGGCAATGTAATGCATCACCTCGTACCTCGTATACAAATTCTACACCCTCATTCTGGATGGAACAGCTAACAATTACTTACAGCAATTGAACAGCAACTAATTCTCCTGGGTATTATGTAAGAACTTCTCTGGAACACTGTTACTTGGTATAATCTTGATTATATTTTATTTTAGCCTTGATATTATGAATCTCCAGGTTACCTACCTAGGATTGACTTGACGCTGGTATTTTTAACCAGTACACACTTATACGATGAGAAATATTTAAATGTTTATTAGTAATAGTTTTTATACATGGCTGGTTAACTTTTACTCCTAAATTACACACTGGTCTTATTTTAAAATATTAAATTTACAATGATTTTTAAGAGATATCAAATTACGTGGCTTACGTGGCTGCCTTTAGTAGTGCCGTAGCGTCTTTTTCTTGGATGTTGTTTGTAGGGAAGGAAGTCTGGTTTTTAAAAACAATAAAATTCTTCCTGGATATTAGGAAGCTATTTATATACTCTTTTTTTTCGTATTAATTTTAATTGAGTTATTACTAAAAATAGATTGTAGTTAATCACCGTGCACTTTACAAATATATATATATATATATATATATATATATATATATATATATATATATATATATATATATATATATATATATATATATATATATATATATATATATATATATATATAAGTTGCACGCCATCAGTGACAAAAGAAGACAGTGACATCAAAAGAAGACTTCATCAACGCCAATATAACAGTCCCGGCATCGACCGAATTTTAATAAGGCGGCTCAGTACAGTTGGGAACAGCGTCCGAAAATTGGAAAATTGTGAGGTTGCCACGGTTTCTTCAGCACTTGACTGACGTATCACGTCGTAACACTTGACAATACACACGTATCTACATTTTGTATATTTATGTTTTACGCTACGATTTGTAAATTATTATAATTTTGTTTATATTTAAACGCGACTGAAACTGTTTACAAAGATAGTGAGATATTATGATTGATCAGAGAAGATAACGAAATTGTGTAGATGCTGCAAGGAACGAGTTTAATAGCTTATTTTTAATCACAACGTGAAAATAATGGGCCATTATTAACTATTACTAAGGTAACTATTACCATTTAACAGGTAATTTACCATTTAAAAGGTAAGTTTTAATATGTTTACTTTTCTTATTTCTAGTAAATGACAGAAGCATTAAAAACTTTAAAAACAGTAAAAAACTTTTTTATACTAAGAAGATCGCCAATTCTGTAACACTTATTAGTGAAATTCAAAATGCTATTTATGGGTTGTAGAAAGGAATTAAGTACATATTATACTATATCAATCTGAACTCGACCTTGACTTTATTTCTTTGGAAAATTTAATAAATATGTACATCTGGACTGGCTAAATAAAATTAAATAACACAGTAAACTACAATATAATGTTAAAATAATAAAGAGCTTGTAGGAATGGGAATAATTATTGCTAGAAACTCAAAAAAAACGATTGTCCTGCATTTTTTACAGTTTTTCGGACGCCAGTTTGTTATAAACAGCAATTGTCTGTTTAATTCATATACGGTTTCATCTATGTATTATATTTTAAAACCCTGCACAGTTCGTTAACTATTATTTTTTAAAGGCCCTAAAAAACCTCTGTAGCTTGGCCTATAATGAGCATAATACATGTTTTCTTTAACCAGATGTGTAATAAAAATTATTTGATTGTGAAATTTTTTTGTGTGCTGTAACTCTCAGATTGATGGGATCTAGCCGCGCTATATGAAGCAGGTTAGATATTCTGCTCTGGGCTGGACACTGACTTTTTTGTAATTGAAATTAAACAACGGCAAAAGGCCTGTGTGTTTTCCCGCGAGAGCATCTTATCAGAATCAGCTCGAGTCAGGTCGTGTTTTCTAGTTATGTGGATCTGCTAGCGCAATTGACCTAGTTTTCCCGTGCCGCACGGTAAAAATAAATAAGGATTGTCATTTGTTGTAAACCTCAGTAAATTTTTATAAACTGTTAATCTTATATAACTGTTTGAATAGATTTTTTACTCTATTTATTTCAGGAACCTATCATTAACTTATGGAATTTTATTACATAAATATTGTGTAAAATATTATCCTATAAATATCTACATCAATAATTGATATACATAAAATATACAGGGTGTTATTTAATGACGTGCTAATATTTCAGGGTGTAATTTCTTAGATCATTTTATGAGGCAAAGTTTCGGCACCTGTCTTAATTCCGTTTTACCAAGAGGTATTTCAGTGTTTGGTCAAGGAAAGTTAATCTCTGAGGGCGCAATCCGCATACTCCTTAGAGAGAACTGACGGGTTCTGGATTCGGTTGTGGTATTTACAGTAAGATCGGAAAGCGCTGTGGTCGCTGTGAAATGGTCTGTGGGATGAACTGTGGGATGGGTTGACGATGATGGCTGTCCGGGTAATCGGAAGATTAAGGATTTCCAAGCAATTGGAAGACCGTGGCCGTCGTCCATCTAATTTATTCAATTGGTACGCTTCTCCAGTTCCAATTTCTTTCAATAGCTTCGTGGATTGTTTGGGTTTTTAGGGAGGAATAAATAGGTGCCATTTTCTTTGTGTTGTCCAAGTCTATATTATGTCCTTTTTGGAGGCGGCGTTGGGTCAAGAATGAGGTGGCATATAATCTTCTAACCGCAAGACGATAGTCGTAGACTATGTGGCTAATGCGTCTGTTCTTTTGTCCAATATAATTATGTAAACACTTTGATTAAGGTATTTCGTGTACACCATGGGAGTAATATGGAACTGGATCTTTTGGGTTTTGATAAGGTACGAAATTGTCTGTTGGGTTGTTAAGAGAAGATCTTTATGTTGTTGGATTTAAGGATTCTAGAAATTTTATCTGTGACACCTTCAACGTAAAGTAGTTATAATTTTCAACTGGTAGGAAGGGTCGGTGGGTTTCATTTGGGACGGATTTTGGGTTTTGTGCCCATAAGCCTATGCATAGGGTTATATGCGTTTTGTGGTATATGTTATAGTGTCTGTAATTTAGTTTATCTGTTGTTGCTGTCAAATGTTAGTTAGTCTAATGACTGATTACTAGGGAGTTAATGACAGAATTTATTTGGGGTGGATGGTGCTGCGATTTGGCGTTAAGGTAGCGGTTAGTTGGTTGGCTTTCTGTTGACAAAATATCAAAATCTTCGTTGGTTTTAGTAACGATGATATCTAGTGAAGGAATGGAGGAGTTATGTTCTACTTCCATGATAAATTAAATGCTGGGTAGCTGGGTATCTATATTAGATCTATATTAATGGTATATATATATATATATATATATATATATATATATATATATATATATATATATATATATATATATATATATATATATATATATATTAAAAGTAAAATTACTTAAATCTTATTAAGCATTATCTTTTATAAAAATTTAAACTTCTTATTAAATAGTCGCAGATTATGATTCAAGAAGTGTATAATTATAATAATTAATATTCACGAAGATACACATTTCGGAGTCATCTGAGAGGGGAATCATCTGCGAGATAATCATCTTTTTTGTACGCCTATTTCATATGAAGTTATGAAGTTGAAACTGTTAATGTGCATAATTTTGATGAAAAAAATTTTTTTCATTTATTACATTTGATTAAGTAATTTTAATTTTACCTATCATGCTGTTATTCTTTCAGCATATAATATTGTCGTCTTCATAACTAAAATATCCCGATGGGTTTCCATACCCATTAACCCAAGAAATAGCAATAAGTCTCATTGATTGTATTCTCCACGTCTTTCTATTTATCAAATTTGCCTGTACGTAACTTGTGTAGGTACCCCTGAACTAACGATAGATTTTCGGTAAGTTGAACACTTGAAATGTTATTAATAACACTTAATAGATTCCCTAATATTTATATAGTTTTGAAAAACCACACCCCCCCCCCTTGTTATTGTTATTATTATTATTATTATTATTATTATTATTTGTGCTGGTAAGACCCCCCTGGCTTCCGACTAGTTCAGAGAGTCCCTCCAGCCTCGTTACTCAACGACCACTCCCCACGTCCGCGGAGTAAGCGGTCATTGAGGTCGCAATTCATGTGTCCTGAGTAGAAGCAACAAGCCAAGTATGAAGGCCTTCTGCATCCCCCCATCATCGATGACTTCTGCCGATTGACGGCATGCTGTGATAGTTCTTAATTCTGAGAGCCATGATTGTCGCATACCTACGAGAGAGCCAATAATAACCCGGGTACAGCCTGCGGAGTTCGGAGAGTAAATCTCTATATTTTGTCCGTTTCTCCTCCTCTTTAAAAATAATGTTCTTTTCGACCGGAGACGAAAACTGTAACGAACATCGTCTTGAATTGGTAGTTTATTATTATTATTATGGATAATTAGCGAATTCCCAAAGCAGCATAACATGGACGATACATCCCTCTTTGCAATTAGCTCTGGTTAAAATCAGACAGCACGCATCCTCTTTACTTGTTGCGATGTTCTTTTAAATGGAATATTTGCTGAAAAGAATTTGCCTAGAGCATAATAACAAAGCAATTATTTGCGAAGTACCCTTTATACTTTGTATTGTTGTAGTTAAAGCTTTCATTTATTTTTGCTTCAACTTTAATCATCTATAGTAGCAAATGTGTTTCGCATATGCGGCTTTTGTTGGGACGGAGTATTATTAGCTGTTAATGTTTCTCGGTTATTGTTTCAAACGGTCTCGAAATACGCAATTCCCTGAACAGCAATAATACTCTCATGCATAATGGTCGCCATCCGATATGTAAGTATACCAATATGCATACAGGAAAGTCTACAGGGACGTAATGTAACACGGATTTATGTCTATATATAACATTGATAAATCGATGTTTTATATAGAGTTATTCAATTATATATGTAGGCCTCTTTCTTACGTGGCTATTGTAGGATTTAGATTTAATAATATTTTGAAATAATATTAAGATAAAGACCGAAACATATAACAAATTATTAAACAATATTTCCTTGTTGTATGTTATTACATTATTCTAACGGTTCATGTTTATAAAGCTCCTTATATACATTACATCTAAGTAATTTTCCATTACGAAAACATGCCATTATCCACGAGCCGTCCCAGACAATTACCGGAAGAGGTGAGACCAAAACACTCTCGTTTACTGGAGCTCCCGTTCATTTATTTAGTGACCGTTATTATAACAGTCCATGTCTGTTAGTTTGTGGCATACAAAAATAGTCTAATTAAGGGATAGGTTTTTACTACGCCTTGTCACAGGAAGGATGTAAATATAGGGTGAGACTTCTAACGGATTTCTGAAATAGGCACTATCAAATCGAAAAGTGCCCCTAGCCGGAAAGTCTTGGGGTAGTTTTTATTTCTTCCATTCTTTATGTTTTTTTTATGGGGTGCTCAATCCGAATCTGAGGTTTACTAACAAAAATTTGTGACGAAACATTGAAGAAAATGCAAAAAATAATAGCCGCCTACCAACGCCTACTGAATATTGTAGGCTGTGACGTCACAGTTAGTTTCCGGCCGTGTCAAGATCCTTCATATTGATCGCGTCGAATTAGAAATCTTCTTTTTGTGAAGTACACGTTTTATTACAACGTTGCGCTATGTTTTTTAGTATTATTTTTTTATTTAAAATTTTAGTCGTGTTCCCTATTGCGTAAACTAGCGTCATAAGAGCTATATATAAGCAGTTAATTTACATGTGTATTTCTTAGTATTTAGTCGTTTTTTATTTGTAAAAATTTGTGTCCTTAATGTACCTAATAAATCTTTTCAATATAAATAAAATCACGTAAAGTCTTTCTTGACATATACATAACCCTTTTTGCGGGGAATGAAAGAAATATTGAGCACAATTAAAAACTTTCTTGATAATGATATTAATTATAATGACTTAATGATATTCGTGAGAAAAGTGAAATTTTCATGTTTCAATAATGTATAGGGACAAAAAAGTGTAGTCTTCACAGGAGCTTTCAAACAAAAAAAAAGAAAATCGAAATCGGACCATTATGAGCTGAGATACAAAAAAAATGCGGCTAATGGCGGCCATCTTTAATAGTCGCCATTTTGGTGTTCTACACGGATATTCAAGTGACTCCCTATCTGGAAAGTTCCCCTTTTCCATCAAATATGACCACAGAAAGTGGCACATTCCAATCAAAAAGTGCAGATTTTTTTGGTGTACCCGACGTACTATTTGGTCAATGACCTCCTGAAGGCATGTTGTGCTAATTAGTCAAATGAATTGCAATCGTCGCTTATTTCGTATTTTGTATGCTGGATTATATCAAACAGAATCATAAGAGAGCATAAATAAAAATTATATAAAAAATGTAAATTTTTTTAAATATTTTTAAATAGGAGCTAAAATTAAAGCAGGATGTGTTAAATAAATAAAGCAAGTTATGTAACATATTATGTTACCGTCATAATTTGCACATTTTTACAAATATTACAAGCTGACATGTAGTGTCAGATTGACATATTTGTAAAAACTGCTTGCTGGAATTCGAATTCGAATCGTAAATTAGAGTAACAGCAGATAATATGAAACATAATCATAGCAGTTCATGTTGTAAAATCCCACACTATGACCTGATAGCCCTATTTATCTTCTATAAATATGTACGACAAATACGTATGATGTATTAAAAACGAACTTCTTTTATGTGATAAAAGCTTAAAATTTTCTCCTTCTCCTCATATTGTGCTAATCAGACATCCTGAAATTTCACAAATTAGAGTAACAACAGATAATTAATATGAACCATAATCATAGCAGTTCATCTAAAATCCCACACTATCATCTGATAGGTAGGTAGCTCTATTTATCTTCTATCTAGTGTTCGTATCTTTCTCGTCTAATATAATTATATTTTACTTTATGGTGGTACTTAAATTTGAATTCTGATTTGTCTTGCATAACAATGCTTTTTCAGAAGGAAGTGTGGCCGTATTTAAATAAATGTATCTATACATTTGAAGGTCACGGGGAAAAAGGTATTAAGCCACATAAGCAAAATCTGGGGCTTTCGGGATTGTTACCTTTCTAACCAAAAAATGTTGGCCTTTTAATTACCGCCAGTAAAGAGATTTAGGTCTAGTCCTATCTATTAATTACTGATAGCGTAAATAATTTTTTGAGCTTCTATACCAACTTAAACAGTAAACTGCGAGGATTTTACTCAAACATGTGGCTTGTTACTTTGTCCCCCGAGCCCTTCAGAACAGCATCATCAGTTTATTTGCCCTCTCTAAATCCATACTGACAGTTTGACTTGACAATGATATTTTTTATTTCTTTTAAAAATTGCGCAAAATCTTTTCTTTATGACTATTTCCACTATCTTTAAAATGCTCGATAGCAGAGTCACTGGTCAATAATTCACAATATCTAGCCTATTCTTATCATTTTAAACACTGGTTTGACAACAACACATTTTTGTGCTTTTGGAAAACACTCTGTATCTAGCCATATATTTATTAAAAAAAGTGGTTTAATAAGTTCATAAGCTTTTAAAGTTTCTGTCCGTATTTGACCGTATTTGATTTTTTAGCCTTCAGTTTTTTACAATCTAACACTTATAATGATGGTGATGCCATCCGTTCACCCCCTAGCGCCTAAATATTAAACTTAAAATAGACGGGTAATTTATTGTGACATTCAGTTTTTTACGTGGTCGTGGCTGTTTCTTGACGCGTATGTTTGACGTGTATGTTCGCTATATTCCGAAGCCAGAGGGCTATAGTACAAAAGGTACTTATATGAAGTAATAATAGTAAAATATTTTGCTTAGCAATTTATTGCTACTATAAATTGGCAATTATTTACAAGTGGTCCTTATTTTTACGTGCAATCAGTCCACGGTTTAAGTGATCGCCTGATATTTCTTTGAATTTTCCCTGCATTCAGAAATCAGGAAAAAAGGAAGAACATCCCTTCGTTTAGAGTGGCTCGGAAGAAGGGAATCGAATATTTTAAGGGAAGCGAATAACGCGCTAAAACCGATAAGTGAGGACAATTAATGTATGAATATTTTTATGTGAGCAAGTGCTGAAGTGTAGTTACTTTACGATACCTAACTAATGATGAACGTAAATGTTGAAGGTTTGTTGAAACTACATAGTGCAGCAGTATGTAGTGATATTAATATAAACTACGTAGTGATTTTTCTGTGTTTCACGTCTCATGTCAAAGAAGACACTTAATTATTAAATGGTGCAGATATTTACCCTGTAATAATGAGTTTCTTGGAAAATATTTATTGCAATAATTTATTTTAGTATATATTTTTTTGTATTATTATCCCATAATTTTTCTAGTGGAGCCTGACCACTTCTTTCTAACGAAAAATTATTCTGCACCCAGGAACCCACTCCACTATACGGAGTATTCAGTAAGCATTTAAGGCAACCTGTTTACATAGTATGAGAAGATTCACTCTGTGCTTTTCTTTTTTGCTCCGACCAATAACATTTCACATCAGTGATTGATATTCTTTCCATTCAAGAATGTTACCTCATTGAAAAAAAGAAAATTGAGAAAAGAACAATAATAAGTTGTACATAACATTTTGTGTAATTACTTTTGGCCGATATGCTTTTTGAGAAGCTGTAACGATACAAACTATACTAGAATTTCTTTAAACGTAATAGTGATTTATACCCGATGTCTTTGTCTTCCTCAGTTAAAACAAAGCCCCAGTATTCGCCTTGGTCCGCCTGTCCGAGTCACTACCATGTTTAAAGAATTCTAGTCTAGTACAATTTAAAAATGTTTCAAAAGTCTTCCTCAAATATCAGTTTGCCAGTAATTTCATGGGTTCTCTCTGCAATACGCCTGGTTTGTAAACAAAAAGCAGATATATCTAAACCTGCTCGTTCAACAGTTGTGGCATTACAACTGTATAAAATTAAATGTTTCGCGTTTAACATCATTTCTCCTTCTCCCACACATCTACTATTTGGAGTAGCATCTAAATAAGAAAATAAAGTTATGGCCTAAACCTATAAAATAAATCTTTATGTTCACTGGTCGCCCATTTTATAATTTATTTCTGTTCCAATTAGCTTCTAATTGACCATTTCGCCGTAAAATGACATTTTAAAGACATGCTCGAAGTCAGTTATCCGGCGTTCCAGTTATTTATTTATTATTAATATACTTTAATATAATATTATAAATAATGTAATGTGTAGCATATTATGTAATATTCATTACATAATATACTACACATCATTGGCCTCTTAGTTTTGAGATACCACACGTAACGCATTTTCTTGTATAAATTCTTTCAAGAATATATAACTCCGTCACACGTCAAGAATAGAATGTCTCCAATAATGTCCTCTTTTAAAGTTTGAGTACTCACGAAAGTGGTTTTGGGACCCAACTACAAACTTTTTACTTTATCTACGTTATTCTGAAATGGTATGTGGGATAGTTTAGAATGCGGAATCCGATCGATTATTTACTTCGACAGCTTCCATGACCGTTCCGAGCATAGAGTTCATATATTTAAACCAAGATATTTGCATATTATGAGCAAATGTATGATATAAATATGTATTCAATTTAGAGGCATAATTCTTACTTAGTGCAATGTCAATAAAATACCGTGATCGAATAGGGTATATGATATTAAATAATGAATTCTGAAGCAATTACATGGTTTCTAGAATATAAAATAGTGGAAAATAGTTGGGTTATTTGAATACCAAGGGTATTTGAAGTAAATCTGCAAATTGTGATAAAAGCATGACATTTTGTAGGGGTGTCTCTTTGGTGATTTTAAGGGATTTCACCCGCAGCACATTTCATTAGAACCTGTAGGAATCAATATGGCGGTTTTTCTAATATGGTCGCTCTAAAATTGAAAAAATACCATATCTGATTTTAGTGATGTTGGTGTCATTTTTAAATAACTGAAGCGTGATTTAGAAGAAAAAAATAGTGTTTTTAAATGGTTTTATTTTTGACTTCGTATATTTGTTTGATTATAAATATATTGAAATCTTATAACAGCTTTTTCAACTACTTTTCAATGAGCCAGATTCTTGAAATTAAGTCAGTGTAGTCAGTTTTTAATCGTCTCCGGATGATGAGAAGTGAAAATATTTTGGTGTTTGTGGAAACTACTCCGAGTGTTATAGTTACATCACAGGTTCCAGCCCTATCCAGTGTATAGTGTTCCGGTGACAATACAAGTGGATCCAAAGTGGAATGGCGGATCCAAAATGGCGGAATTTCTTATTTATAAACCAATTTATCTCAAACTTGAAACTTTTCGGTGTTTAAGGTCACTCAATGCCATTTTTTACTGGTACTGGGCCAAAAATCAAACGATTGCTTTTAACGAGTCCCATACATTATACTTGGAGTCGAGGGTTAGATGATGAAGGCAGGAGGTGGACAGTGGAATTAAAAAAAAAACTAAAACTACAAAATAGTTAAACAACTTTTTACTTAATCGTTTTTATTTTAAATCATCAGTCGTAACTAAAAACAACAAAATAATTAGCACACAAACCTGGACCTTCCTGAGATTTTGACGTTTGTTAAGAAAAAAAACGTGGGGCGAATTTAAAATATGGTTTTATGCACCCCAGGTTTTTATTTCTTACCGAACTTCAGAATCACAGGAAGGTCCAGGTTTGTGTCCTAAAGTTTTTGTTGGTTTTAGTACAACTGATGATTTAAAATTAAACCGTTTAAATTAATAGGTTTTTTACCTGTTTTTATTTTAACATCACTTCGAATTTCTTAGTTTTGGCTCACGAAAATGATATTTAAAAGAAATCAAACTTTTTAGTTTTTAATATGATTTTTATTTAAATACACTGTATATAAAATTTATTAACAAAAACACAAAATCGACGTCCCGCTTAAACTAAAATAATGCCCTTTTCCTAAATGAAGTAGCGAGTGGCGAGTAGTAGGTCGCAACTTTGATATGAATATGTTAATATGTATTTTAAATGTAGTGTGGTCAAATGCAGATATGATGATTCTTTTATATAGCCGCTCTTTACAAAGTTGAAATTTAAAACTAAACAATTTTGAAAATATTAGCCCTGTCATTTGTTCTCGCACTGGCCTTTGCATTTGCACTGCAACGTGCAGCACAGAGTTGTCTTCTTACAGGAACATCACAGAGAATTGCACCCCGATTTACAGCCACATTTTCCCAATTCCCCAGTTCTAGATATTTGGCAATGAAGATCATATTAAGTGCCAAGAGATCATATTAAGTCCTTCTTTACCCCCAGCCTTCTTGTTTTGAACCTTCTATGTTTTCAATTCATCTCGATGGTCCATATCAAATTAGCAATAGAGATGGATGGCTCCGTTATCTGGTTTGGAAAGAAATGCCACCTTTGATAACTAATTAACGAGCTACCAATTAATGAAACAACAACAAACCTCATATTTCTTCAAACTTTTTGGTAACTAGTCTGAATGCTCTTCTATATTTGGTTTCCACGAAAAAATTAATTTAATGTCATATACTACATCATATACAAAAAAAATTGTTACTGTCTAATCTAGACTATTTTTAGTTGTTAGTATGCCAACTGGAGATCGAAGAAAGCCAGAGATGAAAACGTTTTATAATGAAATAAAAAATGTAGTATATATGTTATTGACGAATTATCATCAACTTTCGATGTTTCACGAAATACTCGAAGATGGCCCCTAACAATATTCTTTGCTATGATCAATTATGTAGAAATTAATGCCACAATAATTTACCAATTACATACCGGGAAGAAGATATTTTCTTGAACAATTAGCTATACGGCTACTTACCGACTATCAAGCCATTCGAACTACTTACTAATAAAAGGTCGCCTAGAGAGCTTCAAAAAGAAAATGACACCTCGAAAGATAAAGAAGATACAAGTCATGCAGGTAAACCCAGCAAATCGTCAAAAAGATGCAATATTGGCCCAAGAAAGGCAGACAAAAAGACTCTTATAGGCGAGATGTTCTTAGGCTGTATGTTCTGACCACATTCTGTGATACTGTGCGACCATTGTTTTCAGGATGTAAAATTTTATGTAGATGTTCTCAAGTTTATTTTGGTATTTTTCACATTTTATTTTATAGGTAGTCATTATTTTTTAAGTATTTTGCAGAATTTCTTATAATTTTATTATTCTGGCAAATAAGGAGCTGAAAAATTAATATGTATTTTATTTGCTTGGGAGTAAGGACTATAAAATGATCAAACTATGAAATTTTTAAATATAAATTCAAAGCCCATTTTTTTTGTATGTTTCTTTAGGGGTACACCACAATACCAGAATTTTAGAAATTTGTATACCACACTAACGCTGCGCCGGGTTAAATAAGTATGGTAATATATGGCGCCTATTCATTGTTTTACTAGTAAAACATAACAATATATTGATTTTTAACATTATCTGTATTTAATATACCTACTACCAACCATCTCTCCAAAGCGAGAATATCTAGTGGGTAATCACCTGGAACATTTCGGGATATCTCCGATCCTCCAATGTCATTTATGTCTTGAGGTGTGGTGGTTCCGAATAGAGACATGTTGCAGGTCCGCATCCACAACAAACAGCTCTGAGGACAGCCCCATATTAAAGACACCTCCAGAAATATGTGCAGTCCCTGAGCAACACAAGAGCGTGATCACAGTAGGCCTTTAGCACCAATAAGTCTATGATTATAATTATTTAGTCCGTTATTTTTTTTATGAAGTAATTTTATTAATTTTTTTTATAATATTTAATTATAATATCTTGATTTCATATCACATTTTCATTAAACTTGTTCTATTTTAAATGTGTGTATATTATTATTATTCCTTCCGTACTATGTGCAAGAAAAATTTTTGCTACAAAACTTTGCTCTTCAAAGCTTTCATGATACCAATTTCTGTTAGTTAAAAAAAGTAATTTAAAAAAAATTAATAACAATATCCATGACCTGCTAGAATTCTCCAGTAAACAGGTTTAGCATGTACTTATATGCAATGCAATGTCATTATATCCTTCATTGTAGAACGTATTTTGAAGAACCTTTTCTATATTAATTAAGTCATTCTATAGTTAACCCTTGGCTTTGGGAATAGTCATTTTTGATATTAGTAAAATTGTAAATTACTTTTAAACTGTTAGATTCTGTTATATACTAGTACAATATATGTGTATATTATACTAGTATAGAACCTATACTCGTATAATATATGTATGTATGCTATGTATGCTATTATACACGTTGTAAAAAATACTTTTAACATCAACACGTAGCGGATAGCGTACTCTAAAATTAAATAGTGTACAGCAAATTGCTATACTTTATGTCTTATTTCTTAGTGATGAACCTTTTATATTCGCAAATGAAATTTTTATATTCGTATTTCTCTACATTATTAGTCATTCTGACACAACATAAATTTTAAATTACTTTTATAAGACCCTGTGAGCAAAATTACACGCTAAACCTGAATTGGACTTTATTCTTATCTGTTGACATATTAACAAAATCCGCTTTTCATCAACTACGAGTATAGTAAATTAAGCAAAAATCTTTATACCTTTGTGTTTGTCATCAAGTTTTAAACAACTCTCAAAACATCCGCATGCCGCGTTCCTAGTGGACACGTTATCTCAGAAACGAAATGTTTAAACAACGTAAGATTCGGCAGAAGAATAGTTTTTGAGTAAACAACAACAACCCTATCGTTTTTTAGTTAAAATCAATAACTGCACTCACATCAGTGTAGTACCGCAGGTTCCTACCAAAACTACTTTTTCTTGCTTCTTATTATTATTTATATATTCACCTAAAATTGTTAATATAATAAAAGTGTAGTCAGAATGTGTATTGATGGTACAATAGAATTTTAGATAGTCTACACAATCTAAATAGCTGACAGTTGCTTTGTATATTTAAAATCATGTCAATAATAAACAATATAAACAACAGCGGTCCTAAATAAGAGCCCTGTGGCATATCTGATACCATAGTAAAATTTTCAGAGAAATACGTATATCTCTCCTAAACCCCTATATCCCTCCTATATCCCTCTCTGAACCACACAGTAATTGTATTACTGTGTAACCAAACAGTATTACTGTATATCAACAATTTATTCAAGAAACTGAATTTTTTGTATATCTTTTTGTATCATAAAATACCTAATACAAGGTGAATGTAGTGACCAACAAAATATATAATTGAATTTTTATATTAAACAACAATTTATGTTACAACTAATAGTTCATAGATTTCATTAATACTATAATTAAATCTTATGGTATAATATAATCTAATCCACCATACCTTAAAAGTAGAGCACCTCTTGAAATCAAATCAGAAGAAACAAAAGACACAATGTCACTTTGACATTTTTTTAATAATTTTGAATTTAATACCTAGTGTTGCCTCCTCTTGCCTATATAATATACAAGTGCTACACAGCGTCATGCCATGCTACGGAGAAGCCTTTGAAAGACTTCTTGTGGGAAATTATTCCACTCTTCAATAATTAGAGCTTCTACCAACTCTTCAGTCGCAATTGGAGGATTTTGACGTCGCGTCATCGAATACCTCCCTAATTGATCTTAAATAGGTTGATGCAATTGTATTAGTCGGCATGCAGCTACATTGTATGAATATTATGATTATTAAGATAGTCAGTGACGATTATAGCGGTGTGCGGTCTAGCATTTTCTTGCATGTAGAAAAATTTGTAACCAACATCTTCTCCTAGAATCATGCCTAGATGGGCCTAGATGCAGCAGAATTTTGATCCGTACGTACAGATTACATATTACACATCCCTAAACATGAGAGGAGTTAATTGAAGGGGCTATAAGTTCAAATGTTCTTTCGCAAATTGAAATATTCACCGATTTATTTAATTTTTAACCAAATTAACTCCTCAGCATATTGCGGACAGTTTGGTAAATAATTATTGGTAAATAATAAAGAGACATTTACAAGGAACACATGCCAATAGATAAATCGATATTTGCATTAAAAAATGCAGATAGGACGTTTTAAAGGTACGAAAAGTGAATAGGACACGCTCTCTACCATGTGCATAGAAATTAAGAATGGATTTAAATTTCTCGTCCCAAAAAACCTTATCCCCAAGTTGTTTGACTGTTCTTTCAGTGAATTTATGTGAAAAAATAATGCGTAAAATAAATACGTGATAGGATATTTTTAAACACCCGATATAATTGTATTATAGTGATCAGTTAATAATAACAATAAAATTGCATATAAAAATAGTGATACCAGAATGTCTATCCAATGTTGAGAGCCTCCTGAAAAAAGGATTATATCTGTCAACAAATTGTTCGGATTTCATGAACGAATCAGCAAATTTCACGCGTATTATATCAAAGAATAGCGAGTATTCACAACTTTCTTCTTATTAAATCTGCATCTCTATTAAAACTTTAGAAACATGAACGGGAAATTCATGTCGGGAGCTTTATGCATATGAAATTTTAAACAAGAACTTTTATAAATCTAAAAGCAACTATAACTTTGTTAGTTTAAAATCACAACTTCAGTATGGACGTAATAACTTATTCCGTTTTTACATAATCCAGCAGGATGTGCTAACAGTTTTCCCTAGAATGAATGTCCGGTATTTTTTATTCATGGAACTCTGCTTGATGTTGTTGTGGAAGGCATATGGAGATCGCCAGGTATTTTCTGTAATTATTAACAACGCACTGAAACAGGTCGAAATTATGTATGCGGAACACGTAATTTTTTATTGCATAAAACGCGTTTATATTTCTAGCACTACGTTACTGTGCTATAAATGTGGTGGTAAATACATTATAAACTTTAGGGATATGTACTTTAACTGAAATAAAAATCATAGAAAGTACATTTGTCTGTGTTTCCTTCTGAAGATGTACATTATCTATAGCATATTATTCTATTTATAACTATTATTTTATTAATTATAATATTTATCCAATAGCGGTTATAAATAATAAGTAAATAAAATATATTTAGCACATATCGGCTGAATTCGAATGGTTACCACAAGAAAACCTGTATAACTTTTTTAGACCACCGGTGATTGAAATTTTTATATGTTACAAGTTCGTTTTATATATCCTAAATTGGTGCGAAAGATTTTATGAGGTGAATTTGTATTTGTATGTAAAAATTAAAGTCGATCTTATAACTTTTTTTTCATAAGCCCTTCCCGTCCAAATTACAATCCTCTAAAGTGGGGTAAAAAATTGTTTTTATTTAGTTTCTCCACAATGGAAGAATTTAGAATAAAAATTTCAAGAATGAAAGTTTGCAAATAACTTGCTCTAATAAAATGACAATTTGTGACAGTTTTCGTAACCTACCCCTATAATTTTTTCATCAGAACTTTTGACAGGTCGACATTTGTTTAATTAAAAATTTGATATTCAACGAGTTGAAGATGGAAGCCTTCAATCTTCAACTTTTTTGTTTTTTAAGTCGTCTTCAAAAAATTGATAGTTAGCTTACACAAAATTAAAATTTTATACATCACAATTTTATATTTTCAAATAAATTTACATAGGGTTATTATTCCGTGTAACATTCAAGTAGGCTGTTGTCAAATAAACTAATTGTGACAAGTATTACCATTGTTCTTGTTCTATCTAATCCCTACACAGTTAAAACACAATACGATCTGTATTTATTTTAACTGTAAGCTTGACGATATATTAAGCAAAATATACTTAAAGGCGATGTGTATAATTTTAGTTTTTTATGAGCAAACTATCAATTTTAAGAAGGAAACTCAAAAGACAAAAAGATTGAAGACGTTTTGGTCTCTTAAGTAAAGAAATGTTGACGCGCTAAAAAGGTCTAATGTAATAATGTCTCAGGGTTCCACAAACTGCCATTTTATGAGTGCAAGTTGTTCGCCTAATTTAATTTTTCTGAATTCCTCCATTTTATAGAAAATAAATAAAAACGTTTTCTGTACCCCAAGGTGCTCTAACTTTGAGGGGAACAGGTTTTGGAAAAAGAAATATATGAAAGGCCTTTAGTCCTTTAATATTTGCCGAAAATTTACCTCTTATATTTATTACTGGATAGGGCTGGAACCTTTGATGCAACTGTAACACTCGGAGTAGTTTCCACAAACACCAAAACACTTTCACTTCGCTCGACGCGCCAACCAAGTTGGCATCATCCGGAGACGATTAAAACTAATCTTAAACTACAAAATCTACCATATTATAAAATCACTCGTCAGACTCTTTTAATAAAGAAGAACTTGACCTTCTAAACAAGGGTTTAAACTTTGCTGTAGCCCCTTCTGATAAGATTTTGGATGCTGTCGTGGCAGGGATTGAAAGTTCAATTCAATATCTGCCTGATTCATCCAAGGGTCTCGTCATAGTGGCTTGCAGGAACCAGATTTCTAAAAATATAATGAATAACGTAGAAAATAGAAAGTCATGCTCAAAGAATCCTAGAAAGACTATCAAAAGATTGCGTGAAAAAGCGTGTTTTTATTTAAAAGCAGATAAAGGTAATAAGGTTGTTATTTTAGATAAAGAGGACTTTTATGAACGGGTAAACAACCTAATTAGTAATGGTCCTTATAAAGAACTTACTAGAAACCCTTTACCAAGAATGACCACTGAAATGAAAAATGTCCTCAAATCATGTAACAACCTTATTACTCCACCTGTTAAGAATGGGTTACGTGTGTCTAACCCTACTGTACCTATATTGTATTGTCTACCAAAAATTCATAAGCCAGGGAAGTCGGTGCGTCCAATAGTATCGTCTATAAGATCTCCGACTTACCACTTATCAAAATGGTTGACTAAGGAATTTGAAAGTTTGCCCATTACACAGCCTAGTTTTTCAGTTAAAAATTCGAATGATTTCATTGATAAGGTCAAGAATATTCAATTGCAAGAGGGTGAAATTTTGATTTCCTTTGATGTTTGTTCATTATTTCCTAGTGTACCAATTCCACAGACCTTGGACTATCTTGAGGATTTACTCGAATTAAAAAACTATAGAAAAGAAGTAATGGAAGAATATATAAACCTTACAAAACTTTGTATGAAACAAAATTGCTTCCGTTTCAATGACATGTTTTATGAACAACATGAAGGAACAGCAATGGGTAACTATTTATCGCGTTTCATTGCTAATGTCTTCATGAGTCGATTGGAAACTGAAGGAAAAGAAGAATTCGAGTATTTTCCTAGGATTTGGCTTAGGTATGTGGATGACATTTTTGCCGTGTTTGACACTAAGATTGTGGATGTAGAAAACTTAATTTCCAAATTAAATAGTCGTTTCACTTCTGTAAAGTTTACATATGAACTAGGAAATAATGGAAAACTTCCAATTTTAGATGTATTAGTAATTAAAAAGAGTGACAATAGGTTAGAATTTGATATATATAGAAAAGATACCAGTACGATCAGATATATCCCTAATGACTCTCACCACTGCTATCAACATAAAATGGCAAGTTTTAATTTTCTTGTCCATCGTTTACTAAGTTTCCCTCTCAGTAATGAGAGGTTTGAAAAAGAAAAAGTATTAATTAAAGATATAGCTGTGAGTAATGGTTATCCTAGAGATATAGTTGAAAAACTAATTAGGAAGCGTAAATTTAAGGACACACTTCGTAATTCTACGACCTTTCAAAAGGATCTATATCCTTTTAAAAATATCCAAAATATGTATCCATCCCGTACGAACCCCGGTTTACTCGTGGTTTGAGTAAGGTTTTCAAAAACGTGGGTATAACAGCGATTCATTCGTCGAGCAACAAATTACAACAACTTTTAGACAATCCAAAGGATAAAAATTGTTCCAAATGAAAGGTCTGGGATTTACGAAATTAGTTGTAATGATTGTGATCGAAAATATGTTGGACAAACGAGACGATCGATTAACATCAGATTTAAAGAGCATATGGCTCATCTAAAATATGGAAGAACAGATAAGTCTAGTGTTTCACAAAATGCCTTTGACAACAATCATAGAATAGATATTAGTAATTTAAGATTAGTTAGAAATGTGACCAATAATATACAGTTGGATGCATTTGAGAGCATAGAAATTGTAAAATGTAATAGTAGTATGAATAGCGACAAGGGACCTATACCGTATAGCCCGCTTTACGCGTTGCTTAGCAACCGATGATTGAACCGTGATTAGTCACGCGTAAATTTCACAATGATATCATACCATAGCCCGCTTTACGCGTTGCTTAGCAACCGATCATTGAAGCGTGATTAGTCACGCGTAAATTTCACGGTGATATCATTAGTGACGTCACCATGAAAATAGTATAAATATGGTAGATTTTGTAGTTTAAGATTAGTTTTAATCGTCTCCGGATGATGCCAACTTGGTTGGCGAAACGCGCGTCGAGCGAAGTGAAAATGTTTTGGTGTTTGTGGAAACTACTCCGAGTGTTCTTATACTTATTACTTATTACTATACAGGAAAAATCCTGTATAGTAATCGATCCATGTAGGTACTAAGCTATTCGTTATATCCTCTATTATATCAATATTGTAAGATAATGTAGAATTACAGTAGTATAATATACGATCTTACATTAGACTCCTAATCTATTTGATTAACAGTCAAGTAATTCATCCCCAAACCAATATATTTTATTGTTATTGATGGCATGTCATTAAATGCAATTACAGATACACCTAAGTAATTACACCCCATTTATACATGCACCCATTGTAATCTAACATATGTATTTGGCAGTAATAATTAATTATTGAACTGTATATTAATACACTTGATGGTCAGTTGCTCCCAGATTCGTATCAATTCACCGAACATCAATCAGATTCCTGAAGGGAGATGAACGAAATCAACGGGCTAGAAATGTTGATAACGCCTGTCAGAGATGACCAATTACCATAATATATTGTTGATATATTCGCATATGCGTATAAATATCACAGCAAATATTTTTGGGTTTTACAATTTTTTAATTAGATTACTTTAACTACTATTTTATTAGTTTTACTAATCAGTAAATTTATTTATATTTTTCTATTTTTCAATGCAATCTAGGTATTGTTTAGTACGTCACCTACCTGATACATTCCTGATAAAGTGTTGTAACATGTATTTATGAATGAGATGTAGCTGCTACTGCTGTAAAAAAGTTGCTAGTATGATTGAAACTTTTGATAAAATTTATGAATTAGACTGACTAACATAGAATGCAATATAGAGCAGAGATACCTGGTACAGTTAAAAATACCTAGCCGGAGGAAAAAAATCCTTAAAATTCTCCAAAAATTTCAAATTTACTTAATGAAAAATTAAACAAAAACTCAAAATTCAAAATAAAAAGAAACGCCCACCAAATTTTTATTTTCAAACTAAAAAAATTAAGACTAAACAACATTATAAAATCAATGTCAGTGACTAGTGACGTGTATAAGTTTTTTTGTTATCATTCATTTAAAATAACCATTATTTACCTTAAAAGGCTCTCGATAATTATTAGATGAAAATCTAATGATGGAAACGGCTAAAGCTTCACTGTCCATTTTATTTCTTTTTCTTATTTTTACATTAAAACGTGCTTTTATCCAAGATTTAGTCACTTTATAGAAGTATGGGTCTATTGTATATATATTATAAAAGAAATATGAAGGTTTCGATTTAATACACACATCAGTAATATAATAAAGCAAACAAGCAATCCATAATATAATAAAGGATCAATAATATAATAAAGCAAGGTCAGAATTCGATAACTTTTTTCAATTTTAAAAACCGGCACACCCAAAACCGGAACCCTAACAAATTCTACATCCACCCTATCCTCCCCCGCTTAATCACATCTCCCTTACAAAAAAATACAAATTCAGCAGAACAAAGCAGTTAGATTAGGAGCCAAAGTAAGACTCAGCTCAAGGACAGAAAACACACTACACACTATCACAGGAACCCCAACCATAGACTAATTCATCAAAAACGTATTAATTCCCAGATTCGTACAAAGAATTACAAACCACCTAAATCCCACCCTCCAACAAGCCCTAATCCCGAAATTCCTCCATCCCCTAAGCATACATCCCTCAACTATATGTTCACCCCTTGATCCCCCTACAATAAATTCAAATTATGAAAAAAAACAACACAAAATTAAAACAACTAAAAAAGTATAACATATAAATATACAATATAAAGAATAATAAAAATAAAAAATATACAATTAAATATAAAAATAAATAAATAAAAACAAATAAACAAAATAACGAAATTGGAAAAAGTAAAAAAAAATTATAACCCACAATAAACATAAAAGAGGCATAAAGCAACAGCAAACATGATAATATAAACAAAAAGACCCAAAAACCACTAACGTAGACTTAGGGCTTATGCAACAGCACAAACAAACAAGAATGCTGTAAACTAACAATTAAATGTCATCCCTATCCCATGAGCACCTCAATACCAAGATCGATCGATTAAATTAGATAGGTTGACCCGTAAGTTTTGCGGGGGGATCCGGCAGGGGGAAATGTGATGTCATCTTTGTATTTTGGCAGATGCCTGAAGTTTCTCAGCGTTTTTCCGAGTTACTTCGTGATTTTTATGTATAAATACTATTTAATAATATTATATGATTATATTTTGAAACTTTTGATAGGACAATATAATAAATTATATTAGCAATATTTATACAAAGATGGCGGTCGGATTATAAGTTACGAGGCAACCTATCTAATTTAATCGATCTTACCTCAATACCACATATATAATTATCTAATCGACCAACAACTTAAAAATCGGACACGAATGCGACTTTCTTTTTTCTATTATGGTTTCCAGACTAATAAGGTCCTTAGGATAACTCTAATGTCATTGCTTCTCAGATTAATTAAACGTGAAAAGGGCTCATTGTTTTTGTATTATCTGTCATTATTATTATTCAGAAAATAACTTTATTACACATTAATTCCGACTTCAGGAATATACTTTTATAGTTTGCGTTCATATTATTAAGCTAGTAGGTGTAGAAGGATGAAAAGTACTTGGTAAACAATTCTTTAAATAATTTAAATAACTTATTACCGAATTATGCGCTATTCATACAGTGATTTTGCGGACTAAATTTCTGCATGCTGAGTACGGAAAGCATTAAATACGGATTTATGTGTCTATTCAAATTGAAAAAGACTCAATTGCCTGCAAGTACAGGATATTAAGGACTTAATTGGAAAGATAAATAAAATTCTCGGAGTAATGTTTGCCGCAATTGCAGCTGCGGCTTTTAAGGCACAATTTAATATATATACGGAAACATTTTAAATCATTTTGGCATAAAAGACAACATTTACTGTGAAAAATATTTGTCATTATAGAACGTGTCATTTCCATAACATAAAAAACAGAAGATCAGTATTTTATTGAGTGAATAAATTGTAGACATTATCCTATATCTCTCAGGTATGCATAGTATGGTATTTTCCAAAATATATTGTACGTACCATATAATTAACTTTGAATATACCATTTTTTATTTATTTTCATCCTTTATTTCATATAATAATATGCCATCTGCCTATACCATTATATTATTAATTAATTATTATTGGACAACAAACGTATGGATGTCAAGTTAATTACCGAGCATTGAGTTTAGTTTTGAGGGATAAAAGAGTGACTGGCGCCGAAGAAATGCTTCTGCTCAGCTTGTGGGGCAATCGTAAAATTAATCCGGACTCAGACTACAGATTGGCCTAGCTCATAGCTCTAGGATTAGGTTAGCCCCTAAACCTAAACTATTTCAAAGAAGCGGCGGCAGTACCATGTTTAAACTAGTACCAAAGGAAAATGCTGGGCTAGTATTGCAGCCTGCAGCCTAATGTTAAATCTCAAGTGTCCATATATTCTTCTCGTACCTGGGGAGCTGTGTCTGGCACCCCAGAATAAAACCACTTGTTGTGTCACATGGGGTGCCGTGTTGTTAGCTTGTGTAGATTTTCCCTGGGTCTAAGTTTTTACATACTAACATGAGATCAGTTAAGAGGTACAACATCATTTCTAAAACTTCGAAGCACATTCCTATAAATTAGGACAATATGTTCCATAGCTGTTTATAATTGTCACAAAAAGCGCGACTTGTGTAGGTATCGAACCAATATACAGTATAGCGAGATCATACAAAAATATCATTAGAGCAGGGATTGCGCCAAATGGAGTACAATTAAAATTAAGTCGAGGTAATTCTGAAGATTTTTTCGAGTGAATATTCAAATTCGTAAAGTATTTAATAAAACAATTTAAATAACAGCCGCAATATATAAGCGAAGAAGAGAAATTAAATCTCTTGTTATTAACACAATAAAAGGAATTAAGCTTTTCGTACAAGGCCTCTTTTAGTGATTTCTGAAGTGCTGAAACAAGTTATGGCTGCTGTTTTCCGAGGGATTAACGTTTCACTTTATGGAAAGGCTTACAGGCCAGTTCTTGATATAAAAGCTCGAAGAGGGTGTCGTGAAATGGAGGATATTTAACTCAGCTGCTACCTGCAAGTTGCCTTCCGCAACCATTGCGAAATGGAATTTGTTTGGTCCTTATATTTTATGTCATTTACATAAGGCCCGGATACATTTTAATGATGCTTTATTCATCATGTTTTTATACTAGACTTTCTCCATAAAATATTAAACTTTTAATGCGATGACATTAATATTTTCGGCGAAATGAGGCAAGATTAAGCGTTTGTAGTGGGAATTTATATTTCGGCTTACTTAGGAGACATTTCGGGCTTATGGCTATATGCAAATCATTCAGCGCCCACGCATTTCAAAGTATACCAATTGTTATTTTTGGTGTATATATATATATATATATATATATATATATATATATATATATATATATATATATATATATATATATATATATATATATATATATATATATATATATATATATATATATATATATATATATATATATATATATATATATATATATATATATATATATATATATATATATATATATATATATATATATATATATATATATATATATATATATATATATATATATATATATATATATATATATATATATATATATATATATATATATATATATATATATATATATATATATATATATATATATATATATATATATATATATATATATATATATATATATATATATATATATATATATATATATATATATATATATATATATATATATATATATATATATATATATATATATATATATATATATATATATATATATATATATATATATATATATATATATATATATATATATATATATATATATATATATATATATATATATATATATATATATATATATATATATATATATATATATATATATATATATATATATATATATATATATATATATATATATATATATATATATATATATATATATATATATATATATATATATATATATATATATATATATATATATATATATATATATATATATATATATATATATATATATGTTTATGAATAATATTTACGACGAGCCGGTCATGTCTGCCAAAATGAATCAGCATGGACTGGGTATTGCACAGTTTTATAGGTTGCGTTAGGTATGCGGCGAGTAGTCCTAGACAATCGTAAAGTTAACTTACGTGACAATGTTTTATGCATCTGGGTAAGTTTATATTTTTCGTTAATTTAAAACTCAACATGTTAAAGGCTTTAGACGTCTCTAAATTGTTTGTAAAATTGATGTTATGAAAGCTTCTTTCTCTTTGGCGTTGCCCAGAAGAAATATGGCTTGATGAATTTTTTAGTCGCTCTTTTATGCACACTTTTTGTGTCGCACAATAAAGCACGACCGCAAATGACATCCATAATTTTTTATAATAATTATTTAACGTTTAACTCAGCCAATAATTTAAAACGATAACATACTTAATGAAGTTACGAAGCAGTGATACGGAATTTTCGTCTTCTAGATTTGATGTGATTTAATTAAAAAACTTTAAATTCTTTCATGAAGAAACAGAGGCCTTCTCGACATCTAGAAAATAAACTTGTCAGTAAAAACAATTTTAAGCTACATAGAAACAAAAATAATTCATATTCTGTGGTAAAACGGTGTGATTAAGATTATACCAGTAAGTAAAAGCAATGCCACGGTAATGTTTTATGTGAATGTATAGGAGAGCCGAATTTTGCCAAGTATACAGTATTTTTAGGAAAGCGGAGAGCAGAATGGGGTATTTTCGCTCGATCGAAACAAAAATGGGTAATTGCATATTCAACAAGTACATTTTTTTCCATAATTTTTGACATAAGAAATAATGCGCAATATTCAAAAATACGTGTTTAATTGCAGCTTGAATTTCTATAACGTCATTAAGGGAAAATAGACAAATAACTAGATATATATGTTATATATGTATATATAAATACTAATATCAACAGCAATGGCCGACAGGAAGCACTGAGGCGTCGCTGCCGTCAATTTATAGACAGAATACCCTAAAAATCACTACATTTGCCGCACTATTTATAATTGCGTTTAGTGACGTCACATGGTTTTATTTATTTATTTTACAGCTTGTTTTAGAGCTAAACAAAAAAATAAAAAATAAGGGTATCTTGTTTTTCCATTTACTTTCTGCTCCCATTGTTAAAAAAAACTGCGAAAATACCCCATTTTGGAACTGGAATTTGAATTTCAAAATTTGGAGACGTATGTTTTGCTAAAAGCTCCATTATCCTAAAATGTTTTTACATTTTTAGCACTTCCGAATACACTGGAAATTCAACTAATTTTTTTTTAAATGGAATACCCGATACATTATTAGTTGTAGTTTTGAATTCGCAATTGAATTTTAAGGTTACTTTAATAATACTGTCATTATTTTTTATAATTTTTGACATTCCATAGATATAATTTAAATTCAATTATGTGTTAAACTAATATATACCTATATTATGTTCGTTAATGATTATTTTAGAGCTTTCTTTAGCTATAAGAAACGTTTTACTGGCATAAGAAGAAATCTGTAAAATATTAAGACGACCTTAAATTTTGTTTTATATCTTGAATATTTATTTTGACAAAAAAATCGTGATCTGCGACCTCAAAATTCCCGAGAGACCGAGTCGAATCGGACCATAGACGCCAAAATGTCCGTCATCTTCGCCATCTTCAATACTTATATTGACAAAGAATTCGTGATTATTTACATGGCAAAAGTGTCCACCATCTTGACAAAAACGTCCTCCTTAAATATTTATTTTGACAAAAAGTCCTTGATCTGCTACCCCAATAAACCCGAGATACATATTTTGAGCCTCTTAACACTATAATTCATCGAGTCATCCTCTATTTTGAAAATTCATCACTTTTTTATTGTAGCAAATTTACAGGCGAAACCCGCATCGGAATATGAAACGTCTCAAATTTAATGTAAAACCAAAATTTTGACAATATATGTATTTATGACAATATAGGTTGATATTTAGAAATAGTAATAAACGTAAAAATATTTAAAAAAAGGCCCAGTAATGGCAATGTTTAAACACGGCCTTTCGGGCCTGGATCCACTTACATTCCCGATGCACCAATAATGACCGATTAATACTGATTTCTGAATGATGGATACAAGGGTAAGAAACGCACGAATGCCATAAAAAAATTATTTATTGATCGCGGCATCCGGAAATGCGGCATCTGGACAGGGGACATTTTGAAAGTTGCTTAAAATTTCATGACGGACGCAATGGTACATTTTTTCAGAAAAATTTTGCCTTTCGACGAAAATTGGCGATTTTAATCGAATAACAGTAAAATAAAATAGGAACGCGCCGTTTTAAAAAATGTGTTTAGGTTTTTTGAATATATCAGAGAGTTGCCTCGCGGTATGATTCTACAATCTCAGATGTAACAAAAAATTATATCCAGCCTTAATTCTAACGAAAACGGTTAGCCCAGAAGGCAGAGACATGTATGGGAGAGGGGGAGGTATATTATTATTTGTCCAGTCGTATGTGCATGTGCACCCAGGATGGACTTAGGTTAATAAATTCTAATCACCATTCAGTACAGGAATGAGGAAAATAAATTATTGATAATATATTTCGAATCAGTGGGAGAATTGAACCAACTGCTGCTAAGTGGGATGATGAATATGATGGAATTAAAAGAGATGTATGAAAAATATATTTATTATATTGTAAAATGTATTTATATTATTGTAACTATTTGCTTATCGAATAAAGAAAAAAATGATAAGATGTGTTTTAATTCTATAGTTTAGATTAGAAATTATCTTTTTTTAACAAAAAATAACTGCTTTCTATGAGAGTTGATATTAGCTTTGAACTGGTTCCTATCAGAAATGATCTGGGTTTTATCAGACCTGATATTAGCTTTGATCTGGTTCCTATCAGAAATTATGTGGTTCCTATGATCTGGTTCCTATCAGAAATGATCAAGCTTCCATCAGGTCTGATATCAGATATCAGGTTTTCAACAGAGCTTATCAAAAGCTGTTGGGAAGCTGTTGGAAGCTCTTGGAAAGCTGTTCCGATCTGATATCAGATCTGATGTAAAAGCTGAATGCGATCCTGTGATTTAAGTCGAGCAGCTTGCTTTCTAATTACAAGAAAATTATGACAATTATTTAATGCTTAAAACTGTATTTTAATAGTCAAATTAGGCTTTATAGGAGGGCTCTATTCTCTATAAAGAGCTCAAGCCTTATGATTGGTTGAATATATAGGTACTTGGAGAAAACTGGACTAATAAGATTTTTACAATGTGTAAGCCATGATATCTTTAATACATGCTAAAAGATTAAAAATATTAAAGATCGTTTCTATAAAGAGAAGGAACTGCTAACAGTCAAACATCCAGACAAATATTGCAATGACAATTCAACTCAACGTTTTTTACCCATGTAATTCAGCCTATGCTATTCTCAGTATGTTACACTGAGAATATTTACATCAATTGAGAGGCAACAGATGATTCTAGCGACAATACTTATGTCAAATAAACGTCACAAAAACTATGAATTTTAATTTTAAAGAACAGTCAAACTGGTCCCAATTTGACTTATGCTTACTTATTGTATCACTTGAAGTTGAATTCGCTACTTCTTCGCGAATTGTAGGTACTTAAGTCGTTGTTACCAAACCAGTTCATTTTAAAAATTACACAAAGCTCACTACAAGAAATTAAATTATGTCAGCTAAACATCAAATAAATTATCAGCACAATGGCATTTAATTACATACTATTTGATTTTTTTCCAAAATAAATATTCTTGTTTCATTGAATTGTCCTCGGAATACAATTCGTGCTCTCAGTTTTGCTTCAATATTTGTCATTCATTCATTACTCGTTGTTTTTGTTTTTGGAAAATAATAATTTTCGTCACAGCAGCAATTCGTATTCAGGTGACAAATATTTTCGGCAAAACCCAGAGCACCTGTTGTATTATATATGACAATATTTATATCAGATAAAACGTCAAAGAAACTGTGCATTTTATTTTTAAAGAACAATGAACGCTGTTTTTAACTGATAAAAAGAAAGACAAATCTATTGATATAAAGAATTATAGTAATAATTATTATATATTACACAATTCTCTTAAATGTTATTACTATTCTTCTGTTCAATGGTGTTAAATGATGTCAGGTAAACATCAAATAAATTATCAACACACTTGGTATTTAATTACATACTATTTGATTTTCTTTCCAAATTAACATTTTTGTTTCATTGAATTGTCCCCCGTATACAACTCGGGCTCTCAGTTTTGCTGCAATATCTGTCATTAATTCATTACTGATTACTGCTGTTTTTGGAAAATAATTACTCGCTCTTCGCGCTCATAATTATTTTACAGTTATTATTTTACGTTATTATAATTTGTCACAGCTGAAACTTGTATTCTGAATGACAAATATTGTCGGCAAAACCCAGAGCACTTGTTGCATTATATAATGATAATTCAACTCAACGTTTTTTACCAATCTAATTCAGCCTATGCAATAGCATCTAACAGTGACAATATTTACGTCAACTGAGAGGCAATAGCGACAATATTTATGTCAGATAAACGTCAAAAAAACTATGAATTTTATTATGTAAGTACAATCAAACTGGTCTCAATTTGAGTGTTGGCATATTTTTGTACTACTTATTATGATTTGTTATGAAACCGGTTCATTATGAAACTTACACGAGGCGCACGACAAGAAATTAAATTATGTCAGACAAACGTCAAATAAAGTATCACACACTTGGCATTTAATTACATAGGTACTATTTGATTTTCTTTCAAATTGAACATTCTTGTATCATTGAATTGTCCTCCGAGTACAACTCGTATTCTGAATGATACATATTGTCGGCAAAACTCAGAGCACTTGTGTTATATATAAAAATAATGTATCTACCTTAACACAAAAAATTACTTGAAAAATTTAAAATTAGCCGAATAATATAACAACGCCCCAGGTGGTAAACCTGATTACTTCAATATAGAAGCTATTAATCAAGATAGGTAGGCACGCTCGGAGAAAGGATTGCATAAAAAGTAGTCTAGCGCGAACTTGCAAGTCATTTGTTTGGGTGTCTGCTGTCACACAGCAGACAAGCCAAGGGTTAGGAGGCGGAGGGACTGTCTAGATCATACGTTATTACATTCTGCATGCACATAAAACTCCTTCTTTAGGCAACAACTGTGCACTCACTAGCCTTAAGCGATTGCCTGTTTATCTTATTGTCGCTTTAAATCGACTCTTTTATGTGCGGGTAACATGTTACTTTATGTAATTGAAGATTTACCGGTCGATGTACAATGGTAGTCCGGTAATAGGTTGCAGTTAAATTAAGAAAAATAGGTGCCTGTGCCAGTAACAGTAGTCGAATTTTGTGTGCTTGCCAGATAGTCTTTTATTCGCCGCTTTCAGAACCACTTACATAACCGATTATTCTAACCCACAATCATGAGGTCTAAAGCGAAAATCTATACACCAATGCTCCTCGCACGGAATACATGCATTAATAAGGTATAAAGTATAAAGTAATATATATATATATATATATATATATATATATATATATATATATATATATATATATATATATATATATATATATATATATATATATATATATATATATATATATATATATATATATATATATATATATATATATATATATATATATATATATATATATATATATATATATATATATATATATATATATATATATATATATATATATATATATATATATATATATATATATATATATATATATATATATATATATATATATATATATATATATATATATATATATATATATATATATATATATATATATATATATATATATATATATATATATATATATATATATATATATATATATATATATATATATATATATATATATATATATATATATATATATATATATATATATATATATATATATATATATATATATATATATATATATATATATATATATATATATATATATATATATATATATATATATATATATATATATATATATATGTATATGTATATGTATGTATATATATATATATATATGTATATGTATATATATATATATATATACATATATATATATGTATATATATGTATATGTATATGTATATATATATATATATATATATATATATATATATATATATATATATATATATATATATATATATATATATATATATATGTATATATGTATATATGTATATATATATATATATATATATATATATATATATATATATATATATATATATATATATATATATATATATATATATGTATATATGTATATATGTATATATATATATATATATATATATATATATATATATATATATATATATATATATATATATATATATATATATATATATATATATATATATATATATATATATATATTATGAAGAAATTAGATTTTGGACGATTTAAACTATTTTGAAAACATATATTTTTATAATACACGAACTATAACATTAAATTTATTATATATTTATTATATATATATATATATATATATATATATATATATATATATATATATATATATATATATATATATATATATATATATATATATATATATATATATATATATATATATATATATATATATGTATAAAATGAAGAATTGTTGAGATGATAACGAATATATCTGTAAATAATTATGTAGGAAAATAGTTGAAATATAATTGAGTCATAATGATATTATAAATCATATAGAATAGAGATTTATAGTTAAAGTACTGTGCAAGAAAAGTTAGTAGTTATCAAATGAGATATGAGTGAAAATGATAGTATATACGAAATAGTAAATAGAAATGTAAAATATAGGTAGGAAGTTTAGTAACTAGTAAATGTGTAAGGATGCTAAACACCAAAAGACTCAATAACTAAAATGAGAGGGTGTAAATGGCATAGACAATACTACATAATATAGGACATAAGTGAATTGTTTATTATTGAAAATCAAGAGAGGGGGAGAAAACAAAAAGAGGGAAACCAAGGAAAATAAGGATAAGAAGAAATTGTTTTTAAGAAAAAGATAGATCTTGGAATTTTGAAAAACTAGAGCAAGAATAGAAAGAACCAGAGGAGAGGAGGATAAAAGGAAATATATGATATAGGTGTATTGGCAGTTTGCAGATAATAAATCGAGAGAGAATAGCAGAATAGGATTTGCAGAGTTATATATGAAAGTCATAGAAATGGGATAATATGGTATATAAGCAAAATTAGAAGGACCCTAGAAAAAGGATGAACCTGAATACATACGTATATAAGAAGTATTAAAGAAAGTAAGGTACCTTATCACATATTGAAGTTAGGTCATGACCAAAGAATAACATCCAAAATTTTGAATCAATAAATTTGTTAAATTGATATATATTTTTTGTGTTGTGTATTGAATGGTTTTTACAGCAGCTTCCTTCTAGAACCGACCCTTGAGAAAAGTAAACAAGTAATTTGATAAAATGAGCATAGCCGTAGCATAATTAGTATAAAAAGGTCCTTAAATTTTTTTAAGACTATAAGACTAATAAATTAATAAAATTAGATTTACCAAATCAAAATTAACGTTATAATTAATTTATATATATATATATATATATATATATATATATATATATATATATATATATATATATATATATATATATATATATATATATATATATATATATATATATATATATATATCTATATATATATATATATTATGTATATATATATATATATATATATATATATATATATATATATATATATATATATATATATATATATATATATATATATATATATATATATATATATATATATATATATATATATATATATATATATATATATATATATATATATATATATATATATATATATATATATATATATATATATATATATATATATATATATATATATATATATATATATATATATATATATATATATATATCTATATATATATATATATATATATATATATATATATATATATATATATATATATATATGAACCACTATACACACGAAAACGAACCGCTTAGAAGTTGTACAAGTTCTTTCACCTTTCTTGAGGATTTTCAGAGCAGTATACGATTTATTTCATTGATCATTCATACTTGAATTTAAATTACCAATACACCAACACTTGCAGTGACGTTTTATGACATTAGTTTTTGACGGAACTCATTCTTAGAATACACAAACCTAGTCTACTATTTATATTTGTTCTATTTGAACATATTATATATAAAAGCATTAGGCATACAGTTATCCAGAAGATGTTAAACTTTAAAATGTATTTTAAATGCATTTTGTATATAATATCTATATATATATATATATATATATATATATATATATATATATATATATATATATATATATATATATATATATATATATATATATATATATATATATATATATATATATTGAGATAAACGAAAATATCATATCAATATATCATAATATCATTATATCTAAATTATTTATTGGCACAAAAATCTATATCAAGCATAATTACAATAGACAAGTCCCAATAATAATTACAGAGTATCGATAATTAATAAACTTATGTCTTGATTAAAAGATTAATGCGAAAGCATCAGAGAGTAAAAATAGGATTCGAGAGTTTATAGCCGCGAACCAAAATGCAATGTAGAAATAACGCCTAATACATGAATTGAAGTTACGCAACAGAAAGTGAAACTGATTGCATTATAGTGTTTAGAAATGGAAATTAGATCAAGTGAAAATCAAATTGTAAGAGTTTTACGTAAAATTAAATAAATTAAATGGTAGGCAACAATCTGATTGACCAAATTATATCATAATAACAAGAAAGAAGGGTGGTTACCAGGAAATGCAAATGTTTTCCATACGGCATATCCCTAGTAACAGATAACAACAAAGATAGTCCTGCTAAGGCGTTTAATGAGGTAGCAGCCACGCTCCTAATTTTTATAAAAAAAAATGTTAATGAAATTAATAGTAAAACTAAAGTAAAGATATTTAAATTTGTGCTAAATAAGTAAGAACACCAGTGAAAAGGTCTACAAGCAGAAACAACTGCAAATTAAGTGTTTTCATTGTAATTATCAAGTAAAAAGTATAGAGGCTTGGTAGCGTCCCAGCTGCAGAAGAGTTTTGTGATCAATATAAAAGAAAAGAAAACAATTTTCTTAAGAATTTGAAGTGGAAAAATAATATAAGTGCAAAAGCCGAAAATTAAAAGTTTGTGGGTGATCCCATAATAGAGTCCCAGCGATCATAGCAGCATTCCAGCGGTAGTACGGCGACATCCGATAGATGACACCACCACCAGGGCCCAGCCAGCAGCTTTTGTGAGTTCGTGTACCAACCAGTCTCGTCGAGAATGGTGATAAGTTTTTTGTGCGTGGTGATTAAAAAGGATTAACATAAATTTCGAAGGTAATAACAATTTCAAACTTTGCTAGTTTTTAAGATTAATTGTGACAGCGGTCCCATGTAGTAGAAATAGGTTACGTACGTTTGCGTAGGATATTCATATATATAATATAATATATTAACGGGGCTTAAAGCTCTGGTACATCGTTATCTTAACCTAGGTTAGTTAATTGGTATTTTCTATTTACATGGGTCTTTCTATTTACATTTGTACATAGGTAATATGATTTGGGTTATGCGTTTATGCCTCTTTTGTTGCTTTGTCTGTTTTTGTTTTTTCTTTTATATGGTTATTTTATTTTTTTTGCATGCCTGTTCTGTTTTTATTTTTTCTAAGATTTTTGTTAAATGGTGGGTTTAGGGAATATTTACATAGGGGTATTTACTTATGGGAATATTTACAGGCTTTTGGGAATTTGAGTGTATTTCTAATTCTAAGGGCTATTTGGATGTTGTCTTGATTTTGGTTTTCTGTTTTTTGTTTTTTTATTCTATTATTGCTGTGATTGCATCTGCTATAAGGCAAATTTTGTCGAATGTATCTTTTTTAGTTTTTAACTGGACAATAAGGGTTTTTATTATACTTCAAGTTTTGGTTAGATTTAGCTCTTTTATTACGTCCCTGATGGGGTTGTCAGTAATGGGGTTATCTGTAGGTACTGTCTGTATTCTGGTTTTTGTGTTTTTAATTTGCATTTGTATTGTCCGGTTTTTCTCTGAATTTATTCCATTTATTGGCGTTTTCCTCGATTTGTTTGTCTGGAAAACCTGTGATGAACTACATAAATATAGATTTAACTGCTCATGCACAGTAACTTTGATGTACAGCGGCGGTTGTGTACGTATAGAAATCAGTTGCCACGGCGGTTGTGTAGACACTACCTATTAAACATCCAAATTCTATTTAGGTAATTTGATATTATTTACTATAGTAACTCTTTAGCTATGATGCACTAGCACTGACGAGCCTTCTCTGTGATTATTATTATTTAATTTCTGCTGTATTATTACTAAACATAGATAATATGTATAATTATCTATGTAGTAGATAATATAGCTCTTAGATAACATATTATAATTAATCTTGTAATTTAAAATTGTCTTTCTAAAGCATTCGAAGATACTATTTTTTTAGGCTTCGCCTGTTTGTACCCCATAATCTATGTAAATAAATAACTAAACAAATATGAAACTCCAAAGAGTTTACGATAACATTTTGTTCTTAGGATCTCAATACTTAAAAACTAACTAAACATTATTTTCCCAACTGCATCACAGCCGTGAACTAAAATGCTGTCTAAATAGGGACAATAATGGTAGTTCGTTCACATTTGATCCACAGACCGCTAAATCTTATTATCACTGCATTAAATATGCAAGAGACCTCTGCGATAAACGATAGTTAGTGCGATTAATGCACGTCCTAACATCTCGCATTGTTAGGGAGTTCGACAGGGTTTAAGCTCGCTTATAAAATCTGTACCAGCCATAGATGGGACTCTTTGATATAAGCACATAAAGTAAAAACTTTACCTGATAAGGAAGCATTAAGAACTGTGGAAAAAGTAAAGACGGGCCAAGTACAGCTTTACGGTTATCGGGCTAAGTAAAAGGCCTCATCAAAATCATAAGACTGTCTACATTGCATTTTCTGCTGTGATGGGCTTTGTAGCATGCTTTCGAATTCCGTACACTATTTCGTAAAAGTTTTTACTTACAGATAGAAGATTGAGGTTATATGATCTTGCTTATGGTTATTTTACCTGAAACAAAAAACATTTAATTAGTCTTTGTAAATTCTTAAATAAATTAATTAATAAAAAATACTAGCATATGTACAGAGTTTAGGCCTATTAATATACTAACAATACCGGAAAAATTATAAGAAATAACGGTGAAAAATCAGTTGGTGACTTTCTAATGAGTGGTATCATCGCCCTTTACCCCTACTCCTACCTCGACAAGAATGATGTTCTTGTAAGTGAGCAATCTGGTTTACGAAATGTTTTACGATCATTCGTGAGAAACGACAGTGATAGTTCGTTTTAAACCAATGGAAAATAGATATATCCTATAAATTAGTTAAAGGTGTGGATGTTTTTAGACCTCAAAAGAGCATTTGAAACTGTAAATAATGATATACTTCAAGTGAAACTAACAAAATATGGTGTCGATGGGATGGTACTGCAGTGGTTATCATACCTTAACAACAGAAAATAAAAGGTAAAGTATAATGAAATTTTCTCCAGATATATGTCCACAAATTATAGAATCCCGCAAGAATCAGTACTTGCTCCATTAATATTTCTTATATACATAAACTATATTAGCATATTAGCTATTTCTTGTATTAAATATTATACCGTATGCAGATGACACAATGTTATATAGGTAAAGTGGGTTATAGCGATGACATCAAAAGGAATAGAAAGTTTTTAAATTTTTCTTTTTAAATTTGTTGTCGCAAACAATTCGAGTCTCTCTCATATCGACGTGACGTTCAGTATTTCAACAGGAGATGTCACAAAAGCGTTCCACTTCCTCACAGATGTTTACCATATACAGTTCTAATAGTCCACTTTTACAAAACGTTGCTTGTTGTCACCCGAACTATCAACCCTCCTTTTGAAGGGTCTAATCAGGGTTTGTTCAATTGTTAGGTAGGACTATTGGTAGGTTAGATTTGTTCAATTGTAGGTTAGAGGTTACTCCAAAATCTGTCACTACAACGGATGGTAATGTTGACTAATGGTAAGTTTGACTGGGCTATAATAATAAGATTGTAGAACTGGATCCATTAATTTAACAAATATGGTGAATACGCCAGTAACGTAGTGTGTAAAAGCGGCTTGGTGTATCGTTCTTCGTATCGCGAATTTCTTACACACGAAGTGACCCATTGGGGCGTGACATTCTTTAGTTGGAGAAAATGACATTAAATCAAAAATTTTTATAAGTGTCAATATAATTGACACAGAGCAGCCTTGCTTCTTTGTTGAAGTGAGATAACCAAGGCTTTTTAGCAGCTGCATAACTAGTTATATCGCTCTGGTTCATTCTGCGTCTAGCTGTCCACAAGCAAATAGGAAACTGCGTACCTTGACAAGCTGTTGCAGCCATGTCAAAGGGGTCTTTTTTAACCAATTTATCATTTCTTCATCTTGAATCCAATTGCTTCTCCATGCAGTTCCTCCCCCATAATGATAGGCTAAATACTCACCTTGCAACTATTTTCTTTGCAATTTAAATATGCAACTTTTGCTAATATGGAAATTGTTGGCGATAGCACTTAAAGACCACCCAGCAGATTAGATGGCAAAAAGAGAAAATTCTGGATAATATAGCTTTTCACCGGTGGGGAGAGCGTCTACAGACTTTCACAAATACAAAAAAACAGTCACATGGAAATACTCCAGCTGACGCAAGCTCGTAGCGGCTTTTTGAATATGCAAAAAAAATACTCGAGCGCATCAGAAATACTCGAGCGCATCAGACTTTCATACAGATGGTTGAACTTGATGTTTTGGTGGTGTTAATCCATAATCTGACGATTATTTGGAGGGATTTTCCTAATATGACGGTTTGGAAAAAAAATCATGATTTTTTTAAAATCATTCAGTGTTGTAACGTTTATTTTCATTGTTTCCTTTTTTTTTGAGACCCAAATAATGATTAGTAGATAGTAGTGGTAGCTAGAGTATTTAGATTGTAGTATTAAAAAATTATCGTGCAATAAATTCCACAAAATACTTTTTGCGAGAAGTGAGAGTTTATGCGGTAGCTGGGTTCCTATTTCGACAGACGGGTGCCCTCGAACGGGGGAATCAGGATAAAGTCCATGCCGATGCCATACCTCAATTATACACAACTTCATCAATTCTACCGATTCATGCTGGAGGACTACCACCCATTATAATAAAATAACTATATTTCTCTGAGGAGTAGGAACCCCTAGTCTAGGGTAAGTAATAGCTTTAATTTTCCTTCTTGTGCTATGATTGTTTTAGTGTAGTGAGTCTATTAGTTAATTAGGAAAAATGTTGTCGACGTTGCCACGTTAACTGAATATTCCGTTAGTTCGGAAAACTGCGTGACGTTCTAAATATATATAAGAAATTTATTTTTAATTTTATGGTTCTTATGCGAAGGGGTTTCTTTAGATGCAAAGCGGTTCCTTATGATCCAACGCGGTACCTTTTGATGCAAAGCGGTTCCTTTTGATAAAACGCGTTCCCTTTTTTTATTCAACGCGGTTCCTTTTGATGCAACGCGGTTCCTTTTGATGCAACGCGGTTCCTTTTGATGCAAAGGGATCCCTTTTGATGCAAAGCGGTATTTTGAGGCGAAGCGGTCCGAGTGTGCGAATAGGCACGCCAAAAGTCCCAAAGTTATATAGTTTTTGTTATATGTGTAATTACTATTCTCTTTTAATATTACTTTGTGGTAGAGGTTGCACTTTATGCGATTTTGCACTAATATGTGTGCATAAATATGCGTATGTGGGTATATATATATATATATATATATATATATATATATATATATATATATATATATATATATATATATATATATATATATATATATATATATATATATATATATATATATATATATATATATATATATATATATATATATATATATATATATATATATATATATATATATATATATATATATATATATATATATATATATATATATATATATATATATATATATATATATATATATATATATATATATATATATATATATATATATATATATATATATATATATATAAATATATATATATATATATATATATATATATATATATATATCTATATATATATATATAAATATATATATATATATATATATATATATATATATATATATATATATATATATATATATATATATATATATATATATATATATATATATATATATATATATATATATATATATATATATATATATATATATATATATATATATATATATATATATATATATATATCTATATATATATATCTATATATATATATTATGATTTAGTTTTTTTTTGTTTGTGGAAATTAAAATTTACTATCACTTCCATTATTTTACGGTTCTTATCCTGCGCATGCGCTTGAGCTAGAGCGACGCATCGTCAAAAATATATTGTTAAATATTCGTATATCTGGTTGCGAATTTCGTGCACGTCAACCAGCGCGGTTGCGCTTAATTTCTGATTAGTAAATCATTAGATTGGGACGTAAAATTTGCCTGGCGACCTATTACCATCCACTATATAGTTCAAGTAAACTATTACTAACCACCCCGTCGGCCGTAACTCTTTCATTTTTTAATTGTCAATTGTAGTTTGTGTAGGTTAGTTTAGTCAATTTTATTTTTTTTCTGTTACGCAAAAAGGCACGTTACAGTGTGACAAGTAAAATGCATGGAAAATAGCAGGTAAATAAAGAAAGTAACAAAATTTGATGAAATTCGTTACTGAACACATCGTACACTGAGAGAAATCGGTGTGCTGCGAAGAAAATTTTGATATCTGTAATATATTTTTTTAATTATGGTACAATAACAGAAAATATGCTGCCACAGCTAAAGTCATCTTACTGATGTGCCCTCTGTTGCTTTTGCATATCATATGACATTCAGCAGTTTCAAAATGTCGACATACACCCCTTATGTCGACATTTGGAAACAGCAAAATGTCAAATTTTAAAGTTTTTTGTGATCATTCCAGTTTGAGTCCATGTTTTATCCAGAAGATCTTGAAATTATTAAATTAATAAACTAGGTAGTATTATTTTCTTAAAGTTCTATTGGCCCTTAATATTTGGGCTCTCTTAAATTGAATCACACCCTGTATATAACCATAAAACTCTTTATTGAAAGCTACCTTAAGGTTGGAATAAGATCTGATATTCAAATTAGTTTCAGGCACTAGCTATTATTATAGTGATGATTATAATATAAGTTTTTTGTCCTAAAATTTTCTTATAAGTGTGCTGTGGTTTTGCAATTAAAATAATGTGATTTTAATAAAAAAAAAATGCAGATTTTCAATGCAAAACCAGAGTACAATTACAATTTAATCATCACTATATAATAATAGCTATAGTTCGAGACTAATTTGATTACCTAGCAGATCTTATGTAGCTTTTTAATTATTTATAGTTAGCCAAAATAAATGCATCTAGGTATTTTCCTCTCACTCTACAAACTCGCGACCAGAATTACAGTAGCATTTTCATTATCTGTGGTAGCCTACGCCCAAAACCTAAATACAGTCACTGTTAAAGTGCATTTATAAACATTTTAATAACAACAGCAGTAAGTTTATTTAATAGTGATAACTATTCGATTTATATGAAAACAAAAATAAAATTCAACCATTAAACATTATTTAATAGTCATAGGAAGGCACATAAATAACCTTTCCTAAGTATTTTCTGCTCAGGTCAAAAATAGAAAGATAGGTAACGTCAATACCCATAGGTATACTGTTTGTCCACTGAATAAACAGAAATTTGTAGGAGGGCAATTGCCCCCCCCCCCCCCCCCCCGGGCAATGACGCAATGTTTGTAAACAAAACCAAGTCAATTTCCGGATGTTGTGGGATAATAAACAATCATTCTATCTCATTTCGAGGACGTTTTCTCACTTGCAAACTCTAGCAAGCATCTTGTCTATTTTTCATCTGACATTTTATTCATTATAAAGATCTGTTAATTATGACAGCTATTTTTCGTAATAGTGGTAGTAATTTAGTTAACAACGTTTCATACTGAATTACATAGCCTTTATTAAGATATTATCACAGTGGTAGGAAGTGTTGTGAATAGTGTCTGTCACTATATTTGTTATGAATACAGCTTATCGATGGTTATTAACGTAACATCAGCCTTTAGACTTTAGATGACTTTAATAGTAGTAGCTACAAAACGTACCTGTCCCCTGTACTATTGAGATATTTTCCTATGATTATTAAAGTTTTAATCATGATATATAAAGTATTTTCTCAGTATAAATCTATTTCTTTTAATTATAATACATATAAACACATATTATATACATACTTTCGATATTCTCTTTCTCTGATAAAATTAGTAAAAAAGATAAATAAGTTAGAGGTAAAAAAATATGAAAGAGGTTAATAAAATCCGATACTTTCAAACTTTTTGATAGTTTTGTTGATGGATAATCAATAAAATAATACTTAAAAACAATTTTTTATGTAACCCACCGTGGAAACGAACGCTATCAACCCGGAGCGTTGTACACATAAAAGTGCTGTGATCCGTAGTTGTGATGGCGTAATGGCGGACGGAAAATAGTGTAGTGACGGTACAAGGGAGTGAGAGATAGAGAGAGCGAGAATGTAGTGGTGAGGTTTTCTTTGCAAGTTTGTCATTCTCCTTCCCTTACGCCACGCTCAAATTATTCAAATGCCCACTTTTCAGCATATAATTAACCCCCCATACCTTAATCTGAAACCCCATACCTTAATCTACGCTCGAGTATTTCTAACTATCGATATTTTTTTAATATTCTGATCGGCTGCCCTACATACGCGATCCTATATAAAGGCTTAGATATGGTGGAGGTACTCAACAGGGTGCAAGGTATCCCCCCATTTATTAATCTGCCGCGCTTGAGTAGAGCCCAAAATCCCCTATTGGGCTCCCCTACTATAATGCTTCACCATGGTTTAAAATTATGAAATAGAGATACATTTAACAGGAAGTCACTTTGGACAATCTACATTACTTCAAAAATTTATAGCTACAATTACATGAAGTAGATAAAATCATTTACTTTCAACTGCTCGCCAGTGTACATCTAATAGTAAAACATATTTAAATTAAAAAAAGAGATTATTTATCTTCCAATTTTAGTAACTAACCATATAATTAGATAACTGTCAAAAATTAAATAACTTTAATCTGACAGATATATGACAGACAACGACAACATACCAAAATATTTCTAAAAAGATGCGCATGTTTCTAGACTCCGCAAGCCGAGGAAAGTTAAAAGTGACGGTTAGTATTTTAACGACGATTACACCGCTCTTCTCATTTAGTGATGAGAAAAGCAAAACGAAACAATTCAATTTATAAAAAATATACATTTTGTTAAATATTGGTTGTTAAATACAACATGCAAAATACATTTGAATTAATTGTGGTAATATGTGCTTTAAACATATACATACTAATGATACATATAATATTATTATTTATTATAAAAATAATAACATTATATTTTCTGGGTTTATTGTGAATTATTATTCACTTATTATTATAGCTTAATAGCCGAGACAGTCCAATATTTAATACGTTAATAATGCAAAATTTATACGTCTTGATAAGGCCAACATTAACGTTAGTGTCTTCTGACATTTTATGGCTTATTCGTTGAAAGTGTGGCACTAAACGTCGCTGCAAATATCCATTCGTATACAAAATGTAACCGCATACAGTCCGCAGTTAGAAATATGGGCATGGTCTCTTGATTCACTTTGTGCTGCATGCTCTCTCTGCCAGGCCTAGGATTCCCAAAACTCTAAATAGTTAAGGGATTATATCACTAATCTCGCACGAGTGCGATGACAAAGAAACTACTTTGGTGTTGAATTACTGCCTCATTAATAGTAAATTTTGCGCTGGGTTTTGGGGTGCCATGCCAAAATCGTTTACGCTACGGGATATTACTAAGGATTGGTTATCTGTACGAATTTAATTAACTCGTGTTGCAAACATTGCAGTAGGTATGGCGTTATGTTATATATATATATATATATATATATATATATATATATATATATATATATATATATATATATATATATATATATATATATATATATATATATATATATATATATATATATATATATATATATATATATATATATGTATATAACTGCACTGCCTTAACATACAATGGAGGCAATGACATTCAGATTACCAGAGAACCGCATGGACTGCAGGGAAAATAAAATTTAGAAAGCTGAGTATCTTTTGAAATTTTGGAAATCTGGAAATTATGGCACTCAAAATATCTCACGTAATCAAATGGTGCTTCTACGAAAATTAGTAAGTTACTTTATGTTATTAGTTTGTCATGATAATTTTATTTTCATTGCGAAATTATTTACATAATTCTACTTATCTTCTTCTGATTACAATATAATTTAGGTATTAAATGAATATTATACATCAGATAATGAAATAGTTGCTGGACACGACAGACATGGTTGGGCAGCATTTTATTATATCCGTATTTAAAGACCAGCATTACAACACATCACCGGCATTACAACCGCTTGCACCACAAACTCCCATAAAAACATAGGCTGTAATTGGAATCTACAATAATTTTTTCTGCAGATGAATAATTTCATATAATTCTACATCACGTAATCATATAGCAATTTACTTTATGAACGTTTTCCCTAATCACGGTCATTTTAGTAATGCTGTTTTAATTGCACCATCGTGAAGTAGTTACATATGATTTAGGATTTGAGCAGGAGACATTTACAATTAAAACGGGCCAAATTGTTAGTAACGGTAGCATATTTTAGTTTTAAATTCTGGTGGCACGTCTCAAGCTATTATGGGAATTCCATTTGGGAACATAGCTTCTATTCCTGGGGCCCACCCCTAAAAGAAATTACAGCAGTATAGTGCAACTTCTTACATAAGAAAATTCATGTTAGCGGGGAGGTTTTTTTTTGCACGATTCCCTTAACTTAAGAACATCTGATAACGCTGTTTCCTGAAATTCTTTTTTCGGACAATATTACTACTTGATATTAAATATTTTTATTAAACGATCCTGCTACTGGATAGGGCTGGAACCTTTGATGTAACTATAACACTCTGAGTAGTTTCCACAAAGACCAAAACACTTTCACTTCGCTCGACGCGCGTTTCGCCAACCAAGTTGGCATCATCCGGAGACGATTAAAACTAATCTTAAACTAAAAATCTACCCTATTTATAAAATTTATGGTGAAATCATTAGTCACGCTTCAATGATTAGTTGCTAAGCAACGCGTAAAGCGGGCTGTACGGTATAGGTCCCTTGTCGCTATTCATACTACTTTTACATTTTACAATTTCTATGCTCTCAAATGCATCCAATTGTTTAATATTGGTCACATTTCTGACTAATCTTAAATGACTGATATCTATTCTATGATTGTTGTCAAAAGCATGTTGTGCAACACTAGACTTATCTGTTCTTCCATATTTTAGATGAGCCATATGCTCTTTAAATCTGGTGTTAATTGATCGTCTCGTTTGTCCAACATATTTTCGATCACAATCATTACAACTAATTTCGTAAATCCCAGACCTTTCATTTGGAACAATTTTATCCTTTGGATTGTCTAAAAGTTGTTGTAATTTATTACTCGATGAATGAATCGCTGTTATACCCACGTTTTTGAAGACCTTACTCAAACCACGAGTAAACCGGGGTTCGTACGGGATGGATACATATTTTGGAGTCTCTATATCCTTTTGAAAGGTCGTAGAATTACGAAGTGTAAATTTACGCTTCCTAATTAGTTTTTCAACTATATCTCTCGGATAACCATTACTCACAGCTATATCTTTAATTAATACTTTTTCTTTTTCAAACCTCTCATTACTGAGAGGGAAACTTAGTAAACGATGGACAAGAAAATTAAAACTTGCCATTTTATGTTGATAGCAGTGGTGAGAGTCATTAGGGATATATCTGATCGTACTGGTATCTTTTCTATATATATCAAATTCTAACCTATTGTCACTCTTTTTAATTACTAATACATCTAAAAATGGAAGTTTTCCATTATTTCCTAGTTCATATGTAAACTTTACAGAAATGAAACGACTATTTAATTTGGAAATGAAGTTTTCTACATCCGCAATCTTAATGTCAAACACAGCAAAAATGTCATCCACATACCTCAGCCAAGCTACTTTCCTAGGATTTGGCTGAGTTTCCCTCTCAGTAATAAGGGTTTCCATCTTAGGGGTGTCCAACGCATGAAACCGAATATATTTGTCCGACAAAATGTTTTTCGCTTTTTTTTGTACAATTTTATGCAATTAAAAGAAAATACTATATTTAGGCCGTTAATATTTTTCTCGCATCAAATTAATGATTTTGGAGGGGGGCCAAAAAAAACGTCCCCCTCCTGAAAATTCTCCGACGACATATATACAAAGTCTCAACGGTGAGGTAATTACAATTTTTTTTGTCAAGGGCGTCAAGACCTAGTATTCCAGAAACATACACATTGTGGACGTTTTAAAGTTCTAAAAAACCTCATAAATCACAAAATGCTAATTCGTATTCATGGTAAATTCGCCTGCTTCTTTTGTCAACGATTGCTTCAATTTTTACGTACAAAGTATTTATGTTGAGTGCTTCATTTAGCTCTTTCAATTGTGTATAGACAGTAGAAAAATGACTTGCCGACAACTGCCATAGTGAACAAATATTTTTTTGTTTACTATTTTATTTTTTATTGACACGTTGCGTTGACTGGAGTCTACCTTGACAAAAAGCTTACATGGGAGACACACGCAACATACTTGTAGAAAAGTTTCTAAAAATATATATTTATTACATGGTCTCCAATGCAACACAAAAAATATTACTTACTGCATAATACGGTTTAGTTCATTCAGTTATTTCTTATGCTATCGATTTAGAGATTTGCGAACAGAGTAGTTTTTAGTATTCAAAGAAAAGCAATCAGGATAATTTCTGCCCTTAATTGTAGAAATGACTGTAAATCTGAATTTATTAGGTTTAATATTCTTATATTAGCGATAATTTTTATCTTGCATTCACTGTTATATGTAAAAAAGAATGGGGACAATTTCAGTACTCACATTCATATTCATAGTTATCCAACACGAAATTGTGATAAAATAAACATGATTTTTTAAGGGTAAGGAAAATGCACAATACACCAACGCATTTAAAGCAACTTGACTTGAAAAAGTTCAAAACTTCCGTTAATTTTTTTTACCCAGAAATGCATTTTACTCTATTAGGAATTCTTGGAGGCAGATTTGATTAATGGAATAATTATTATGTTGTTTGTCGGTATTGGTTAACGTTATTGATTATTGATAGTGTTTGTACAACATTTTTAGCAACCGCTATAATTATTAAAACTTTAAATATCTTTTAGCTTTCGTTTGATAAAAGGGCAAGCATTATAAAATCAGAGAAAAACAAAAGTTTTGTGCAAGTGGAAGTGCAATTTTCCATATGACCGGAAAGTAGTCTAGTACCCGCTTGTCTTTGTTGTGACATGATACGCTTTTATTCCTCCAAAAGGCATGTAATATGATATTGGACACCATAGGTACCATATCAACTGTCATCATCCCCCGTTCTAATAGTAATGAGTATGTTTTGAAACAAAAACCTGTTTGGTATTCCAAATGTTAACCATTGTTTTCTAAATGTGCCTTAATTGTGATTAGGCAACAGATAATGTTGACCTTGAAATATCTGATACGTAACCGATAATTAGTTTGAGAAAAACAATCCTTTTAAGTACTCATATTTTCTACTGAAATTAATATATATATATATATATATATATATATATATATATATATATATATATATATATATATATATATATATATATATATATATATATATATATATATATATATATATATATATATATATATATATATATATATATATATATATATATATATATATATATATATATAAATTAATTAATTAATCCCTGTTTCCCTTTGTCACGCCATAACTTCAGATCTACTTTACCGATTTAATTCATCTTTTATTTTAGGTTTTCTAATGCTTTGTAGAAGGTTCTTACGGAAAGAAAAAATAAGAATATTGCGCAGAAAATTGGATATATATATATATATATATATATATATATATATATATATATATATATATATATATATATATATATATATATATATATATATATATAATATTTGTGATTTTCGAATATTCGGACAATAATATTTTCTTTCGAACACTTACCTACCGTGATATTAAATGATTAAAATACTATTTCATAGAAAACTTGATCGTTTCCGGAGTTCCGGGATCATTTATCGTCCCGAGACTGAACGACTTTTGTTAGAATTATTTCCACTATGTCCATGGCCATTCTTCAACGGCAGAACTATAACAATTAAGGGGTATTTATCTCCCAGAACGAATTTTATTGCGCTTACTCGGTTGATGATTTACTGGCGTTTAAAGTGTCGATAGTTCTTTTTGTAGACATTTTTCACTTACGATACGATAGCTCGAGAAAATTATATTGTTAAATCTCGAAAAACTTACCATGTTGTGCTGTAAGTTTTTGTATGTCAGAGAAATGGTATTTGTTATCAGCTATTGCCATTTAGGAATTCAACTGAATAATCATCTTGACTGATCCTAGAAGTTAACTTAACTTGAATAACCCCCCTCATAACTTGAATAACACTTTCAACGTACAGAGCTGGACACAATTTACAATTTTAATTTTAAAAATATGTATATAATTATTGTTTAGATACTTATATCACAGTGTGTCAGTGATAACACACCATGGTGCAAGGGTTAAACCACCATAGATAAACCATGCAAAAATAAAATTGAATAAAAAATAGCCTACTGATTATGTAATTGAATAAGGAACTAATTCGTTTAAGGTATTTTTTTGTTTCATATATGTTCAATAAAATACCTAATTTTAAAAAATTTCACACGTTTGTTTAAATGCATAATTTTATAATTCCCAGCAATGCCAAACCTATTTATCCAGTGTCTTGTAAACTTCGTTCTACATCTTGACATTTGTTACTTCGTTTCTCTTTCAAAATAAAGACTTGTTTATTGTGTAGTGGCAAGGGTAATGTCAAGGTTTTTTGAAACTTCTTCCGTGAAATGTACTTGGAAGACTGCACATTGTGCACTCCAGAAGAATGCGTCTGGATCCTCGAAGATGGAAAACTGAAGCCACCGTGGTTCATCGGTGATCCAGCACCACTCACTGTATACGATATTTTGAGTCATTAAAGCACCGTAGCAATGAGATGATGCATATATGAATGCGACGAAATAGCAGACTCTTAAACAGATTCTTATACATATCTTATATGTAGTATTATTATTGTAATGCATCGGATAAATGTGCACTGTTACGTATAGTTAATAAGTAAAAAAAATTAATTTCAAACCATCATATCGCATTTCCTTATCATTGTATAATATATTTACCACTGGAGCGTACAGTCCATGGAAGAAATGGAAACAGAGCTTCCCCTAACTCATATCTAATGCGACTTTGACTCCAATCGAGTCACAGTAGTAGAAAATCCAATAGAACCTACGCCAGCCGCTAGCTTCTCTGATTCATCGGCTGCTGAATGCATCGGCGTACGATAGCTGAGCCAGTCGCCTGCTTCATGCGGGCGCGGAAGCTATTGTTCGGTGTTTGCGTCGAGAAGATATTGAACTTTCATTTCCACCTGCTGAATGCATCGGCGCTCGCTGGTTGACCAGTAGTCGGGTGCTTTACCTAGGCGCGGAAGCTATTGTTAGAGTAGGTATTTGTGTTTAAATTGTCTGTAATGTATGTAATGTGTCTTAATAATAAAGGAATTTTCATCAATAAACTTCGCAGATAAGCTTCAATTAATTACTATAGGAAGGGCAAAACGACCTATGAAAAGTTTAACCCCATAAATTAAAAACTGTATTAGGCCTTTTTATCCGGAAAACACTACGAACGATTTAAGTTGTTAACAGGATGTGAAGATATTAGTAAATCATTTTGTTGGCCATGTTACCTTTTCAAAAAGGCCATATTACTTTTTGAAAATGAAAGAGGTCTCTGGAATAAAACTGGTTTTTCTGATTTGAACAATTTGTATAAAGCTGTAAATAGGTAAGCAAGCTTCGTTTTTAAAAATTGCTTCCCTTACTTAAAATTTCACGGCACGCCCCTGATTTACCACTAAGAATAAACGTGTGTCTAGAAAATTTTGCTTAACGAATATACCGGGTGCCTACGATATTACTAGCCAGCCTATAACTTCCTTGTAAAAAAATATATTAATTTAAAATTTTTGTATGTTGTATGGTTGACAATGGTTCATAGTTTGATTGCTTCAATATCTGATTGTCATATCCGGTTTAACCGGAAACAGTTTAAACTTGGTAATTTTTATGGAACACCCTATATATTATGTATTAGAAATTTAGATTGCCCAGAAAATTCTAGATCCAAAACATGTAGAACATCCTATATCTATCTTTGACAGTTTTCGAGAACATGGCGGTTGAAAATGTCATACCAATGATAAATTACTTTATTTTGACACAAAACAAATGAATGTAGGAACAAATCTGATACGGTAATTTAAATTTTTTGAGGAGTAAAATTTGATAATGTCATAAAAATGTCATTTGCGGCTGTACCGGAAGTACTGCGGAAAGTGATTTTCAGGATCAAATTACTTCGATATTTTTAATGGAACACCCTATATTGAATCTTAAATTTAAATTCTACTAACTTTTATGGATATTATATTTTGTAACTAGTGTCCCCAGTCTAAACCTAATAGGTTATGAGATATCGGCGACTGAATGTTTGCGAATGCAGATTTGTGACGTATTTATAGTGCAGGTGAACATTCAGGCGCCGATATCTCATAAACTATTAGATTTAGGCAAGGGACACCAGAAACAAAAAATATCGAGAAAGATTAGTAGAATGTAAATTTAATGTTCACTACAGGGCGTTCCATTAAAAATATCCAAGTAATTTGAGTCTGAAAATCACTTTTCGTAGTACTTCCGGTTGAGCCGGAATTTTTTTTATGGCTTTATCAAAATTTTACTCACCAAAAAACTTCAATAGCCATAACAGATTTGTTCCTGCATTCATTTATTTTATGTGAAAATGAAATAATTTGTGATTGATATAACATTGATATAACATATTCTACCGCCATTTTCTCGAAAACTGTCAAAGATAGATATAGGGTATGCTATATGTTTTGGACCTAGAATTTGCTGTGCAATCTAAATTTCGAATAACATACTAGGTATTCCTTTAAAAATAACAAAGTTCATACTGTTTCCGGTTAAACCGGAAATGAAAATCTGGTCTTGAAGCAATCAAACTATGCACCGTAGTCAACCATACAATTTCCCAAAATTTGAAATCGCTATCTTGTTTTACAAGGAAGTAATAGTCTGGCTAGTAATATCGTAGTTACCCGATATATTTTTTTTGGCGGAATTTTTTGTACGCTGGAATCGGAATCGTTAATCCCTTATGGAGTCGCGAGTTGTCTGTCAGACTGTGTATGTTACTTTCGTGCGCCTTACATGTTTTCACATCTGTGTGCCTATTTATTTACAGTTTATAACCAACCGATGATAAAACATTGCATATATAAGGATAATATGGCAAGAATCATCCATACTACAAGGATAATTACAATGTAATTTAGATACGAGTTTTATTTTAATAGGCTAGTAAAATAATGCAATAAACGAGACAAAACATTGATAAACACGGTACCTAAGTATTGAGTTAAAACCACATTCCAAATTCTTCATTAAGTTAGTTCATGTTAAGTAATATTATATAAAAGTATCAGAAACTAGTTGTAGGTTATAATATAATCACCATATATGTATTGTTTCAGAGTGTGGCTAGCTATTGCAACATTTATGAAACAATCCCTGAATTATACAGTATCTAGGGAACGATAGATACCTCGACAATATTCATGGATAGAAATCGCAGTTCAAGATTCATATTAGACGGACACCTTCCAAGTCTGCTTCAAAGACCACAGTTGTCAAACTACCTGCTGGTTCATTTAACTAATGCCGTTTAAAGATACTACTATTCAGATATTGGATTTACATTTTTATATACAAGGGTATACAAAGCATACAAATTATGACCACATACATGTACAAATAAGTTTATGAGAGTATCCATAAGTTTAGTATTATTCAGAAAGGATTTAATTAAGTCTAGTTAATAATACAGAACAAGCTACCGAATTAATAAAAATGTATAGAATGTTCATGACAAAATATCCGATATAATAATGCATTTAATCAATAGTATCCATCGAAAGCTCTTTGATGCAGTTTCAGGGAAACAATGGATTTATATCGTGAAAATGCCAAAGCATTCATAATGAAAGGTAAACGATGCACATGAATTATTAAAAGACGTTACATTGATGGATTACGGCGGTAGCTATTTAGAATTAATTTTTAATTTATTACTTCATCATTCACCACCATAAGATAGCTGTGGTTATTATAGTAAATACATAATGCATATTTTACTCAATATCATTGCTGTAATTCCGTAAAAATAATAGCTAGCTACAAGAGTTGAGTTTAATAAATTATAAAGGATTACCTATAATACTTATTTATACAAGTGAATTAAACCATTGTCTTTTGCATGAAGAACAATTTTGCTTTGTTCGCATGAAGAACAATATGTAATGAATACACAATAAATGAACTACTGTCATAATAAATAAATGTCATACTATATAATAGTGATTGGTTTTTTAGCAATCGCGTTGCAAAGTGTTGCTACGCGTTGAATTGACTTATAAGATGCCAAAATTGAATAATACTTATTCATACAAAAGTGAATTAAACCATTTGCTCCCCAGTACACCGTCCTTTTTTGAAATGTATGACAACAATGGTGAAATGGTGTTAGCGCAATTTTTATATTATTGGAAAGATTATGCATAAAATCAAGGGAAAATTTTTGTATACGAATAAAAAGAGTGCGCGATTGTCGAGTCCGACACCAGCAACATATCTCTGTTGCAGGTGCTGGACTAGACAATCGCGCCCTCTTTTTTTTCGGAAGACAAAATTTTCCTTTGATTTGACGCATAATCTTTCAACTAAAATAAAAAAAATTAGTTTTGGAATAAAAAATCGTAACGGCGCGGCGCAGGAACGATAGGTTGAGGTGCTGCGCGTGCCGAAAAGCGCCCATCCCGTAGTGTTCAAATTTTCCAGTGTAGTAGACTCGTTAAAATGAAACCACTAACACCATTTTTACCACTGTGGTAATAACTTTCACAAAAGGGCGGTATACTGGAGACCAATTGTTTTCCGGGAGAAGAACAATTAGGTCCACGAGCGTTAAAAAGTATACAAAATCTTATTCAATTTTGACATATAATAAAGTTAAGAATTAAATTTTTATTAAATTTGTTTCTGGAAAATGAAATGAATCTTGGGTGGCGGCGACGATAATATGTTCGTTTGTTTATGTATGTAAATAAAAGTCAGTTGTGTCGGATTACTGAGGTATTAAAAATTGTTTTTTTTATATCACTAGTGATTAAAATAATGTTTAGAGCGTTGCTACGCGTTGAATAATTGACTTATAATAGATCAAAATTGATTAATACTTATTTATACAACAAGTGAATTAAACAATTGTTTTCTTCGAGTTAATAAACAAGTTTAAGTTTTATACAAAATTTTAATAAATTTCGACATAATGATTAGCCGTGTCGGGATAGCAAAATTGTTCTGATTTCTCATAGACATTATCGAGTATGCTCTATTCAGCACAATTTGTTTAATTCTAAAATTGAGTTGAATTAATTCTAATTCTTTTCGGTAACGGCTTGATGGCTGGTAGTAACTTATTAAACGATTTTGGACTATAATAATTACTTGCATTCTGGCATTTAACTAATCTAATATAATCTATACGAATTTGCTCCCTGTGTCTGGTATTGCATTCGTCTATTTCTTTGTGCCAAATACATTTGTTGATGTTCCGTTTAACATACATGAGCGCCGTAAGAATATAATAATTAGGAAATGTTAAGATATTTTGTTCTATAAATGTTACAAAATGTAAGGCAAATATTCTATATAAATCAGGGACGTGTCCCCAGGTTAATATAGCATAAGATAATAAACTTTGAATGAGAGAGATATAAACTGTTTTTTAGGATATTTTGAAATGATTTTGGTATTAAGTTTCTTATCAGATACACAACTCTAGATAGTTTACGAGATATATAATCTATATGTTTATCCCAACGTAGATGTGGATCCGTAATCACTCCTAAACATTTTACGCCTTCAGGATTGACTAAATGATCCAAGTCCTGGGTTGAAAAAAACATGGTTCATATATTTTCGACTCGTTAAGATGTGAAATATTAATATCCTGTAAAAACTGTTTGCATTGTTATTTATATTAATCAGCGAACTAGAGAAGTATCATTTACATATCTTGGGAGATCATTAATGTATATAATAAATAATATGGGCCCAAGTACAGAACCTTGAAGTACTCCGAATTAAACTTTTTCTGATGATGACATTACTCCATAATACACTGTTATTTGATATATGTCTATGAAATATGATTTTAGGAGATTTACCGCTGTAGGGTCTAGTCCATATTTTGTCTTTTTCAATTAAGATCATGCTACATACAGTCGAAAGCCGACAAGTTGCAGAAGATGATACCTCCAGTAAAACTTTTATTTATAAAAGCCTCTAATATACTTTCCACCATATTGTTAATTGCATTAGTTGTGGATTTAATCTTGATTAGGTACTATTCAGTACATAATATCTAGTTTGAATAAATAACTATTTAATTATCGGGAATTATTTAAGATAATGCAAAAGATTGTTTATTAATATAAACAACAAATTCCAACAGGCCTCTATATAATATAAGATAAGATAATATAAGATAAGATAATATAAGATCCGATAAGATAATTCCGTATACTGTAGGATGTAAGGATATATAAATATGCGTATATAATAAATAGGCGGTGCTTCAATTTTGATGACAAATTACAACAAGTTCCCGGGCAGCAATATATTCACATTAGCGTTTCACCACTGTCATCCTTTAAGAAATACGATGAGCCCGCCTGCAACTTTGTGATACTAAAACATTCAAATTCATTCTCTCCTTGCGGGCGCTAAAATCCAGTATGTATACGGTTTCGGAATATGAATAAAATATACGACACAAATTTTATAATACAAGTTCTGCCTTTATTACACTGATATAGGACTAAACAGCTCTACAAAGTCGCAAAAAGAAACAACTATATTTCAGAAGTGATTTACAGCTGACAATGATTTATCTGCATATGCAAACAGGGGGCGACGTCCCAAAGGCTGATCTCCAGTTGCATGGCCTGCGCTACTCCCTTGGGGGAGGTGTCCCAATTTTTATACGACCGTTGTTTCACTCGAGTAATTATCAATCCTTAGAGAAGGTAGATTTTGTGTTCGCTACATATTCTCTTCTGTTCTCCACAACTATTTAAAACATACTGTATAATATTGTCAATAATATGAGCAATAATATAATAAAGAAAAACACGGGTGTGAAGTTATCCACATCCACATTTTCAGATAGGACTATAATTGATAAAGCCGTGGTCTGAATTCATATAGGTTCCGCTTTTGATTAAAAATGTATGTTTTAGGAATAAGTACATGGAAACTAAGGGATATAAACACAATACACCTATACAGCATCTGCTGAATGGATAAAATTAATGTTAACATACATTATTTAAGCCGTGCTACAGATTTTATTTAAATTGGGTTAAACTTATTTAGATAAATAATAGCAATTAAAAATGAAGGTGTAGAATTTTTATTCTTAAGAGAATTAAAGAATACATGATAGAGTACCATTGAATTTATTTGTCAGGCCGTCTAGGGGGATGAAATGGGGTAAAATTTGTTTAAAAAAATAATAGCAAGTTCAAATGATGGTGTAGAGTTTTTATTCCACTACAGGTCGATAGAGGATCAAAGAATACATGGTAGAGCAGCATTGCATTTATTTGTCAGGCCGTCAAGGAGGATGAAATGGGGTTAAAATTGTTTAAAAAATTTACAGCAAGTTCAAATGAAGGTGTAGGGTATTTATTTCACGATAGATCGATAGAGAATCATAAAATATATGGTAGCCATTACATTTATTTGTCAGAATTAAAGAATACATGATAGAGTACCATTGAATTTATTTGTCAGGCCGTCTAGGGGGATGAAATGGGGTAAAATTTGTTAAAAAAATAATAGCAAGTTCAAATGATGGTGTAGAGTTTTTATTCCACTACAGGTCGATAGAGGATCAAAGAATACATGGTAGAGCAGCATTGCATTATTTGTCAGGCCGTCTAGGGGGATGATATGGGGTAAAATTTGTTTAAAAAAATAATAGCAAGTTCAAACGATGGTGTAGAGTTTTTATTTCACTACAGGTCGATAGAGAATCAATTTGTCAGGCCGTCTGGGGGGGTGAAATGGGGTTAAAATTGTTTAAAAAATTTACAGCAAGTCCAAATGAAGGTGTAGAGTTATTATTTCACTAAAGATCGATAGAGAATTAAAAAATACATGGTAGAGCACCATTGCATTTATTTGTCAGGCCGTCTAGGGGGATGAAATGGGGTTAAATTGTATTAAAGCATGTATTCTTTGATTCTCTATCGACCTGTAGTGAACTAAAAACTCTACACCATCATTTGAACTTGCTATTATTTTTTATACAAATTTTACCCCATTTCATCCCCATAGACAACCTGACAAATAAAAGCAATGGTACTTTAGCATGTATTCTTTGATTCTCTATCGACCTGTAGTGCACTAAAAACTCTGCACCATCATTTGAACTTGCTATTATTTTTTTAAACAAATTTTACCCCATTTCATCCCCATAGACGGCCTGACAAATAAAAGCAATGATACTTTAGCATGTATTCTTTGATTCTCTATCGACCTGTAGTGAAATAAAAACTCTACACTATCATTTGAACTTGCTATTATTTTTTTAAACAAATTTTACTTCATTTCATCCCCATAGACGGCCTGACAAATAAAAGCAATGGTATTTGAGCATGTATTCTTTGATTCTCTATCCACCTGTAGTGAAATAAAAACTCTACACCATCATTTGAACTTGCTATTATTTTTTTAAATATATTTTACCCCATTTCATCCCCATAGACAACCTGACAAATAAAAGCAATGGTACTTTAGCATGTATTCTTTGATTCTCTATCTACCTGTAGTGAACTAAAAACTCTACACCATCATTTGAACTTGCTATTATTTTTTTAAACAAATTTTACCCCATTTCATCCCCATAGACGGCCTGACAAATAAAAGCAATGGTACTTTAGCATGTATTCTTTGATTCTCTATCGACCTGTAGTGAAATAAAAACTCTACACTATCATTTGAACTTGCTATTATTTTTTTAAACAAATTTTACTTCATTTCATCCCCATAGACGGCCTGACAAATAAAATCAATGGTATTTGAGCATGTATTCTTTGATTCTCTATCCACCTGTAGTGAAATAAAAACTCTACACCATCATTTGAATTTGCTATTATTTTTTTAAATATATTTTACCCCATTTCATCCCCCTAGACGGCCTGACAAATAAAAGCAATAGCACTTTAGCATATATTTTTTGATTCTCTATCGACCTGTAGTGAAATAAAAAATTTTTTTGGACTTGCTGTAAATTTTTTAAACAATTTTAACCCCATTTCATCCCCCCAGACGGCCTGACAAATAAAAGCTATGGTACTTTAGCATGTATTCTTTGATTCTCTATCGACCTGTAGTAAAATAAAAACTCTACACCATCATTTGAACTTGCTATTTTTTTTAAACAAATTTTACCCCATTTCCTCCCCACACACGGCCTGAACAATAACAGCAATGGTACTTTAGCATGTATTCTTTGATTCTCTATCGACCTGTAATGAACTAAAAACTCTACACCATCATTTGAACTTGCTATTATTTTTTTTAAACAAATTGTACCCCATTTCATCCCCATAGACGGCCTGACCAATAAAAGCAATGGTACTTTAGCATGTATTCTTTGATTCTCTATCGACCTGTAGTGAAATAAAAACTCTACACCATCATTTAAACTTGCTATTATTTTTTAAACAAATTTTACCCCATTTCATCCCCCTAGACGGCCTGATAAATAAATGCAATGGTACTACGATGTATTCTTCAATTTTCTATAGATCTATCGTGAAATAAAAACTCTGCACCTTCATTTTTAATTGCTATTATTTATCTAAATAATTTTACCCCAATTTAATATAAAATCTGTATCACGGCTTAAATAATGTATGTTAACATTAATTTTATCCATTCAGCAGATGCTGTATAGGTGTATTCTTTTTATATCCCTAAGTTTTCATGTACTTATTCCTAAAGCACACATCTTTAATCAAAAGCTGAACCTATATAAATTGAGACCACGGCTTTATCAATTATAGTCCTATCTGAAAATGTGGATGTGGATAACTTCACACCCGTAAGAAAAACTATATTTAGTCGTATACTATTACACTCGAAGGGCTATAATTAAATACTTGATTATTTTATTTAAGAAAGTTTCTTTAATAATCGCTCATTATAGTTTGTTGTCAGATAAGATTTTATTTTAAAAACTTTCACGAATATATTTAAACAATCTATTATGTACTCTGGTCTGATGTAGGTAGCCATTAGATGTAAATCCAAGCCAATTCTGCTCATATATTTATTTCCGGGGTAATATGTGAAATATAACTGTAGCGCCCCCTGTCTTGTAGTGCGTTCATTGGGTACGATATTTAACGATAGCTTGCATCTCTCGCTAGGTCCTTCGCTCAAAGATATTACGCTTTGCCTGATTGCCTAAGGCCTGGAGCATTCCATGGAAAATAGAGACATAACTGGGAGGAACGTTAGAGGTTTTCGTGAACTGAACTTTCAATATCCAAAGTTTTCAATATCCAAAGAAACTTTAAATTATTAATAAACTACAAAATTAAAATTGAATTTCCTCTCGCGAGTATTATTTCTTGTATGTAATTTGAGTCTGTTTTTAGATAACCAGGTTATCCAACCAGACTACACATTGTCCCAAGAATGCAACTTAAATGCAGTTCAGTTTTCAGCAGCTTCTTCAAAGCGGGAAATTTCGGCACGGTAGTATTGTGCTAAATTAACCGCCATCTGGTGTGTTAACACTATGATTCAGTAAATATACACGTTTATGTGCATCTCTGTATTTTACATTCTCTGTACGTCTGCATTGAACGCTGTCTCTGTAATAAAATTGTTCTTTTAGGCACGCTACTAGAAATATAGACAAAATATTGTAATTCATGTCTGATTAAACGTGGCACCTACTTAACTGTACTGGCAGGATTTTAACCAAGGGTTTTAACGTATGGACTATGAAGCGTGCTGCGTTCTTGAAACACTGAAAAATATTTTGCAAGGCTTATTGATCTCTGTTTGTGAAATTTTGGTATGTTATGCTGCGTGCTCATCTTGATAGAATAGAAAAGAACTGTACATATGTTATTATTGGTAGAAAAACATCGAAGTTAGAAGAAAGAAAAAACTCGTTAAACGATTGACAAGAAAAATTCCAGAAAAAGAAAAAGTCTAGAAACAAATATTGGCCAATGAAGAAGAATTCTAATTCTGGATATCCAAATTTGGACAAAAAGAAAATATACTAGAAAGTTTATATTACCATCTACCCAGCTGCTTACCGGACATGGACGCTTTATGTTGTATTTTCACAGATTCATAGTAAATAATACCCCAGCATGTTATTACTGTAATAGTCCGGAACACGATGCTGAATTATACTTTCTTCTACTACCCAATTTGGAGTACAATATCCGACATGGCCATGAAACCTTTAAGATAAACAAGAAATACCATAAAAGAAGGAAATATTAAAATAGAACAAAACTGCCTGAAGAAATAATGCTTACGCGTTGTTCCATCATATTATTAAAAAGATAAGATGGTATTTTACTTGTTATAAATCCAGCACTACCCCATGGACTCTGCTAAAATGTCCCCTACTAAATAAAAGTTACGAAGAATATATTCATGTTATAATATTATGTTTTATAAAATTAAGTACGTAGCTTAATTAAGTGTACACTGTGTAGATATTTATTTCACAGAAAATAGGCAGTAATTATGAAGAATAAAATCTAATTTATAAATTAAGGCAACCTGATAGTGTGTCTTAAAATCCAAGGTGAAAATTTGGTCTGAATATGTATATTAAACCTAAATTAATCGATCACTAATTCCGTTAGGTGAACAGGGAACACCCGTGGTTATCAATCTTTGACGGGACTGTTAATGTAGTGTATGAACAATTAATAAATGGAGTTCCTGGTCCAGAAATCGCGTGGATTGCGTGATGTGCGTGATTCAGAGGTGCAATCGGCCTTTCTATTATGGGAATAGTTTCCTTTAAATATTTATGCAACCCTTTAGCTGTAATGTACCTTAACAGCCCATCAATGTTCTAACTTTGTTAATTAACTAAAGAGGCAATAACTGAGTAG
>CAXKVY010018470.1:72500-90000 GCA_964058915.1 Tetropium fuscum | reverse complement strand
GTGATTATAGGTAGGTTGCAGTGTGTGTGTGTGTGTGTGTGTGTGTGTGTGTGTGTGTGTGTGTGTGTGTGTGTGTGTGTGTGTGTGTGTGTGTGTGTGTGTGTGTGTGTGTGTGTGTGTGTGTGTGTGTGTGTGTGTGTGTGTGTGTGTGTGTGTGTGAGAGAGAGAGAGAGAGTTTTATCGGCTGCTGTCTGCGTCCCAGAACGCTGCGGTGCTATTGGCTCGGGTAAGACCACGTGACTTACAATACCCCAAGCTAGTCGTAATTTTGGAGTTTTGGAGTCCAAAAAGCTGTCAATGACAACTTGTCATTCTCAGTAGAACAATACCGCATAATTGTATAACACGTATTTACTACTAAAATTTTATATATGATGTCTAGTGAGAAGTTAGTGTGTGTTATTTATGAAAAACGCGATGGATGAGTGATTGCTTTATGTGACAAAACTTTAAGAAAATGTCATAAGTGTTTAGAAGTTAGAAAAATGCATGGGTTAAAATACAAAGACATTGTTTTACCAGCGATTTCTAACTTCAAAGACGGGTAAGCACTGCTCACTCACACTCATACGTAACTTTCTCAATCACCCGGCAGGTAGAATGAATGACCCACCTAAATGATCTATATTTTTTAAATATTTATTTTTAGTCATAAATTATATGCTGCTAAAACTTCAGCGAGCCTCAAATACATTTTTTTTTAATTTTTTGAAAAATAAATTTGCAAGCACAAGCACAAAATTAAATTTTAAAGTATAAAAATTGCAGAATGCCTCTAGAACATTTTTGGCAAAACAAATTCTCCTATTTGAAAATATAGGGGACGATTTAGCCCAGCTTCCCTTCAGCCATCTAAGTACAGGTCTGCGATTCTGTACTTAGGTATAATATGAGAAATATTGAAGAAGTTTTCGTCATGCCTCAAATACCTACAAAAAATGTCTAACAGCACTCGGACTATTAGGACAATATACCCAAGTAGTTTAAACACATTACGCATACGTATAATATTGGTAGGATCATGAGATCTGATTCCCTCTATATTATATCATTCACTGCGCGTCTCTCTCATACACTGACGCATACGTATAATATTAGCAGGATCATGAGATCTGATTCCCTCTATATTATATCATTCACTGCGCGTCTCTCTCATACACTGCTGACTACGAATTGGGTCCGCCATAGGCTGCAGTTAATATACACTCATGCCTGAACTTGTAGTGGCAAAGCGTTCTTTTTAACAATAATTGACATAAGTACACTACCACTGCGAGAAAACCGTCCCGCCACTGTGATCGCCAACCACGTTCGACGACGACACGCGTTACGAAAATTGTTTGTTGCCGAACAACAGAAAAATCGCACGTCGGTTAAATTGACGGTAGACATTAAAAATTATGTTATAGATTCGGTTACAAGCAATAAATAAATTAAGACAATGACGGCCAGAGCTGCTACAGGCACTATTCCTTTGACCATAAGATCGGGATTTTTACGTTGAATACAATTTACCTATGATTTCGGTATTTATTGAAATGAGTTTATATAAATAAAAGAACATATTATGCCCATTACCTAATACCTGACGCTACATCATTTTTCACGGAAATATGAGTGCAAAATTATTAAAGTTAAAATACATTTTAGTAGGTCAGATTTTTCATTAGTAGTATGAATGTCGTAAAATATGCAGGTAGATTTAGAAGTTTCATGTTGATGGCATTATTTTAATAGTGCAATTTCGTTTTTATATGCAAATCCCTAATTTCATGAATGCAAACTATTTCGTAATGCGAGCGCACCTGAATTAACATTTTATTTTTATTTGCAGCGCCCATGTTTTTCTCTTCTATTTTGGGAAATACCTCAGGACGTCGGTGCACGTGGCATCAGGGATGTATAATATCCCATCTCGGCATAATATAAGATAGCGCCGGAGCCAACACAGGAGCGCCCAAACTAATTAAGAATTTCCACATGGCGCGCCAACGGCGGACTGTAATAAATTTTTATTTGAAATTTAATTAGATGTGGAATTACTACAACAGTTCGTTCTTAATTTACATATAAAATTCAACATGTAATGCCCTTTACCATATCATCCGACATTTTCCCAGTAGCTTCATCAAAGCATTTTCTTAAAAGTTGAGGTTATGTCATAAAATATATTTTCATTATAATTTTTTATAACATGTTTATATGAGGCCATATTCCATAAAGCAGTATTAAAACTTTTATTTCACATGCATTCAAAGGCATTAAAGCTGTTTAATGATGAACTGAAACGTTTATGGATGAAATATTGGTTTGATTCCTATTTCGACCTTATGTATTATTGAATTAGTATTATTACTTTCAAGTATATCAATTCATTATTTGACACTCTAGTTGTAAAAACATTTTGTGAATTCCAATTTTGGGAACTTTGCCGTGTAGTATCGTGTTACAGGACATAATTTTAGTGTGTGTTAATTATCCTAACGAATAATTATTTAAAACCTAATTAATTAAAACCTTAAATAAACCCTCTTAAATACCTGTAAGTAATTTAAAGGTATTTATGTGACAATTTTTACTGTATATAACTAACAATCAAATTTCTGCATTTCGAGCCATGTGACAACATCTGTCCAAGCATTAAAGGGTGAAAACGATGAATGATTATACACAGGAAAGGATAGCTTATCTGCCTCGATTCGTTAGACAAATCTGAACCAGTCGTAACGCCGACAATGATGCTCGGCGTACATCAGTTCGCGCCAGCGGTCGATTTCAAATAGATACATTATTGTAGGTGATACAGATTTCTGAATGTGCAATGACCTGTGAAAACAACGGGAATCCAACTAGTGGCGGAATCAACCAACGCCGGGCATCATGGCTGACGTCAAACGGCATGGTGGGGGCTCGACATTTTTTAAGTGAAAACTTCTTTAGGCGCGTTCAGCACTTTTATTTTTGTGCGTGTTAAATGAGACTGGGCCGTCACGCGTCACGCTCGGCTATGTAACGCTCCTTCGGGTAAAGTCGGCTCGAGTCGACTAAGTGAGAGAGGATCAGTCGGCAGAGCGATACCGTAGAGAGAGTTTGTGGGTATTCACGTTCGGCTATGTAACCCTCAGTCGAGTAAAGTCCACTCGTTGATTAAGCGAGAGATATAAACTTGAGTCTAAAGTATTTACAGCAAGCATATTTTAGCTTCCATATGCCTATTGTTTCATTCTTAGAATATAATAGCAATGAAGACGTCCAATCAGAGGAAAATTCCACAATATAATTCACAAATCTTATTGTTTATTTTGTAACTAATATTACTTCATGGGTACAGAGATAAGAATAAATAATTTTATATATCAACGATGTAATATCGATATTATCTTTTGTTGATTCACCGAACTAATCCATTATATAACATAAATGTAATTATATAGCTACTAAACAGGCGTAAGTGAAAACCCCTTTAGGCGCGCTCAGTACTTTTATTTAAAATAATAATATCTGTTAAGGGAGAAACATGTATTTATTGTTTCCTAAGTAAAAGAAAATACAATACAATCATAAATCAGAAACCAATATATCAGGACGTTCCGTCTGGTCGGGTTACCGTCCGATTGTTTTCCTCTCTGTATCGAATTGAATTGAATTGGATTCAATCGAATAGACTGCCGAAGTGATGGTGCGTCGCAGTACTTTGCAGCATCTGTGTCACGGGCGTGTACGGTCAACGTGTATTAACGGGTGCGGTGTACGGGGGGACGGTTACAGTATATATTTTAAAATTTTACTATGTTTTAAAACGCTGAGATACATATATCATATTGATTCAATTAATAATATTGTATTAGTAACTACATATTACATAGTAACTACTAAAAAATTATCTTACCGTATACACCACCTCGACCCTTGATATAAATAATCAAAATTTTGTCATTGATATTCCTTCAAGCGTGCTGCCTTATGGTAATTTCCCTGGGCCGGGGCCTTGTTCAAGGTCAATCAACACGCGTTCACATTCTCAATGACATAATGGTCTCGATATTACCAAGGCTCTTGGCGTATTATATTTATTACGAGTATATATTTGATATTTTATAATGTAATATTAAATATAAACTTTCTACATTCCAGGATACATATTCTTCCATCTCAATAAACGAAAATGAGAACGTACATCGAACTCAAAGTATTGGACATCTATCTACATAGTCAAACATTTCGTGAGTTTGAGCAACAGAGACCGACTCTGTACTTTCTGATCAATACGCTCTGGCAAAGGAGCCCTCCGGCCTCCGGCGGGCGTCTTATTAAGGCGGATGGACTGAGGAGCGCGATGATGATCTCACCATGCGCTAGATTGGCTGCCGACGAAATGGTTCTTATTACCTCAATAGAGGAAAGCGAAGAGACAGCCCGCTAGCCAGTTCTGCACATTTTAGACTTGGGTCATTAAATGTTCTTGAACGCAAATGCATCCGAACAAGTAGAACTTTTCAGGAATCGATTACCTCTAACGCAGAATACGGCTTGCTTTTATGATCTTATTCCCAGGTGGGAGGCCTCCTAATTTCGGCTGATCTGATAACGGAAATATTTCAATTTTGATCTACGACACGTCTTGTAACTTGACACCGAATTTTAATATATTCATAACAGATACTCTCTTAAATTTATAAGTTAGCCGGACCGGATAACAATACGTTAAACATATATAAATGTTCTAAAAAATGTGATAAAAAAATGTGTTGAAAACCAGGTCAAGCTAATATCATTCCATTTACTAACCACCATTATGAATGTCTGAGAACGGTACAATCCTTAACGTTCGTGATGCTTATACTATTTTTTACACGATCACAATAAATGAAAACGAAGTTATATATGCCTGTTAAATTTGTTATACAATGTCAAAAATTATGTGAAATAGAAATATATAACTGAAACCGAAATCGAATAAACATGTACTGGTCTAATTTCTGTAAGTAATTGTACAAACTGCACATTTAATTTTAACATCAATAAATAGATTTTAAAATACATATTTCTTTTAATTGTTATGAGCTTATTGAAATGTCTTAAAATCCACATTCTAAAGTACCCAGAGTGTCAATGAATTAACATAATTCTTTTAATTAAATTTAAAACTGAATTCTATAAAACCCATTCTAAATCAATGCGATGTTTAAAATGTCAATTGTGACAATTATATATACTTACCGTTCTAGAACGGTATGTTTTATATATACCTAACCATTACACCATATACCATACCATAGCCTTTGCCGCCAGTAGGCGCATCCTACTGTTGCAGAAACAAGCAGGGTAAGCGAACAAAAAAAGCTTGATCGTACAAAAAACGTTATTTTAGTGCAAATGGACGCGAAGTATGCATTTCGCGTCCTTCAGAGCGGCCGCGAAATTTAATTTCGCGTCCGTTACCCTTAGTGACATTTTCACTATGACATTGCCATGTCAATGGGCAATGTCAGTATTTTATATAATTTTCATAGAAACGCTGAGATCTAACACCACCATAAGTATATTATAAACCGTGGTCTCATTTATACCTAAATTCTAACTATACTTTTATCAGTTACAAAAAATTACAGCCATTCATACGGCTGCACAAAAAATTGTGTACACCACCGCCGCAAAATTTTTTTGGCGATCTCGAGATTATTTCGCTCGGTCGTAGACAAATAACTATTTTTTAATTTGAATGAGTAATATTAAATCATTTTATGCACATTAATGCAACCTTTAGCAACGATGGATAGTGTATGGCCCATCATACGTACATTTTTTTTAATCGTTGGGACCACTGGATCGAAAGCAATTTCCCCAACATTTAATACAATAGTTCCGGTACGAAAGTACATGCGCAAAATATTTTTTTTTCAAAATATGTTTATTTACAGAAGAACGTAGTTGCAAAATAATGAAACAGAACAGTACAGTAAACACTAGGTACATTAAACCATAATGAATCTGAGACAAAATTCTAATCGATTGAGAATCTTCTTCTTCCTCCCCTAGCTGAACTTCTGTACATTGTTTTAAGACAAAAGATGTTTCAGTTGTTCCTCATTGATATCATAAGTATCCTCATCAATTGTATTTGATTCAACATTGGAGCAAGACTGGCCTTGAAAATTGATACACACAAGTGAACAAAATAATCCGACTTTTTTACTGCCAGAATTTTTACTGCAACTCCTCATTCAATAATTGTAAAAACCATATTAAGAAGTTTTTCTGGAGCAGGCGGTAGTAGAGTTTGAATTGGTTCTAAACTAAGATATATATTAATTCCTAACCGCAATCTTCTAGGCCCAGTTAATTATCTAGCTACACTTGAAGATTGTAGTACACACGATATATGTGTTGATAAGCAGAAGCTACTTCAAGATTATGAATCATACTAAAATTTTCCAGAAACCGTTCAAACTTCAAACCGTTCCACTTTGATAATTATAAATGATTAGTGTTGAGGAAATTTGAAATTTATTTGTATTTGTTATAGTGTATTTGATTTGGTAGACAATTATTTTATGATCTACAAAACATAGGTCAGAAAAAAGCTTTTTGGCCTATTCTTACAATAGCATTGACCGTTTAAGAGAAATATGCGACAAACCTAAAAATTTTTAAAGTTTGACCTTGAATCAAATTTTTAGAAAATTAGGATCGGTGTGACTTTTGATATTTAATTTGTAATAATGTACACATCAAAAATGTATATGGAACACAAAGTTTTTCCTTTTATACACATCAATTGGATAATAACATACCGTTATGATGCCTGATTAGTCAACAATGAAACCATCTTATTTTCAGTGTAATATATTTTCTCGTTGGTGAAATAAACGAAAAAAAGTGCACTAATTGAATTGACATTCTTAACATAACAATGGATGTAACATGAAAATTAAAATCAAAAAAAAATCTAATACTCTGTATTTCTTCCAGCAACATTAATGACACTTTCTTGGCATACATAAAATTTAATTATACATTTCGATTTGAGGCAAAATAAGGTCTCTAGAAACTGTTTTTACTTAATTGGATCTGTGGAACAGTCAGTAGTATTATTTAATGTTGGCATTTGAAAAACTATATTACCAAACGCTAAAATGTTCTCATTATGCCAATTACCACGTTTAATATTGTTACTCGTATTATGCTATTAATCGTCTCTGGATGATGCCTACTTGGTCGGCGAAATTCGCGTCGAGTGAAGTATAAGTATTTCCGTGTTTGTGGAAACTCGTCGTCGTCGTCGTTAGTACTACGTCATATATTGTAATACCAACTACACTCTATTTGAAAATCAAAGAGAGTAATAAACACACACTTGTATACTTAAATATATACTGAAACGAATCATTTAGACGCACCCTATCTATATTTATTGACGGTTTATATATTTAATGGGATTTTATTACTATCTTTATTTTCCAAATATACAAACAAGTGGGTGAACGAAAATAGAACATTCTTTGAGCGTTGTCAAAATGCAACTGATTGACTGATAAGAATTATTTTGCAACCACCAGATAGTCAGTTCAATAGGCTTTTCTTGCCGTATGCTCTATGCGTTAACAGAACTATCTATACGTTAATATCACAACTATGTTGTATTTTAGGCACATTATATAAAAATACCTGGTATAAATTTTGTAGCACGCAAACTCCAGTACATCGACGCAATGATACAAGTTACCTCTAATCTGGGAGCTGATGCTCTTTAACTCAAATAGCTCTGGCAGAGATTTAAATATGCGAATGGCCGTACAAAGTAACAAGAATATGACATGAAACCGACTGTACTAAAGTGCAATTGGACGAATCTCACGCAAATGCAAATAAGAGATCTTTGTATTCGTGGGGCGCGTCGGGAATATTTTGGGGTTCACCATTACCTGTACTCCCTGCGAACTTGCGGGAATACCAAACGATCCTATAATTACATATTGATTCGTCTGCGAACCGACATCCGGAATAAGTCGACAGTCAATGTGCAGATCTGCCGAATGACTCAGTCTTTACGTCTTGCTTATTATAAGGGTAATATAAGTGGAACTTTACCGCTGATTTTATAAAATTTGAGCAGTATATTGATTTTCTGGTATCATTATTTTTAATGGCACAGATACGATATGCTTAACCTGTCTCTAATAATATTTTAAAAATGAATCGGGCTAGTGGAAAGTAGGTACAATTAGGCTGGATTAAGAACAAGGTTATTAATGAATATTCTTCAGTTCTTTAGAAATGTTGACTTCCGAGTAGGGAGCCTGCGTTGGTAGTAAATAGGGGTTCGTGGAGCAAATTGGATTTCTTCGGTATTTTATTAAACTCTAACATTCATCATCAAATCAATTCCTTATTTATGAAAATTTTGTACTGACGACTATTGATTTTCCACGAACATTAAAACACATACTTCGCTCGACTCGGGTTACGTTAATAGGTTGGCATCATCCGAAGACTATTAAAATGTATCTTAAACTTAGACACTATCCTATTTATCCTTAATGATGTAAATTTGGCATAACTTATTGATTAAGGGCACAAAGAGTATGCTATATTTAAAGAAAAGTAGTAATATGTGAAATATTATTTTGTAGAAAAATATTAAATCCTTCATTCGAGAATTTACTGCTTATGGTTTTAGTTAATTAGTTGTGGGAAAAATATCCATGACAAAATATAGATTTTACAAATTTACTAGATATTTCTCTCATAATATATGAAGGTAGAGAGAACTGAAAACAACGTTATTTAACAAATATAAAAGGTTAAATATTTATTTGTGTAAATAAAAATTTTGCCTTTAATGTTTTTAAAAAAATTTCGTTGTCGCTAATTTTATATGAAGTTATCTAAACTATAGCATTTTTTATATTTGAAATCGATTTTGACAGACATAATGCAGACAGAGACAAAGGGTGTCAAATCACGATCGCGGTCTTTAGTGTCATCAGTGTCATTTCATCTGACATTTTGAGATTTATCGTGTTTTGATAATTTGGTTTGTGTCTATTAATGTGTGTATGTTGTTGCGTATGCATTGTGAACATAAATAATGGATATGGTATATAGACCAACATATATGTGGAAATGATAGGTATAATAAAAATAAAAATAGTTGAGCCTCTGACCAACATGAAGGAATTGAAATTCCTAAGGTGCCAATTTAGTTAATTTTCCTTGTTAGAATGTAAAACCATTGTGAATATAGACATCAGCTTGCTTTGACTCCGACGATATTTCGAATCTGAACATAGAAAAGTTATTATAAAAACTGTTATGTAGTACCTAAGATGGTGATTTAAACATATCTACATTTAATTAAGAATCTGTGAAAATATAATAGTAACAATACTGTTAGATAACTAATAAAATGTGGGTTTAATCTATAGTTTCGTTGTATTAAATGTATTTTAAAGGTTTGAGTGCTTTTTTTATAATATAACTATATTAGTTTCTAACATTACAGAAGTGGGATAAAGAACACTGAAACCGTGAAAATCTGTAATTTAATTTTAAAGATGGAAATCAATATCTTTTAGAAGTAGTTGACTCTTTCACAAGTTTACGTTCTTGAGCGCTCCACATACCGAATTCAATAAATTAAAATCAATTTTTGGCGTTCAGAAACGCATACATTCTAATGCAGGATCGGTTTCTGTGATGAGACTGACATACGACATTATACAAATGCAATTGCTATACCACGAGCAAATGGTCAAGTCGAGCGGTATAATTGGACAATCTTGGAGGCAGCATCTGCCATGGGATCATCTGTCAATGAAGATGAATGGGATAAAAACGTATCATATATAAATGGCAACTAACCGTACAATAAAAAAAATTATAAAATCATCGCCTGCTGAAGTAATGTTTGGTGTATAGCTTTCGTCAGGCGACGACCGCTATATATACCATGTTGAAGAACCTCCTCTTATTGATGTTACAAAATTAAGAGAAGAAGTCAGACTAGAACAAAATCTCAAAATCTCAAAATGAGCGGTTTAGTAAAACTAGAACTAAGATTGTTAAACATAACGTAGGCGACTTGGTTTTAATCAAGAATACGAATTTCAAAAATGAAGGTAGCAGAAAAAATCTGTTTGCGAAGTATAAGGGTGATTTTCAAATTATTGAAATACTGGGCATCGATAGATATAAAGTTAAGGAGCATCTAGGTTCAGAACGATGCTCCAACTAAACTCGATATGAGGCAGTTATTGGGGTAGAATATATTAAGAAATTCTCGCCAAGGACTGATGATCTTTGGTAAGTACGATTTACTTATATATTATCTTATTTTGACTATATCTATACTCGTTCTGAGTCAAGTTTAAAGAAAGTTACACTGAATATATTTGATTCAGGAAAAGCAAACTGAATATTAATTCAGGAAGGTTGACATAAATATCTCTCCAGATAAGTAAACTGAATACCAATTCAGTAAGGTAAACTGAATATTAATTCAGGAAGGTTGACATAAATATATCTCTAGATAAATAAACTGATTACCAATTCAGGAAGGTAAACTGAATATCAATGCAGGAAGGTTGACATAAATATCACTCCATATAAGTAAACTAAATACCAATTCAGAAAGGAAAACTGAATATTAATTCAGGAAGGTTGGCATAAATATCTCCCCAAATAAGTAAACTGAACACCATTTCAGGAAGGTAAACTGAGTAGGTATTAATTCAGGAGCGTCGACATGAATACCACTCCAAATAAGTAAACTGAACACCGATTCAGTAAGGTAAACTGAGTGAGATTTCAAAAAATTTGGGTTAGTAAATTGTATAAACAAACTATAACAAATTTTAAGCAATTTTTCTTGGATATCAGAAAACCTATCATCATTTTGAGGACAAAATACATTATCAGGATGGCCGAATGTTAGAATGTAAAACCATTGTGAATATCTACGTCACGATGCTTTGACTCCTACGATATTTTGCTTCTTCGATTATAATAAGTATTTATGTCAAAAAAGTTATTATAAAATTATTAAGTAGTAAGCCGGCATATAGACACATACATTTAATTAAGAATCTGTCGAAATATAAAAGTAACAATATTGTTAGATAACTAATAGAATGTGGGTTTAATCTATAGTTTGGTTGTATTAAATGTGTTTTAAAGGTTTGAGTGCTTTTATATAATATAACTATATTAGTTTCTTGGCTGACTAAGATCATACTAAGAACAAAATGTTATTCTACGAATATAAAAGGCGCAGATATTTTTGTCGCTAATTATTATTGCAAAAAATATTGGAGTAGCCTTTTATTGATGGTACATCTATGTGAGTGTTATTAGTTATAATTTTCTCCTTAAACCTAAGAGAGTTCAGAGCAAACAAGCCCTTATCAATTATTATTTTTTAATGTACGTGTATTTTTTGTGCCACTGTATCTTTATCCGTTATATTTATCCCATGACATACTGTTCAATACTCTTGGAGCAGTTACCATATCCAGGCATTTGTCAAACTAAACAAATTGACGCAATTCTAAAATACAACTGTTTCAGATAAGTTATTGAAGTATGATGGCTTCATTCGTGACTTTTAATGAGGGATAAGTATGTAAATTTGTAAAACAAGTCAGTTATACCAACTACATACCTATCTTACAATTCCGATTACTACATGTTATTATAGCCGACCTCAATATCTAGTCCACCTGAGCCTGATACACCACGATGTAAAAGGTGCTAAAAGTAAATGTAAAAGTAAAAACGCGTAAAAAAAGTAAAACGTAAAAAATTAAATTCTAAGAGTGACAAAGTTTTATTTCCTTCATTTATTTTTTTTAATTAGACTAGCAGGGAGAGCTTTTATTAAAAAGTGATTCTTTATCCTAATACCCAGGAAGTTATCAACCTACAATGTGGCGTTCAGTGACCCAGTCCACCCCTGATGAGGCCCAGCTTCAGTTAGCTCTCGCGTGAACAAAGTTTCACTTCGCCCCTTTCACGGCGACTCAAATATATCTCTGCATTGGTTGGCATCGAAGGAACGGGTAGCAATCGCTACCTGGCCATCGCTTCAGCAGGAGAATTCTCCCTATTCTCGAGTGGCCTTATGTAGCTTTAATTAAATCCCTATCTATATAGCTCTTTGAATGAAATATTCAGAGAGTGCACGGAGGATTCTGAGCATTTTAAAAGCCTAAGAGTTACACAATTAAACTCGAGCGGCGCAGCTTTGCATTCAGATTAGTTACTGACAATAATTAAGGGATCACTTGTTATTAAATAGATTATTCCTCAAGTTCTCATAACTTATAACTAGTTGCAGTCTGGGGATTTGTGCCTTCTAGCAAAAGTAGATCAAGACAACTAGAGAAGTTAATATTATCGTTAATTATTATGATTACATCCCAGTGCTCCAGCCATATCGGGTTTCTCTGGATTATTAGTCGGGTAAGGGTCCGTTATAATGCCGTCAAATTGCGGCTCGCTATACTATTATATTTCTATAAGTGTAAAATACATTCCTAGAGTGCTTCGCCTAATCTAGGAACAGCGATGATGGGAAGGTGATATACGAGATGATTGATGAGCTGAAAGAGGCTCATAAAGTGTGTGTAATAATGTTATCAACGCTACCAAAAGATCCCATTCCTGCATTTTACGTTCGACAGACATTTTTATATTACCTTACTAAAGATATACGTGCGGTAAATGATTATTTTTCAGACAGATCAATCACTATATATCTCAAAATAAATCAAGCATCTGCAAATTATACCTAAAATTATCCTTAACTCTAAACTTTTGAAATAAATATTATGTCCATTGTCCAAATAAATATACATGCAATAAGTGGCGAAGGCGCCAGTGGTAACGACAGGCTACTGATAATAACAACCGAAATCTGTCCGCAATTTCATATGCGTTAACATATAGTTGTTCTTAGGTGCATCGAGCTGCATCCGCCTCCATCCCTTCTTAAATCGGGATGAAACTAGTCTAAGATTTATGTGCTTCTTATGTGTTAATTATGTACCGAAATCAAAATTGTTGTATTCGATATTAAAATGATTCTTTAATACTTCTAAAATGCTGGTGTAGCTCGACGTCGAGCTACGACCCCTCTCATACAAAAAAGGATAAAAATTAAAAATAAAGTCAGGATTGACTGCTAAAACTGTGTCTTCACTCAATCACTTGATATACTCGTATGTTTCCTACATTAAATATACTTCCAAGCACAAGTCAAACATTGCATCACTACCACCATCTATCTGCCGCTGCAGCACAACACTCACTAAGAGCATACTATCAGGTCTAGTAATGGTTAGGTGTCGAAAATAAAACTCAGAAGGAGGATGTAAAATATTACAAACTGGTCTTGAACCTGTGACAACCTTGTTACCACCTACTACCAACATTAAATTGAAGCTTGTCTCGTGAAAGTGCGGGAATTATCAAAAAGTGGGGCAAAACGGTACTTGATCTGCGAAAATAGTTGCAACAATACGAGATGCATTCTTGAAGAACCAAAAGATGAGGTGGGAATGATTAAAGAACTGGAGTTGGATTTCGTACTCACTGCACCTGCCAACCCAATGAAAGAAGAGTAGGAAATTACACAAGGTATAGATTTAAAGTAGTAATTAAGAAACAACACAAACAGTTTCCACCATTTCTCCCGACAGACTAAAATCCGTGTTCTCTTGATGATTTGTAAAGGAAATCTGTCAGATTCTAGATGAAATGTTTTAGCCTCTATTCTAAAACTTGATACCAACGGGCAGTGCTCCGACAGAGCTTTCAAATTATACAGACCACTTCCTTTGAATTAATATTGTTAATGTGTTATATTGCGTCCGCACGCGTTATGCCTTCATATCGCTATTGAACTATATAAGTTCAATATGTTAAGACCGATGTCGGCACATAAATTATAAACCCACTGGATTTATAATGATGAAGGGCAGATACATGATTGTTAATTATTCGTTAATCTTAGATGGTTAGATGGATTCGTTAGTCCTAGATTTGGCATTTTTGAGATTCACTCCTCTTATTTTAGAAGCTATCTGTAATACTTCAATACTGCACAACATACAAAATTACTGCATGATGTACATGTATTACATGTATTACAGTATAACTAGTAAACAGTGAAACTAGCAAAATATAAAAAATGGTTAATGAAAATAAAAGTATCCTTCAACTAATTTAATGTTAAACTTGATATTAAATGTCTTAATCAGTTGCATCTTGCATCCGCTAATTAAAGAAAATATCATGAATTATTATAAACTAGACACTGACCGATTGGCGACATAATTGTATTGTAATTTTAAAAACCAAATAAATTTGTCTTAATATTAAGTTAGTGCTAAATGTTTCATATGGTTAGAAGATTAGTTACAGAGACACTTCATATCTCAGAAGTTTACTTTATAATATTTGAATTTAAAAAGTTGTTATTATCTATACAAAATTAAGAGTTCTGCCATCAGAAAATTGTAATAGTTGCAATATGAAAAGTGATCTGGATCACATATTTTAAGTACAAAATAGCAAGTAACAATCTATATGGCAACCTTACAAAATGTAATACCCAAACACCCTTGAATGTTCTCTCCCTCTTTGTCAATTTAATTAATCTATTTCCGATTGCTTCATAGGTTTATTGGGAGAAGCAAAAATCCTATTATGATTTTGTGAGTGAATGTAGGAATAGGTTAGCTTCGTACCCTCTCTTATATCTCCTTTGTTTCATCCCTCAATCTCTAGCAGTCTTCTTAATGTATTTATGTCAAAAATAAAGGTCCTAACGATCCCTGGACTATAAGCGTGTGTCCCCGTTATTTCTCTTAGCTTGTTATAAATAATGTTGTTGGTATTAGTGGTTGGCTGTATGGCGTAATGCCTAATGCCAAAAATAGCTCTAGGTTTGCAGGATATACCAAGACTTGAGTGCGTTTAATGTATGTAAATATATCACTGGAAGCAACAAAAAGTGAGAAAGGCCCTGTAATAGAACCTTGTCCTTGTTGAACTCCCGATGTTGCATTAAACCTGTATAACAGTCAGATATTTTCATTCAATTTGACAAATGGTCCTCCATCTAATAATTAGGCCAAAAGAAAGTCCAAATTATTTCTGCTACAAGAAGAAGCTACAATTCATAATCATTTGTTGTATGATGTTCTTAAATGCTTTCGCTAACTAGGTAAGTGAAATTGTATAGGTAATACAAATTCATTTATAGTTCAATGACTAAAATACACTGAAGCAAGTACTCAAGTATATATACAGGATTCACATGTGGGTAAATATGTTTATGAATACTCTCTCAAATATTTTTTGTTGAACTATAAATGTTCATAGTTTTCATATGTTTTCATGTTCTCTTTTGTGAAATGATGTGATTAATCATAAATTAGGTAGGGTTTTTTTATTAAGATGGGACATCAAAGGACCCGTATATAGATACTGAAATTTCCACTACAAGAGCTAGTATACCATTTTATAATATATTTATGGGAATATGCAAAAAGTGTGTAAACATTATTTCCTTCCTCTGTTGCCTTGCCGCTAGTCCATAAAATATGTCGCAACTACGGTTGCATTCAAGTAATTTCAACTGTCGCCGTCGACAAAGGTATATTTTCATATTTGTGATTGAACTAACTCGACCGACGGATTGTTATGGAATCGTTTCCCGTTTAAATATGTAGTTTTCTTCGTAGTATACAGCGGATTGACAGTATGCTTGTGGATATTTTCACCGAATGTGAAGTTAAAATTTAATTTGCGTCTTCCTTGATTAGGCTGTTCTAATAGGTTGTTTGCTTATGGGTTGCCTGTTTCGCAGCGGTGGTATGGAAAGAAGGAATTAGCCCTAAGGTTAGTTTGTTAATTTTTACATAAGCATGTAATTCCGTGTGTATGTGTAGATATAGCACTGGTAAGTGTATCTTCCTTCTTATTCGTCTATTTGCTTATTTCTCTATGTAATGAAATGCTACAAACCCAAGATAACTTTTCACAGAAAAAAAAATAAAAAATATATATATATATATATATATATATATATATATATATATATATATATATATATATATATATATATATATATATATACATATATACACTATATATACATATATACACTATATATACATATATACACTATATATACATATATACACTAATTTTCATGATCATTAAGTTGATTTGAGAATGGCTTTCAGCTTCACAATTTGATCTGATAGAAAATATTTTTTTAATTAATTTAAATATTTACAAATTAGGGTTATGACCGGCGCACTCGCCATTTGTTCTGGTATATCTGGCGAGTTTCCCAGGTATATCTTCGGAATCCAAGGTCTAATGTCAATAAAACTAAAATGAGACCCACTAGAAAATACCCCGTTTTGAGTAAAAAAAATTTCTAACTTGAAATTTTTAAAATGGCACAGTTTAAATTTACAAATGGCGCAGTTCTGATGTTACAAAAATTAAAAAAATACAAACCGAATTGGGAACCTCCTCCTTTTTTTGAAGTCAGTTAAAAAGGCCGCATATCTCCTTTAATAATAGAGATAATAAAGTGAATAAAAATACAAAATGTTAAGGAAAGATGGGGCTACAATTGCAATTGCGGCATGTTAGAGTTACTGGTATACCCCACAGGGTGTTACATATTTACGAAAAAAAAAGACTCTATTTTAATTACGCCCGGTATATAAACCGAAAATTATTATTTTATCAAAAACAAGAAATGACATTTTCAAGAAACAAACCTACAATGTAATAAAAAATCGTTGACATTGGACTCCAGGTTACCAAAAAAAGTAGCAATAAATTCGGTAAATTTAAAATGGTGCGTTAATTTTAAACAGGAGTTTATATACTAATATATATATATATATATATATATATATATATATATATATATATATATATATATATATATATATATATATATATATATATATATATATATATATATATATATATATACAAATATACATCTCTATCAAACATGCCACTGCACTACGCAGATGCTGGATTAAAAGCGTTGTCAACACACCCACAGTCTTAGTAACTTATTCATTATATTCATTTCAATTTATTGTATTTTTTAAGACATTTCACAATTTTATTTTCGCTATTGACAGATCGTCAATAGACTTAAGGACATAAAATTTTAAACAGGAGTTTATATACTAATATATATATATATATATATATATATATATATATATATATATATATATATATATATATATATATATATATATATATATATATATATATATATATATACAAATATACATCTCTATCAAACATGCCACTGCACTACGCAGATGCTGGATTAAAAGCGTTGTCAACACACCCACAGTCTTAGTAACTTATTCATTATATTCATTTCAATTTATTGTATTTTTTAAGACATTTCACAATTTTATTTTCGCTATTGACAGATCGTCAATAG
>CAXKVY010018470.1:10000-67500 GCA_964058915.1 Tetropium fuscum | reverse complement strand
TAAGTAAATTCCAATCAATTCTTTAGAAAGTTAATGGAAACGGGTATAGATTTCATTGAAGAATACCAGAGTTCTTCCTAATACATATGTATTTGAGACAAAAACATAGAAGATTCACTGGACCCAACCGTTTGTGGTATTCTATTAAGCAAATTTCAATTAATTCTTTAAAAAGGTAATGTAAACGGGTATAGGTTTCAATGAAAAATACCAGACTTCCCTAATACATATGTATTTGAGACAAAAATATAGACGATTGAGTAAACCCAACCCTTTCTCGTATTGTATAGGTATAATGAAAATTACAATAGGCTATTTTTGATGAAACATGGCGTCTTAATCCACGTTACCTATCTGGAATTCTGGAATTTGTCCGGAGTGCGGATTAGAGATCCGCTGCACATAGGCTCCTTGTGGTGCTACCACGTTACCTAGATAAGAAATTAATTACTGGGTTCAGACGCCATGTTTAATGAAATAAAAAAATAGGACATTTACAAAATATTGCTTCTATACTTTTTATCTATATCTACATGAATTTTACTTAAAACAAGTTTTTTGTATAAACGATTTTGAGGGGACCAGCCGAGTGTCGCCTACCATTTATCTTGATGTTTATTTAGGCTTAAAAAAAGAGGTGTGTGTATGTATGCACTTACCCTCGAATATTGCTTTTAATTACACCAGTTTATTTGCACTAAGGAATTCATCCATTATTCAGTTTGAAGTCACAGTTTTCACAATTTTACTCTGTACTTCCTTAATAATAATAATCACTATTATTTAAAAGGGACAACTAATAATTAATTATTATGGAGGGACCCGCATGGACGCATGTGATGAACGTTGAACAGATGAAAACTAAACGCTCTGGCCGGCGTACGCGTCGCGGGTACCTAGTAGGTATATAAAAAATCGTACGCCAAGTACGGGGAAGCTTGTAACCAATATATTTATTATTGGATTAGCCTAATTAATTGAAAAGGATTAATTATTTCATTTAAGTAACAAACAGCATTGTTCAAACATGTGATAGATGGATATCAAATATGCAAATTTCGTTAATTCAAGTCATTCGTGATTGATATAATTGAATAGTTACTTAGGTCAATTAAACATAGCTCAACTACACGATATATTTGTCTTCGCATGATGCAATTTTTTCTGTATATATATATATATATATATATATATATATATATATATATATATATATATATATATATATATATATATATATATATATATATATATATATATATATATATATATATATTGAAATAATATGTAATATTGTATACTTTTAAGTTGCAAACTATTTGTTATAAATGATATATTAAAGTTAAGAAAAATTATATTTTTTATTTTGTTGATGAATATATATAAAAAAAATTGTTGAGTGCCTGGATTATATCCTCAAGATTATATCTGGTAAGCGCTTATTGTCTGTTAAAGTTTGCAAAACTTTATATTCACGAATTCGTTAAAACTCTTACTTTAACTTTAAAAAATTCGTTACTTTTTTAAAAAACTGTTAAGATGAAATGAGCAAGATCGATTAAATTAGATAGGTTGCCTCGTAACTTACAGTCCGACCGCCTGACGTCATCTTGATATACATATTGCTAATATAATTTATTTTATATAATAAAAGTATAATCATATAATGTTATTAAATAGTATTTACACACAAAAATCACCAAATAACCACACGAACACTCGGAAAAACGGTGAGAAAATTGAAAATAAACTGTCAGGCGTCTGCCAAAATACAAATATTACATTCCCCCCTGCAAAATCCCCCGGAAAAGTTACAGGGCAACCTATCTAATTTAATCGATCTTGTGAAATGGGTACATTTTATTCTTAGTTCTGTATTTTGTAGCATTTTTAATTCTTCTGGGAAAGTTTTATCAGTGCTGAAACCTGGATAGACGCTATTGGATGAATACAGGATTTACAGGATCAATTCTGCATTGACTTTTAAAATATTTACTTCAAGGCTGTTTAACCTATATTTCACTAAACGCTTTGCACTAAAGTCTTTAAGTTTTTAATTAAACCGATTTATTTATGATTTTTGATAAAAATATTTACAACAAATTAAATCATGCTCTTTTCTTTCTAATTTTTGATCGCTAATCAATAAAATGTTGTTTTTCAAAACTTCTTTGATCGCTTACCTGGGCACTAGATATAATATTTATTTTAGGTAGGTACCAGATAAACTTGTAGTTCACATAGTGAAACAATAGCAGTTTTAAGATATCTTACACAACACTATTCCTTTTAAATCACTTCTTAATCTGTAGTACGTTTTCAAATATTCTTTACATATTTATTTTACAAATTATCGTGTGTAATACCTTTTTGTATTCTTTAATTAGTAATTGACTTTACTTCTAGGTTGATTTGCTGTTCTTATCCAGCATGCTTGTGACTTGACATTAACTGTCAATGGATTGTGTGAATTATTATTTATTTTATTATAATTATCATTATTGATTTTAATATGTCTCTCGTTGGTTCTTTTGTGTATCAGACTTGTAAAGTTGTATATTTTACTTTATTGTTATATCACTTTTACAGTGTCCTGTTAGCTTTTATTATCTATAATTTTGATTAATAGTGCAAATGTTCTAGTATCGCTTGAAATCATTCCGACAAAACTACATAAATATATGATATTTTATAATTTACTATATACACTCCCCGGCACAAAATTCCGTCACCCTAAAATTTTGCCCAATTTTGATGTTTTATAACTTTTTATTTTTCATCTGATTTTCATAAATTTTTTACCAGTCTGTAGATCAGTTCATTGTGTGTCTTTTTAATTATTGTAATAAGTCATATTTTTCGTCCAGGCAATATTATACAGGGGTAAATCAAAGTGTTGTTTTTTGTCGTAAACTCAAAACACTCTGTGGAAAAATTGAGGCGAATAATTTTGTTTACAAACTGTTTGCTGCCATCTTAGACGTATTGTAAACATTTTGTTTTTTGATTCATCCCATTATCAACAAAAACATCCACTAGGTATATCACAAAATTAATTAACAAAGACAAATTTTAATAACGTGTATGTCCTCCTCTCGCAGCAATGACAGCTTGCATTCTTCGTGGCATCGAATTAATAAGATTACTTATTCTGTCTTGAGGAATAGCCTGATATTCTTCTGTCAGCGCCAGCCGTAAGTCTTGCAAGGTTAGTGGTTGCACAGGACGGTGACGGAGTGCTCTTTTAAGAACATCCCAAAGATGTTCGATTGGATTGAGATCCGGGCTACATGCGGGCCAGTCCAATCTTGGAAGTCCAACCTCATCCAGATATTCGCTCACTACCCGTGCAACGTGAGGTCTAGCATTATCATGCATTAATGTAAATTGGTTCCCAATGAAAGGAGCAAATGCAACAACAATTTCTTGGAGGATTTCCTCAATGTAACGGTGGGCGGTTAGTGCTCCATTTTCAACAAATACAAGGTCAGTACGTGCATCGGTAGAAATACCCGCCCAAACCATGACTGAACCACCGTAATATTGCAGTCGCTCAGATATGGTGCAGTCTGCATATCTTTCATTTCTACGTCTGTATACCCGTTCACGACCATCCGGCGACCTTAAACAAACCCTGGATTCATCTGTGAATAGTACGTTTCCCCACTGTTCTACAGTCCAGTCAGCATGCGCTCTTGCAAATCTCAGTCGGTGTTGTCGATGCCGAGGAAGCAATTTTGGACATACTGCTGGCCTTCGTGAATGCAATCCTGCTTCTAACAATCTTCTACGTATCGTTCTTTCACTTACACTTACTCGACGTACCATTTGCAAGTCATTTTTTAGATACACAGCAGTAGCTCTTCGATCTCTTAAAGAACTCATAATGACAAAGTGATCATCAGCTTGAGTGGTCATTCTCCTTCTGCCAGAGCCTTGCCGCCTAATAAAGTTTCCCGTCTGTAGATACCTATTCCAAACATCACAAACTGTAGACCGCGCAATTCCCAGAGTACGGGAGACATAACTCTTATTGCGGCCATCCTCTATTAAGGCAACAATTCTACCTACGTCTGCTGTAGTTACCATGATGACAACACACTAAATTAACTGTACTGTCAAATATTCTGTCACAATAACCGCGTATTTAGCCAACGTCGATGTTTTTTAATTAAAAATGATAAAATTAACAGCGTTTCATTTAAAATTTTGCTGCTCGCAGAAGAAATGAGATAATGGGATGAATCAAAAAACAAAATATTTACAATACGTCTAAGATGGCAGCAAACAGTTTGTAAACAAAATTATTCGCCTCAATTTTTCCACAGGGTGTTTTGAGTTTACGACAAAAAACAACACTTTGATTTACCCCTGTATAATATTGCCTGGACGAAAAATATGACTTATTACAATAATTAAAAAGACACACAATGAACTGATCTACAGACTGGTAAAAAATTTATGAAAATCAGATGAAAAATAAAAAAGTTATAAAACATCAAAATTGGGCAAAATTTTAGGGTGACGGAATTTTGTGCCGGGGAGTATATATTGTTATAATGTGACAACCTTATTATATTTTGTACATTTTAGTTGTTATGTACATTCATAAAGAATCACCTTTATTAAAAATTTGTCTAATGGGTTCAAATTTTGTTTGTTGAAGTTCGTAAGACTTTTTATTTCATTTTATATACATATATAATATATATATATATATATATATATATATATATATATATATATATATATATATATATATATATATATATATATATATATATATATATATATATAAAATGAGAAAAGAATTAATTCTAGAACGTGGGTTAATTTTGTTGCAAACAATTTAATTTTAAAATTTTAATTTGGTTTTCAATTTTAGAATTGGTTAAAATTGAATTTAAAAACTTTTGGCTAAAACGGTTCGAGTCAAATGGGTTAAGTAAAGCCATGAAGGATGTTTTGTATCAGTTGTTCCAAAATTGTTCCGAAGGATGTCCTGTATTTATTCAGTATCCTCTATCCAGATTCTAGAGTCTTCCAGGAAAATGGAAACTGTTTTATATGAGTGTTCATATTTTAAATAATTTTTAATAATATCTTTTTGTGTTAAGAGAGTTTGAGTTACTTGTTTAATAAGGTTGATGTGTTGACTTTGTTTTTTAATCTCTTATGTAATAAATTTATATATGGTAAGGTTTTGTTTGAATAAATGTGTACAGGGCGTACAAGCAGTATTCATGGACCAACTACTTGTAAGGTCTCTTCATGTGAACGCATAAACAAAATAATGGAACGAACCCGTAGTCAAAATAATAAGAATAACCGGTTAAAGTGTTTCGGAAGAAACAGAGGCCAATGCGTAGCACAAAATACACGCAATGTAGTCGATTTGGAAGGAGAACTCAATCAACAATATTGTCTTTTAACATAGATAATCACAAGAAGTGCTACAAAGGTTGTTAAAATTAACAAGGTATTGAAATAAATATTGTTATCATTTGACTAGTTTGCTAACGAGTGAGATCACCTTAACAATTTTGTTTTGTTTCTAAACTAAGAATAACCTTGTAGTTGCTCTTACTTTTATGATCATTTTCTTGCTTTCAAGGAAATATTCCAGAAAAAGATGTTCGCCCCTTATTGGTTAGTGGTTTTTAAATCAAATTGATGATGAAGAAGAACGGTAAACGTCAGTACATAAATAACTATCATTTCAAATAAGACCTTTGATAGATACCAATTGAGGATCAGGAGAATACAATTACGTGAATTGAATGATCTGTTAGATACGCCAGAAAATGTCTTCCGTAGAGTTTACGGATTATCTACGTTCTCTAGTTGTTGAACTTGCAGAAGAAATTTCTTCTTTATATGAGAGATACATGCAAAGAGAACAAATAGCCGTTCTAAAATTACACAGAATTTTGGCTACGTTATATATACTTTCACATGGCAGTTTTGAAAAAGTGTGTGGTTTAAGACTTGTTTATACCTATGGGTCAACAAACTATATCCAAATGTGTGAACGGTGTCAATCAGTTATAGTCAATCAATTTAGGATATCGCATTAAATTTCCCACAACAGAGGAAAAACAGACAAGGGTCAAAGAAAGCTTTCTGCAAAAAGTGGTTTCCCAGGAACTGTTGGCGCAATTGATTGCACCTACATTACTTTACAAGTTCCCTCTTCTCAGAACGCTGAAATGCCCGGCATCTCTTTTAAATCGAAAAGTATTCTACAGCATTAACATTCAAATCATAGTTGATGCAGATCCTTCCTCATAGACTTTCAGTATCTCATAATTAATTTTTTTCGTTCTGCAGGTCACACTATTCAATTCTGTAAATGACTAAAATCAAGTAATGAACTATAGTTAAATACATGTATTGAGTTATGTAAGTAACATATATTATCATATTTGTGTACATTATAAGTATATTTATTTATTTATTTCGGCCCAACACGATGTATTAATTCCAGACATTGACCCTTACAATATATTTAAGGCGTCATTATATTATATTATGTTAGATACGTTCTTACAGCTCCTTATCCCAAACTGTTCCATTTTTGCTTCCATAGTACAGATTTTACCCCCATATTGTATAACTGTCTTTAAGTAACAATGGAAAATAACAACTTGTAAAGTTGGTGTTAACAAGGTGGTAAGCATTAGGCCGTTAGCCAACAATAAAACTTATATATAAGAGTAATAAACATTGACTGAGCAGTAAAATAAGTACTAAAAATTCTTAAATTATTCTTAAATATATTGAGAAAACTGAGAAAATAACCCTAATATAATCTGCAAAATGCATAATTCTAGTAGGTAAACTAAATATTTAAATCAGAGTATATTTTTTAAGTTTACGAACTAGTAAACTGATAGCATACTAGATGTAAAAAATCCCCAAGTAGATCACTAAAGGACTGAAATATAAGCCCTACAGAATAAATATTTCTTGGTAGACCGATACTGAAATGGACCAATAGCTGACCTGTTATGAGAAAACTGTACGATTCGGCGACTGATCAATACATCAGCGTCATTTTTCATTTCGCGATTAATTAATTAATTCGCAAGGGGTCAAAAAAATAATTAGTTTGCGGTTGACTAAGTGCAATAGTGAATAAATATTTTTAATTAATTTACATGGAAGCGGCGCAGTAAATAAAAGTACTGGAAACGGAACACAATGGCTAGTAAAAAAGTATAAAAGCCAGGGCCGAGTATTAAGTATTATCCAGCCATCAGTTGCAGGCGCTACGGCCTGAAACACTCCTGATATGAACACAATGCCAATAACAGTGGACCCTCTCTTTTAATAGAAATATATGAAAATAACACGCGACTCCATCCCTTTATTGTGATATCAAATATTCTCTCTATTTTAGTATTCAAATACGTCGCGTCGTCCCTCGGATGTATTGGATTACCTTCCTGATTAATGTATCAGAGTATCTGTCTCATTTTGACATAGTGCGATGCTCGACACAATAAGACGTTAATAGGGGCTTATTTAATGGAATACTGTTGGGACCCAAAGAACATTTATTGATTTAACAAATGAAACTCAATAGCTAAGCATAGAGTAGGGCAACAGATCATATCAGGAATAATCCGGAAAGGCCTTAAATTATGTACCGCTATTGATCCCAGGGTTTTGATTATTTTTTTTTTCATATAGAATATTTAATATGGGTGGCTAAATAGCCGCTGTATATATAGAGTGTCCTAGTTGATACAAGCAGGACTCCGTCAATCGATAGAGGGCCTCATTTTAAGACAAAACGGTCCAGTTAACATGTGCCGAAAAGGTCTTCGTTTTCGAGATGTTTCACGACAATTAGTGCCGGTTTTACAATCGTTAGTTATACTCGGTTTCGGAAATAAATTAGTGACTCATAGCCACTGTCTTCGTCTTCCGCAGTTTAAACAAACCCGCTCTTTGTATTGGCCACTGAAACCCTGTGTGAGTCACTCTCATTTATTTCCAAAGCTGAATCTAACTTAGGGTTTGTAGAAATCTTTAAAGTATACCCATTAAATGTGTTTTACAATTGCTCAATTGTGCTCAACACTTTTATTTCACATATTCCTAAATAATTGCAAGTAAATGTAATTTTTTAGAGGTAGGTAGTATAATAACTGGCACAGTTTAATTTTTTAAATTTTTTAAATTTAAGGAAATGGATGAAATAAATGCGTTCAGCAGCGATGAAGAAGAAATTCCTCGACGGCCAAAGATAATTATTAGGCCTCGAAGAAATGTTATTCCAGAATATGATGATCTGGACTTTGTTAATATATTTCGCAAAAATATGTCTAACATGTTTCGCTACACCTTATTGAACAATTGAAAATCCTACAAATATGTAGTAAGTTAAATAGTAATACCGTACATTTGTGATCAAAAGGGGTGATATCGGAAAGTTTTGGGGTAGTTTTGATTTATTTCATTCTATATGTTTTTTGGGGTGCTGAAGAAGTGGTGAAGCGACATTGAAACAAATGCAAATAAGATTAAAAAAACTAATTTTTTGGCGATTTTTTGCTTAGAACTCGGAAACTGGCAACTTTTCTAAATAGGCTCTATATTCAAAATGGAAGCACATACAATTTCATAAAAATTTTACCATTTAGGTTTTTCTCGGCCGGGTCGTTCGGGCCCAAGCGCTAATTGAAAATTGGCGTATTTCGGCGCTGTGTCCGCAATTGTTGTGATACCTCTTCTGCTTTGTTTAATCGGGGGAAACTGAAATCTCTCAATTTTGCAAAAGAATAATCTTTTGCAAAAGAATAATCACTTGCAACCAGATGCTTTCAAATAACAATAAAAATGTAAAAAAGGCTGCCAAAGCAATTATGGATACAATAAGGCAGGCCATTGATCCCCGATCTGCACATCGTGCGAAGGCCGGTGTGAAAACGTCGAAGACGGCATTGACGTAGGCGAAGAAAAGACCGGAGAGACTGAGAACAGACTGAAGAAAGACGCTCACACGATGCGGAAGGTATGTTTAATTTCACACATATATTTCGTATTCATTCATCTATCATTAAGATACGATCACAACTATTGTTTTCTCACCACCTCTTTCATTTTACATGCTTTTATTTTACTTGCTATGTATGTATGTTACTAGGGTTTATGTTTGTTCGGGTCAAATCTTTCAACTGAATTTTAAAGCAGTTATCCTCAACGGATTGAGCTGGAATTTTGCATACGCAATTAGTTTGGATGACAATGTATGATTAGCTAAGTACCGTTAATCAAAATCCAATATGGCGGACCGCGCAAGATGGCAGACTAATTATTTTTTATGCATTTCTATGATATGGGTATCAAATAATAGGGTTTGCTGAGAAGAATGCGAAAACGAAATGACGTCACTATAAATCCAATATGGCGGACTAGTTATTTTATATGCACTTCCATGATATGGGTATCAAATGAAAGAGCGTGCCGAGGAGAATACGAAAATAAAATCATGTCACTCTGAATACAATATGGCGAACTCCCAAAGATGGTGGACTATGTTTTTTTATGCACCTTCATGATATGGATATCAAATGAATGAGTTTAATGGGAAAACATTCAAAATGGCGGAAACAATATGGCCGCTATACCAATTACAATGGCCACTAAATGAATATATATTATATATTGTAACCGCTAGCTCTTCTTAGTCTGGGAGCCAGGTCGTGGGTGAAGGTTTTATTTTTTGATGCTTGAGAGTTACCTAAATGTTATAGAAGGACGCTCAGTATAAACTATCTGTTTACGGACGCCAGTCAAAACGAGTTTGACAAGGGAGGGGAAGTTAGATGACAGAAACAAACACAAGGACGAATTGTATATAAGTATATTAAAAAGTGTAAATATGTGAACAAATGACGGGTGTATAAAGTATAAATAACAATATTAATAAACAATAACAATTTGCGCTCAAAGAGAAAATGACAAACGACGGAGGTACAGGAATTCGCCAGGGCAGATAATCCGGGCGGCACAAGAGTAGTGGTTAGCGCCTACACTAGCTATTTGTGCACCACAGCTGTGCTGTCATAAAACGCGGACCGTGAGTCACAAAGCAAATTAACATTAACCACAAATTTGACTATCGACTGTCGAGACTTACAAAACAAAATGAAACCAGGTATGGATCCTTATCAAGGTCATAAACTACTTATTATAGAGCCTACACACCAGGTTAGTACTCATTAAAGATACTAAACTTATGTGCACAAGACGCAAACAGCTGCTTACGTTTACAGTATGCCCCTTACACAAATTCAACTCTGTATTGTGACAGCTCGGTACACTTTAGAAGTTTAAGGCAAAATATAACAGTTGTTGGCACACTAATGGTGCTCATAGATAAAGTTAACGTTATTTCAGGAGAAGATGGAAGCCTGTGGTCACGTAACCGTTAAGCAGGTTACCGGATGTGCGGTTCGAAGAAGTGCAAAGACACTTATGGAAATGAAACAATTTCTACTCACGTGCACCGTGATACTATACCACTGCCACGAGGACGTGACTTTATCAGCGCCCCAACTAAGGAGACTGTAACCGGTCTCTCTGCCAAGCCGGATATATCACAGGGGTCCGAGGTGCAGCTCTGCTCCTCCAGACTGTGTGGTGATGAGTATCTGGGGGAGGAGTGATTATCCCCAACAGGACGCCGAAGCAGGTGTTTCAGGCCCGCACGTCTTGGTACGTGGTGAATCCAAGTGCGAAGTAACGTCGGAAATATTGCGTGAGTCGTAACGTGAAGAGGGCAGCAAACGTCTCAAAGTAGGCAGACAAGGGAAATATCCCACCATAAAAGTATTTCATACAGGAAGTAAGTTTGAAGAACAAACCAGGAAACAATTCCCACTAGCAACGTCCAGGAGCAACGTCCAGGAGCAAGGTCCAGGAGCAAGGTCCAGGAGCAACGTCCAGGAGCAAGGTCCAGGAGCAAGGTCCAGGAGCAAGCCTGAAACGATTACTTCGTCAAAGTAAAACGTTCAGCAAAGATTTTACTTTTAAATAATTTAAGATCTTATTATTTAATGAGGATGTATTTGACTGTGTATTTTGAATCATTTGTCACTGACCTTAGTTGTTATTAGGCTCTCTCCTATACAAGAATCCCGTGAACACCTTATCACAGTTCCCCAAAATTTGCAAATGTCTGCCCTCTTTTTGTTGACACTCCGCAAAAAATTGTCCCCTCTCATTTCGGTAACTTTACAAATTCCCCAGATGACCTTTGCTGTCACTCACAAACAAAACTCATCTTTGAACAGATTAATAACTCATCACTCAGACATCTGGAAAAGGTTGTGGAGTGCACCCCCACGTAATCTGTGCCATTTGCAGGTATTATATTTTAAATTTAAGAATTTGCCTCTTGGAAGGGCAAAATTCAAATTCCTACATGTGACAATGCGGGTATGCAACCTACTACTCGTTGTCGGCGATGCGTGTTGCCTACAATGGGTGCACTTAGGCAACGCAAAAATGACTTTAATCCCGGATTAATTATTATGCCTTTATGGTCGCGATTTTTGACCCGTTACAATATATATATATATATATATATATATATATATATATATATATATATATATATATATATATATATATATATATATATATATATATATATATATATATAGATAGATAGATAGATAGATAGATAGATAGATAGATAGATAGATAGATAGATAGATAGATAGATAGATAGATAGATAGATAGATAGATAGATAGATAGATAGATAGATAGATAGATAGATAGATAGATAGATAGATAGATAGATAGATAGATAGATAGATAGATAGATAGATAGATAGATAGATAGATAGATAGATAGATAGATAGATAGATAGATAGATAGATAGATAGATAGATAGATAGATAGATAGATAGATAGATATATAGATAGATAGATAGATAGATAGATAGATAGATAGATAGATAGATAGATAGATAGATAGATAGATAGATAGATAGATAGATAGATAGATAGATAGATAGATAGATAGATAGATAGATAGATAGATAGATAGATAGATAGATAGATAGATAGATAGATAGATAGATAGATAGATAGATAGATAGATAGATAGATAGATAGATAGATAGATAGATAGATAGATAGATAGATAGATAGATAGATAGATAGATAGATAGATAGATAGATAGATAGATAGATAGATAGATAGATAGATAGATAGATAGATAGATAGATAGATAGATAGATAGATAGATAGATAGATAGATAGATAGATAGATAGATAGATAGATAGATAGATAGATAGATAGATAGATAGATAGATAGATAGATAGATAGATAGATAGATAGATAGATAGATAGATAGATAGATAGATAGATAGATAGATAGATAGATAGATAGATAGATAGATAGATAGATAGATAGATAGATAGATAGATAGATAGATAGATAGATAGATAGTTTATTCATCTTTATGCCAATTTACATCGGGTAGATACGTCATCGTAATTGGTATATAACAAATAATATACCTAATATTAATTATATATATATAAGAATGTAAAATACAATCAAAAACAGTAAATAAGTATACTATACTAAATAATAGGTAAACAAACATTATTATATATACATACACACATACACATATATATACACATATACAACATATATATATATATATATATATATATATATATATATATATATATATATATATATATATATATATATATATATATATATATATATATACACATATACAACAAAAAATAAATAACAAAAATGATTAAAAATATTAAAAATATTAAGTACCTAATATGCTAATGTTTTAAAATAAATAAACGTAAAATAAATAAATAACTTAATTGACTTGATTTGTAACAGTAACAAATTTCTCAATCGAGTAAAATGCATTTTCTAATAGATAATGTTTTAATTTGATCTTATAGCTCGGCAGTGTGGTTGCACTACTTATATTAAAAGGTAGCATATTAAAAAAGTAACATCCAGCATATTGCGGCGATTTCTTAAAACTTTCATAGTAAGGTCTATCTAAGCGTATTTGAGCATTTTTTCTGGTGGGGTAATCGTGTATATCAGAATTTTTTGTAAATTTGTTTCTGTTGGTATAGACATAAGTTAATATTTTAAATAGAAAAATACCTATAAAAGTTGGAATGCTTTTATCCTTAAAAGTTTGCCTGCATGATTGTCTATATCCAAGATTGTATATGAGCCGAATAATTCTTTTCTGATCAAGAAATACTCTGTTGCTCTCTACAGCTAGTCCATACATAACTATATTATAACTTATTGCCGTGTATATTAGTGAATAATATGCTGCAAGAAGCCTCTGTTCATTCAGGCATTTTTTCAACGTTAGAATTGCGAAGTATTGCTTATTTACTTTAGAGCATATGGAGTTGATATATTCATTCCAACTCAAATATTCGTCTAAAATGATTCCAAGAAACTTGCCTATTAAAATGGGGTGGTTATTTATATTAAAAGTTAGGTTCATCTTAGGTCTGGCGCATTTGTGAAATTCTATTGCCATAGTTTTAGAATAATTTATAATGAGTCCATTTTTTGGCACCAGTTGTCAAATTGTGTAACATTGCTTAGTTTTGTTTCTATATTTGAAATGCTGGGATCTGATATTATAATATTAAATTTGTATCATCGGCAAATATAAAGGTTACTTCTTATATGTTCTGGGAGATCATTTATAAACATTAGGAAAATTAACGGCCCCAATACACTACCCTATGGGATACCCGAGTTGATGTCATACTCTTCTGACGTTGTGTTATGTATTCTTACTATTATTTTACGATTATTTAGAAAAATGAGTACATCCACTGTTGTAAGGAACCCTGTATGCCAAGGTTTGATAATTTTTCTATGGCAAACTTAAAATTAAGGCTACCAAAAGCAAGTGATAAATCAAAAAATAAACCAATTATGTATTCTTTTTTTTCCAATTTTTCGGGGATATGTTGCACAAAATCTAGTATTGCAGACTCGGTAGACCGCCCTAAATCCGTGTTGATTGTGTGCGAGTAGGTTATATGCCTCCAAATATTTGGTAATTTTAATATAAACCGCTTTCTCCATAATTTTTGAAATAACACTTAGGAGTGCGATAGTTGTTGACTGATTGGGGATCATCTTTTTTATAAATAGGGATAACGACTGAAATTTTTAGGCGATTGGGGAATTGCCCAAGCTCAATAGATTTATTTAATATATCAGCTATAACATCCGATAGTTCATTCTTGAATTTTTTTAATAGGCTAGTATAATATATTAATATATATATATATATATATATATATATATATATATATATATATATATATATATATATATATATATATATATATATATATATATATATATATATATATATATATATATAATATATATATATATATATATATATATATATATATATATATATATATATATATATATATATATATATATATATATATACCTGTTTGTATTTGATATTTATTACCTTTTGTTAGTTTTTTTCTCCTTAACGTCTCCTGGAGAAGGCCGTGCAACTTCACATTGCAATTGTAATGTTCTTTTAAATAGTCGTTTTCTTCTTGTATGTTAGGTATTACTAGGTACTCTCACAATTCACTAAGATTAATTATAAAATTAAAGCACCATTTTTAAAACAACACCATTCTTAAAACCGATGAATAATACAATTATTCAGTATGACACAATCTACCCCGACACAACAACTCTAGAATCCACAACGCATCACTACCACTTCACAATTGATACTAATACCTAATACCAATACAGGATTACAATAATTATTATACCTCTGCATTTATTTGCGCACAAAAACAAACAAATGATAGGGATTCTTATTGTTACGTATGTAAACAAAAAACCAACACAAGTCACAGAGCAGGTTCCCGTCGCCACCGCATACACAAGGTGGTGTACGTAATGTTGCGTAAGTCACGTTTATTTCTCATTGTGATTAGTTATTCATAGTTGACAGTAATTATAATAATTATTGTCAATTATTCTTTCTATATCTACGACGTGAACTCTTTCACAAATCCGGGCAGTATTTAGAAATTCGATAGCAAATTAAATGTGTAATTGATCCGCCTTGCATTGACTTTATATCTATTCAAGGTGGCCTTGAGCAGCTTCGGTCTCATCAGCTGCATTTAGTAAACTGACGTAAACAAGGAACTGAAGTAAATCGGAGTTGCCATTCAATTAAAAGCACCCGAAATAAAAACGGGTAGAGATGGGGTAATATAACAAACGCTTTTTATGAAGAAATGGTAAATCATTTAAGTATCTTTCTAGCTTTTCATTTAACATCTTTCATTTAAATATATTTCTATCTTTATCTATTCTATCATTCATTTAAATATCTTTCTGATGCTGTCTAGTTTCACTGTAATTTATCTTCGTCATTATTAGTGCTGTTTAGAAATAAATAAGGTATGAACAACTTATAAAGTATTAGTTTGGGGAGCGACTTTTGAATCCGGACGCCCTCGTGCCCTGTAACTGCGATCGTAGGCAGATTTAATCGACTATCTCGAGGCTCAGTCTATCAACCTTGTGACACAATTCCTGTAACGTAATAATCTAATAATATTCTTGGGAAACTGGTCCTCCTGAAAAGACCTTATGCCATGTACACGTATTTTAAAATATGCGATGAAATAAAAAAAAGGGGCAAGATGCAGAAGCTTCGGGATTCGAACTTGACACCTATGAAGTAGGCGTACGTTCTACTGGCTGCGCTACTGATTGGACTAGCAAAGGTCTGATGAAATAAATAGGTACATTCTTTACACATCTACGATTTAGTAAATTTGTACCACCGTCAACAGTTAGTGATAGATTAATGATAGCCCTTATTAACGCAGGGTGACGTTTACGTAACGAGCCGAATGCAAATCGCCCGAGTCAATAATAGTCAATAATTGCAAGTTGAATACTATGATTTGCCACGACCATTATACATTTCTTATCTTAAACGGGTTGTTTTTCAGTTATTAATGCTTTTTTTTTTGGAAATATGAACAAAAAATTATTTCAATTTTAAAACGTCATTATCATCATTTAGTACGAGCCGGCGCGCGGCCGTCATATGCCGTATATGCCATTGTAACCTATACAATTCAAATGTAAAGTATGGTATAATTATTCAATATTTTGGCATGATATATTCTCTGTTATAAAGGAAATTATTAATCCATTACACAATAGTTCGGAAATATATTATTGGGTTTTATCAGATGGATGTGAATAAAGTTAGTTATAACATTTAGTTAAGAAAAATATTTTTTACACACTTTGATATACTTAAGTACACTTTTCCGTATGATTTATGTTACGTAGATCTACAGTGTAAGGCTTGAAAAATATGCAACAACATAACAGGTAACATAGGGCCGTCATACTGACATCCCTTTTCATCCATTTTGCTTCTGATATAATGTGACCATATATTTGGACCTACGAGACGTCTGGCGTACCTAAATTTGCCGTCATAATATCACAGCCTGAAAACATCGCTTAAATGACGTAAGATTATGTCCAGAACCAGGACGTCTCCAGGACGACCTTACTGTCTTCAAAATTACATAATTTGTACCTTATGCTGATCAATATTGTGCCTAAATGACGTCGTACTGCATCTTTAAAACCGTATAAATGGTAGGTATTCGAGTAGATCTACCTTTTAAAATAAGCGGGTGCGGGCGAATCTTCTGTTATTTATCTACTATTATAGAAAAATAGATAGAATGTGAATAATTTGTCATGAAGATGACGTCTCTATATATACGTCTCACATACGAGTGAAATATGTTATCAGAACGTCAAAGGACATCATGTTTTAGTCATGTAACGTCGCCGGTCAATAACTACCAAAAAAAAAGCACGTCAGTATGACAGCCGTCTAAACCCATCTAAACCAAATATAGAACTCGCCTTGCAATTCATGTGATCGACAAATAGAACGTATTTAATCATATCATTAGTTACGCGGAAACGGAATCCAGATGAACGTAAAACCGTCTCCAGCTTCCTTAAAATTGAAAGCCGGCAAAATAAAGTAACAACCATCATCAGAATTTTGCAAAATGCATCTTCAAAGTAAGTCCATAAAGTTTATTGTCTATTATTGAGCTCGTTTCATTGAAGTCGCGTAATTATGTTGATCCGCTACATAAAATGTTGATATCCCGATTTTTCATGAAGCCGGAGGAATACAATTAAATCTAGGAAACCGCCTTGATCTATTCCTTTTACGAGCTAGCGTATTCGTATGCGGGAGGAATAAAAATAAAGAACAATCAGAAGTAAATTGACGTGCGAACAGAATGGCACCGATAAAGAGCATAACAATAAAGTAATGCCGTCATTATCAAACTGCATAAAACTGATCTAAGCCTGATAAAATTCATAATAATAAATTGTCATGTAATGATAAGTAATGATCGAATTTGTGAGTGCGATATGTTACGGATAAGGACAGTACTCGATCCAGAAAGTTTCATCAAATTGTTGGCTAATTTAATATGATACAGATTATACTTCACCTACAGGAATATCATATATTATAGGAATAGCACAACACTATTAGATGTTATACATTATACTAATTTATGATAATATCAAGACATTTACTAGTGGTGTAACAGGTACCTATTGTTAATAAATATGATCGTGAATTTAATTTAAACTAGCAGAAAATTTCAGGTTCATTGTTCATTGTTCATTATTCAATCAGAAATTATTCATTGAATACTAGCGATACATCATAACATTTGCGAAGTCAGCAAGACTTAAAACGCTAGTGAAATCAGTATCGTTACGTTCACGTATGACTGAAGCCGCACGCCAGTATCTATGTCGAGTGTATTATCAAGTACATAATTATTGGCTTGGTATTGATTTAAATCCTGAACAATAGGGATGGACGATAAATAAGAGTATTGAAGCCCATGAAGACTTTATGGCCACCTCCACCTCCATCATATGTACTTTTTAATAGTATTTTTCAGAATTATACTAACGGATGTAACACAAATTGTGGGAGCAGAAATGTTGAACTGTCCTGTTCAATACTTTGTGTCTAATGTCACGGTCATGTCTCAATGCAAGAATATGTCGAAATGATACAAGCGAAACGCTACAGAAAATATTCAGAATGAAGAATATAATGAGTTTGATCCCGTTGATCACTTGACACAAAATATAACAGAATGAAAAGCAACTATTGGGGAAGAAAGTAATCACGAGATAGAAGAGAAGGAAACGGTATTTGAGGGGACAGATGACGAGTACCTGGAGGGGGGGGGGGCAAAGGCCGAGAACATGGATTAGATGACAGAGGACGAAGACAGAAGAAAGTACAGAGAACGAGAATGAGGATGAGCTGTAGTGCAGAAGTCACTAAAACAAGCAAAATCATGGATTAAGCTTAATCGTATTATAATCATTGGAAACCATATAAAAGTATTCACAAACCTTGCATCTTACGCATCTTGTGTCTTAGGCGCATTGAAAATACCAGATACAACTTTTTGTTTACTAGAGTACAGTACTTGATTAGTTACACAGTTCTTATATCTCAAAATAACAATTTTTATCGGTTTGTGGTGAAGGCTGGTAGAAGTTTAAGATGATCATACATATACTGAAAATGAAGCATTTAGCATTTAATATGCCCAATTGAAATAGTCGCTAGGAGAAAACTTCAGGCGAAACTTATTTTCAAAACGGGATATCGAGAATGATTCTCGCGCAATGATAAAGACGGTTTCATTGTTGCATGTGTGATCGCCCTCAAAATCAACTAGCTTCCGATATCGATGATAACATGAGTCGATGTTTTTAATACATGGTATATTCAAGTACTTGTATTAAAATAACTTTAGTATGTGTTGACTAAGTAATATTGGTTGTGGTTGGCGCCGATTGCGAAACGTACATTAGGAAAACAGATAAGAGTCAGTCATTCCTTCATTCTCGTCATTGACATTGTAAGATATGTATTGTAAAAATGAAGATAAAAGATTCGTGTCAATTAAACCAAAACCAACAAAAAAAATTATTTAGTTTGGAATAATTAAAATGATACACGTATTAACACTTGCAATCATCAAAAGCAATCATCAAAATGCCTAACCATATGTTTTGTTATCTTTACTTTATACACTTATTAAGTATTAATGGCACTAGTTACATATACATAATACAAACACGGTTATTTATTGGAGCTCCTGTAATCCTTTGAGTTCTCGTGAACTCGATCGATATCAATTTGTTTATTAATTGATCGCCTACAATTGATCGCCTACATATGAGGCATTTTTTTATTTTGTACGCTTAGACAATAATACCTATTAATACTATGTTTCTTTTGTTGTAACTGACGGTAGTTACAAACGTGTTGCCAAATAATTATGTTTTTAAAAGTTACAATATTTTACACACAAATATTTTCCCAATATTTGTGGGGACGTTTTCGAGATTTGCAAAGGAGGCAAGCCTTCTTGATAATATTTCAATAATTTTAATAAGGCTTTTGCAAAATTTTCTCTTATTAATGTTAAAATTCGTTATCGGCGTATTGTGAAAAACGTGAAAGTAATCTAAGATTACTTACGTATCGAAAATCAACCGTTTCAGAAATACAAGGGGTAATCGAAATTTTTGTTATTTATTATCTCCTGAGTGAAATAGTTTATTGAAATTTGGCGGTACATTTTTCTTAATAAGTATCGTGTTTAATATTAATTTAATTTTCCTGCTTCAAGCCGTGACGCAATCATGAGAGTTGTTAAAGAGCTACGGCAATGATGTAATATTTTTATATTTTTTGTTTGTATTTCTGATCAGCAATCAAGTTTGCCCTGTACTTTTCCGAAAGCGTATTTTTTACAGGCAATTTAGTGCTTCTCTATTATTGCGAATTCAGTCAATACTGCAAAGAGAGAAATTTTAAAATTATCGAAATTTTCTTGTTAATCATTTTTACATTGTAATTAGTTGTATGTGGAGCGGATGCGCTGAGTTGAGCCTACCAAAAACTGTAGAAATTAGCAACTATTGCGTGGAGTAGTTTTTTTTCAACTATTCACAAGTAAATCTTACATATACTTATCTACTTTATAATTATATTGAATCAATTTAGTAACTGTGCTGGAATGAAGCAGATAATATTAGAGTATTTTTACTTACGCGTGTTTGTAACCTCTGTTTCTAACGTTTGTACCTTTGTAAGTTTGCAAATTGTTACCTCTTAAAGATAGCTCCCATATACACGCACCCAGAAGTATTTTCACTACTAAAAACGCGCATTATCGCCCACCTCTGGAGTGATGTAATGCACCGCTACGCTGTGTTTTCCTAGGGTATGATGTAAAAACGGTTGTTTTTACATAAAATATGTATACTCGCATAACATTTTTTTAAAGATTTATTTTCCAAAAAACATTTCATATAGGAAGCAAAATATTTGCGAAAAAACTATTTCTGTGACATTTGACCTTGAATTAAGTGAAACACAAGCATTATAAAGGTGGGGACTTTGGACACATAATAATGTGTGAAAGATTTACTAATAAGTAATGTAAAAGTAAAAGTGTATGCAAAATTTCCGCTTATTTGGATTTTTTTAGCAGAAGATGAATCCTTATGGCACTGGACTCTGGATGATATAATTAGAAATATACATAATAAAATAACTGTGGAATACCTAAGGGTTCATTATACATAAATAAAATATTCCTTTAACCATCCAAATCTAATGGTTCATTATTTATCAAGATCTCACGCAACTTGTAATTTCATAGAATGCTGCTCAACTTCTAGAAACCCTAATATGTGGCCAACTTCGGTATACTATTAAAAATGAGGCGAAAAATATTTCAAATGCTAATATCTTAAAATACATATCTAGGTAAACAACTGGAGACATCAATAATCAGGTCAATTTATGCATAAAGAGATCTTGTGGCAATCTTAAAATGCTCTTCTGATATCGCTATATTTCGCCATATGGCCTTGCTCTACCCAGTTCTTGAAATTCTGTAAATTATACTAATGCGATAATACTTTTAAAAAGACAGCTTTTACCAAAACGTAAATCAACTTATCAAAATCACATTCCACTTCCAATTTTGTAACGAAATAAATGTTTAATTGGTAACCGCTCATGAAGGGATGTTACGCTGCATTGTATTCAAAATAACAATAATTAATTATAATTATTTTAGTTAACACCTATAGTTTATTACAATAGGTCTCAACTATGATAACGTGTTGAGAATAGCCCGGGTCCCATAAATCATAACCCACTTCTGCTTTAATTAATGGTGCAATGTCCTTTGTTTCCATGAATTTTCATAACTGATAAATCATAGGTTTCAAAATATGATATTATATGCCACTAACGCGACCCAAAAGATAATATTAGACGCTTTGTATTGCACACAGTATGTATTCTACTACTGACCAGTGACCTTGAAATATCGACCGGATTATCTGCAAAAATATGTTCATCGCTTTATTATACAGAAATTGCTTTGAAACATTTCATTCTTTGAGACATTGAGACATAATTTCATTACAAGCAACAGAATCCGGTCTTGATAAATTTAAAGATTCGATCTAATACAGATTGTGGTAAATAACCTGAAGCTAATTACCAAGAATACGCGTAAGTTTAACATATCTTTGGAGTTTTATTATTTTGTTTTACTGACATTAACCTACCAAGAAGATAACTATTCAAATATAATTACAATACTGTTTGTATCTAATCGTTTTTGCCATAAAGAGCAACGCTACCCGAGACTATTTTACTTTGCCTCAGCCACTGATGGCAAATAGAACTGTAAGTGCTGGAAGTAGTCCAAATTTTAACCATACCAATTGTGCGTACTGCCACTTTTACTTGAAATATGTAACAGATTGTGCACGAGAGGTTGAATTTTATTGCCTCATTCCATCCTTAATTTGCTCCACTGTCACATAGATCTCTGATTAATGTCTTTTGCTGTGGATTAGCCAAATTGCAATTTCATCCAATAAAATGTTATCTTGAACTCTGTACCCGAGGAGTAAGTAAATTTTGTAAAATTTGCCATTTTATCTGCTACGTCATATATTTTTTAGGTGTTTTAGTTTTTATGTCACAGAATGGCCTATTAAGAACATTATATGTAACATAAAGTATCTATGAATATCCATGTCACCACGCTTTCTAGTTTAGTTATTAAGATATAAATATTTTTTTATTTTATCTACTTGAATTCGGAGGAATATAATTAAGAATGTATTCGGAGTATACTAAATAATATGACACAATTGACTGACCTCTTTGGAACGGATCCAGCTTCGTCTGGTATTATCAAATCTGCTATTGGCTTATCACGCACTTATATCAATGATATGGATTTGGTATATAATTATACAATCATAATCTATGTTGTATAATACTTCGGTTGTTTGGTCGATAGGGCGTCGTCACATATTTTATATCACGCTTTTTAAAAATGTTTGTAAAACAACATAAGAAATTTTCCACATATAGTAAACTCTTTAGAAGGAATAAGAACAGTTCTTTTTACAAAACAAAAAATTCCATCTAGGTCAGCTTCCTGTTATCAGCTTCCTATTATCATCAAATGAAGAATAATACTCAAAACTTGTTCAACTTTAACTTGAACCTAACAATTAATGCGTACTACAGTTTGATCCATGAACACTTAAAAAACAGAAAAATGATAATGGATTGCATCGATAGACATAGTATATGTGCCTATTATTGTTTAGGTTTCTATAGCAGATTTTTTTTTTAACTTTTTTATGTTATGATTGTAGTTCCATAACATACTTGTAATAATGGAAGGGTTGTTATACCTACCATCAGTAGTACATTTCGTCATTTGCTAAACGACAAAAATCACTAACTCATATTGAAGATATTATTATGTCGTATCTAACATAAATTTTATTTATTCCCTTTCGCTTTAGGACCATAATAATATGAAAGAGAATAGTCATAAACTTAGATTATATTTTGAGATGTAAATATGTAAAATAATAATAATAATATATATTGTTGCAAATTATGTTTCACTAACTATATTCAATTAATTAAATAGATAATATAATTCACTTCACTGGATACAATTTTGTTCCTGTTTTTTACTAGAGAAACTTGGTCAACATTGCTATCTGCAATACCACCTATCTATAAATCAATCTACATTATCAAAACATCCTAATCTGCGTCAATATAATATGTTTCCAAACACATATGTTATTAAATAAACTATCATCAGAATAAATAAATACACTCTCTGTGACTTTGACGATGATATTTTGTTTTTGTGTCTATATGTCAAGCAACTATCTATACTGCCCATCGAGAGCCTTATAGTAACGTATATGAATATGTAATTTCATTTTTATTTATTAAAGAACTAAATTGGGCCACTCCTGATAATACTAGAGTAAGATAAAAAATATAGTATATAATATGTACAAAGAGAGCAAACTATTATCCCGGCATATTTTGTTTCACCTTCGTACAATTTTCAAATTGACAGCCTTCCCCCCAATATATGAACCAAATTTTTACCATTGCGTGTAATTAAAGTTTTGGATCTATAACACGTTGGCAAAACACCGACCGAGTTGTTAAGTCTTTATCTGGAAAATCTAATTTGTTATTTTGTAGTTAATAAATCATTCCTAGATATTTATTCAATCTTTATTCACTGTTAACACTGTATATGGATACATAAGGTCAGTATTAAAATACTACCATATGTTGTCGTGTAAGAAGGAAAAAACTGGTACGGTATACAAATTATCGTATCGAACTTTATTCTTTGCAGATTTTCAAGGTTGATTAAGATATATGTAATAAGAGTTACCTACTCATATCTATCGATCGATATTATGCTGGCAATTTCGTTGACTAAACGGCTAGTCTTTTCCGTGACTGTTCAATATTTCATATCCCGACTGAAGGAAATGATGGATTATGAACGACCTAAATCTCTTTTACGGTTAAATCCCAAGGAAAAAATCATTTAAAGTCGCTTTGTATTTCTTCTTTAATAATGGGCATTTAACGGTTCCAGGGCTTTGTTCACCAGTGTAGTAATTTCTTTAGCATATCCTCATATCTGGACATGATTGAAATTTCTAAACAAGTGGAATTTTGTCCTAAATTATCCGTGTGCAATAGAGCGATTTAAGAATTAGGGTTGACAGAAAGGCCTTAACAGTGCCGCAGTGGAAAAAATACGTATATACGCACAGAACATTAGGCTTGGACGAAGTCGTTCATCAAGGATAAGGTAACGCTTGACCTCGTTCGCGACTTCCTTTGAGGGTTATAGATTCCTGAGACATTCAATCCATCCAGCACTAATTGTTAAAGTTGAGCGTGCTTTGTAATTACGTGAACTAGATGCAGCTGGTATGGTTCTTGAATATGGTAAGATTTGTTGTGGTCCTTAATATTGGAGGAGTATCGTGGTGTAGTGAAATGATCTTGGCGTGCTTACCTGTGGTTAGGAGGTGAGCAAGAAAACTGGGCGGCCTAATGACCGCTGGCTGGCTGCCGGACTAGTGACGAGCTGGCACGTTGTAGCCGATTTGCTCCAGTCGAGTCAACTCAGACAGCATCGATCGTTCACTTTGAGCATAAAAGCAGAGTTGCTTGATTGGCGACATACAATGGTCCAAAAAATCGTGTACATGCACCAGAAGATAAAATCACTGTGAGTCGTGGTTAAGAGCACCAGGTGGTCCTAGAGCACCTTGGAGGTTATGTTTATGTTAAGAGCAACAGATCACGTGCGCGTGGCACGGGTCGGAATCGGACCGGTCTATAGGCACTGAGAGTCTGAGAGATGTGAACGCGTACTTTCGCGGGTCAGTAAGGTCACCCTTCACCGCTTCATGCCAGCACACTGAACTACGGAGCTGACGTCAGATGAGAGCGGCGTCTACTATCGAGCACGGGCGTCGCTGTTCGGCCACGAGGGTGGCTGCCACATTGACGCTTGCGCCCCCAAGACGCGTGCGCCACACACCGGGGATACCATGCACCCGTACACCTGAATGCTACTCCAACTTCATAAATCAAGTCTCTCACGAATTTTACATTATTATTACTGCCACCGGTGCCATTGTTACCCCTCTACATCTTCATGTTTAAGCAGTCGCATTTATCAATTACGGTTACTTACTCTCCGCACTTGTGTTACATGACACGAGTATTTTAATATTTCCTCCTCTGGTTTATTCTATCATAATTTCACACTAAGTGGTTTTTATTTAATCCTTGCTGCGAAATCATTATGGTATATGTCTAAGATCATCTTAAGAAAGGTAATGTCGCATTGTATGATGATATATTTAATTGTCATCGGTCTTTTGTCCATGACTTCTCTACCTCTCTATAAGAAAACTAACAAGAAATATATAAAGTTGTTTACGTACGAGATAATATATCTAACATAAAATGGGAATATATTCATTTCAAACAATTTAAACAAACTTAGGGAATTCGGGAAACGTCTTCGATCACAATCACCAATCACAAATTAAATGTTCAAATGATGAATATTTTGCAGAATTTTTTAGTAGAATGTATGCTCCACATGATGATAATCATAACGGTAATAAAAACCAATTATAGTCTTGGTTTAATTAATATTGAAAAGATATTTAAGTTGATTTAAGGTTACTGTTGATTTAACGTTATTGAGGCCATTAGAAAACTCAAGAATAAATTAACATCTGGTCCTGATTTAATTCCGTCCTTTATTGTTAAGGAGTGTGGTTATTTATATTATCTTGGCCGAACCGTTATGCAATTTATTTAATATGTCTTTGCGAGTAACTACATTCCTACCAGTTGGAAGCTTGTAAAACTGCGATATATATTTAAAATTAGATCCTTAAAAAATTGATATTTTGCGTGGACGTGGAATTTTCATTTTATCTAATTCCGCTGATCTTTGCAATGGTCTTGTATAATGGCATCTACTTTTCACCTAGAAAAGCATGGACGTGTTAACAAAAGATATAATGTTACTAATCTTGCAATACTTTCTCAGTAATTATGCAACGAATTGGGTGAGAGAGATGTCATGTGGACGTGATTTGCACTGATCTACTTTCTTCGCAAGTTAAACAACCAAATTGATTTCCTCGATCTTTTGGCAGATACTTACATTTCACGCTATTATAGCAAGAACTAGTTTAATATGTATTATAAATCTCTCATATTTACAGTGCAACAACTTTAATTGTATTAGTCAATGTTGTGATATACATTTCTGTAATATTCAGTGTATGCGTGTATCAATATATTTAGTGTATTAGTATACAATTATTTTGTCTGTTTGCTTTGCATACACGTGTTTAGCTGTATTTTATTTATCTTGTAGATTGATACTTGTTGATTGTAATTTCAATGTGCCCTATAATTGGCCTTGAACCTGTTGGGCAATAAAGTATTATTATTATTATTATGTTATTATCATCTCAATGATGTCTTGGCCGGGAAACTGTTTCCAAATATATTAAAGGAAGTCTCCCGGAAGTTTGCACAAGTTCATCAAGATAAGGATAACTTTGCATGAAAGCATGTTGTTTCATAACTGCATGATTTTATTTTTATCTTGTTTTAAAATAATTTTCTGTCATTTAGCGAAGTTTAGTTCTATAGATATGTGGTATGAAATATATGCCACTAAAGATCAAACACAACTTTGATTGAAAAAAATTAAATGTATTAATTGTTGTCAAACGGCTTTAAATATTTTAATAAAATTTTGTAGTTTAACAGCTATAAAGGGAGCATGTTCTACAATACAAAATATATTTCTAACTTTGCTAATGATGTCCGTACTAACACGCCACTGTATATTTTTAAAGAAAAATGTGGCAGGCCCTGCCCTTTTTTTTCATAAAATACAATGTGATTTAAAAAAAATCGTCTTTTTTTTGTTTTTTGTTTTGTTTTGTTTTGTTTTTGTTCGTGTTTTTTCATACGATGCACCGTTTTCGAGTAAAAAATCAAAAGCACCTCTAATTCACCTGATAATGGAATTTCAATAACCATTCTGGCATGACGATCTAATTTTATTATTGCAGTGTTGATCGTTTTTTTTAACATAATTTGTCTGTAAATTCAAATGAGAACGAACGCATGAAGCATAGACGCTTGCACTTTTTATAGGATTGTACCACTATGTGATAAAATGCAGTTAAAATAACCTACACTGCGATTAAATTATTATGTGTGCTCGTAGATTTTACTTCGGCAAGATACTAGGGAATGAGAGGAATATGAATTAGCCTAGGAAATGCCAAAAGGCACCAATCTTTTGGCAGCTACATCTGATAAGACTAATTTAGAGGAGCAAAGTGTACAATAAATGTTTAGTATTCATGAAATCAGCATCAGTATCCGTTACAAATAGTGCAAGCAATTCTAAGAATCCAGCATCATTCCATACAATCTATATTACTTACTACTAGTATGTATCTTCCAGAAGATAATTAAGAAAACATCTTAGAAAACAAATAACCGGTGCAAGGGTTTTCAACAACGATATATATACGAGTATATATATATATATATATATATATATATATATATATATATATATATATATATATATATATATATATATATATATATATATATATATATATATATATATATATATACACTGTGTTCATTTTAAAACATATCTAAACTTACAAGTGTGTAATTAGTAAATTGTGTATCTTGTATAATACGCACTGATGTATTCGCCATGAAAATGGATTTCAAATGATTTGTAACACAAGTTTCATTTAAGACTTTAAAATGGGGGTTGCTAAGGGTTAGGGGTTGAACATATCAATACTAAATATCAATATCATATCAATCTAAAATAAAAATCGACGTGTCCTGGCGTATTCTCAAATATTTTGCGGTTTTTCAATTACAGGGGGTGGTAAGTTTTATTTTGCAATTTGATTATTTTTTTAAAATCTCAAACAATTTCTAAAACTGATGCAATGCTGTATTCGCAGTGAAAAGGGCTTTCAAGTTATGTATAACACGTGAGGTAGTTTCATTTACGATTTTATAGTGGTTTAATAGGGGTTGCTAGGGGTTAGGCGGATGACCATATCTCGGCGGCACATTAGTTCTGTTTTTCGCGGATTCTCATATAAAGTCTGTGGTGTACTTGCTCATAGTTGTAACATCCCTTCTTACTTACTTTCAAGTAACTAACTAAAAATGCATTATCCATTTTAATTTTTTTTATGCATTTCAGGTTTGGACAGAACAAATTGATAGTTATTACGTATATATATATATATATATATATATATATATATATATATATATATATATATATATATATATATATATATATATATATATATATATATACAATAAACTACTGTATTTATATAGTATTGATAATTATATAAGAGTTCTCAATCAATACTTTCACTCTTAAAATTAAATTTACTAGCACAGGTTATTTGATTCGCTATTTTGATGATATTTCTGAATATGTAAATATAAAATATTTTAATTAATTTTAAGTAATTAATACGAAGTAATCCTTCAATACTTACACCAAGGAGATATCTAAATATATTATAGAAAATGATATATTCTTATTTCTTACTGGTTAGGTTTGATTTAACTACTGAGGACTTCTCAAGCAATACTTTATCTTTAAATGATATAGGATAATGTAAGTATCTCATTTAAAATTCATATAATATTGAGGATCTATTTCTGAACATGTTAATAGAACACTGAATCCAGTCTTCAGTAGGCGGATCTTCAAAGCTTCTTCACAACCTGGGCATACTGCATTATTATCACCGTTTTGATCTGAAGTGCTACAAGCCTTCTTTTTTTGTTTCGTTGAAACTCTCTCCACTTTTAACGTCTTCTTCTCTTCTTTTTTGTCTTCACTCTTTTTTATTTGTGCTGTTAAAGTTTAAAATAAAATATATGTATATTTATCTTCATCGGATAAAAAAAAACCTCTAACCTCTATTAGACTCAAAGTATATTGAAACTAAAACAAAACTTGTTTTGCTATTATAGCAAAAAATGGGGCCGATCCGGTTCTGATTTTGCCCGGGCCGGTTTACTCTACCCCATCCGCACCTGTCACCGTATATGAATATTTCTTAATTTTACATAAAATAAATTAATCGGCACATGTGAGCAACCACAAGATATATCATCAGGCCACGGACATATCTTAGGCGTAATATTGTAAACTATTATTACTACTATTTTTGTGGATCTAACAAAAAAAATATTATAAATATTACTTGTACTACTTCAAGCAAATAAATATATTATAAAAAATACTTATAGCTTTGTTGCCATCTAATATACTTATTTAGTTATTCTATAATTAATGCTAAGAAATTAATATCATCTCTCTAATAATATTTCTCGCTCAATTGAAGACAGGAAATGCGAACTAAATACCAAAGGATTTTGCCTGTGGTATTGGCATTAATGCTAATGATTCTATCAAGAAGTTTACTCTGTGTGCAGGTTTCGAATTATGTTTGTTTTGACGTAAGTAGATTCGGCTGTTGCGAACGTAATATTAATGTCAAAATTATATGTATAAAACATAAAGCATTTAAGATAATAGCTTTTGATGTTGGAAACGGGTGTATTAAAATCATCACATATGCTAGTTGGAAACGGGTTATGTAAATTACGCTAAGCCTGCCTTTATCCCAAAATGTTTGCGAAAGAACCGTATATTTTCGAGGGTGGGATTCTGCGTCCCCTTACTCACCCTCTTCTATGCTACACAGTGACTAAAGTATGCCGGGCATTTTATCAGCAAAATATTTATCGATTTATGATACTCGAATTGCACGAACTATATATGTTGGAAAATATGGAGAGTGTGATTCTTATAGACCAGTCAATGAATACTCAAAAGATATAGAGTATAATTGAAGGAACACATTTTTTAGAGGATAATTGAAGGAAAACAATTTTTGACATTGGGACTACATCTGGATTAATTAGAAGGTAAACATACTAAGAGTCCCAATTACTTGATGGTGAGCGGGGTGTAGGGGCGTACGTAGAAGGTACAGGGTAAGTCTTAAGATTGACACCCCCCTTATGTCACTTATCCTTTGCCGATTTAACTTATTCAAAAAAAGAGTAGACACGGTTTTTGATGAATTTTTATAATCTGAGAACAGATATTAAAAACCTCGTTAAATATACAGGGTGGAAAATAAAACATGATTTTTTTAAATGGAACACCCCGTATATTTTTATACCAAATTAATGTCCTTAATTTTCTGAATAAAAAAATATCTAATTGTTATATAATCACTCCACCTGTTCGTGAGATATTTTACTAAAAACTTATCACATTACGGGTGTCAATTATAAAACAAAAAACATATCAAGATACCTCTGGAAACAATGCCATTTATTGCGATAATAAATAAATAATATATAGGTGACAATAACAGTAACGAGTAATAACAATAAACAACATAAGCCTAATAAAAACAAATAATAGTCAATATTAATACGGTAACACAATAGAGTAACACAATTTTATTTATTTACACGTAACGAAATTAAATATTTTCCACGTAACCACCACCATTCTGAATTCACATTTGGCATGGCTTTATAAAATTGCTTCTCACCCTTTGAAATATATCACCATTTTGGTTTAATTCCTCACTTTTTACACGTATGCATTCTTTTAACTCATTCATATTATTAAAAACCCCAGTTTCGTATATATCTTGTTTTATCGTACCCCAGAGAAAAAAATCCGTAGGTGTTAAGTCCGGACTTTTAGCGGGCCAATGTATAACACCGTGCCTTCCTATCCAAATAGGATATTTTCTGTTTAGGTATTCGGTGACGTTCCTTGCAGAGTGTGGTGGTGCTCCATCCTGCTGCCAAATAACAGATATGTTGTCCACTAAATTAATATTATCTAAATAATTTTCAAATGGATGTTGAAGAATATCCACATAACGTTGTGCATTTAAGGGCCCATTTATAAATACAGGACCTACAATAGCATCCTTGTGGATGCCACACCACACGTTTACAGTTTGGTATCCTTGTTTTTTTTATTTTTTTTACAATATGTGGATTTTCCGCTGCCCAGTAATGTGCATTTTTTCTGTTAAAAATTCCCGCAGTAGAAAAACTGCTTTCGTTAGTCCAAAAGACATGACTTAGAAACTCATCATCTTCCTCTATTCTATCAAGTATGTCTCTGCAGAAGGTTAACCTGTCTTGAAGGTTGTTGTCGTCTTAATATTGAACGGGCAAAATACTATATGGTTTAAAATTATGGCGATGTAATATTTTTATCACACTTCTTTGTGATATATCCAATTCTATTGCTGCGGCATAGGATGATTTGGATGGATTTTCAGCAAAATATAATAACGCGTTGAGTTCTGTGTCTTCTTCTGTTTTTGTTCTTCGCCTTTCCCTTTTCTTGTCTCTCAGAGATTCGGTATTCCTAAACTTTGCATAAATGTTTTTAAAACTATTTTTGGAAGGAGGTAGCCTTTCTCGAAATAACCTAACATACTCCCTCCGAGCAAGAGACTTATTCTTGTTGCACTGAATATAAATTTAAAGTAACTCTTTTCGCTCTTCCAATGAATATACCATTTTCAAAATAACTTGCTTCTTTACGAACACTACGTATTTTTTACGCTAATATCTAAGAGAGTGAACTACTATCTCACAAAAAACTGGATGACATCTGTTAACAAATAAACAATGCAAATATGCATTGTTTCCAGAGGTATCTTGATGTTCTTATTTTATAATTGACACCCATAATGTGATAAGTTTTTAGTAATATCTCACGAACAGGTGGAGTGATTATATAACAATTACATATTTTTGGATTCAGAAAATTAAGTACATTATATTATTTTGGTCTAAAAATATATGGGGTGTTCCATTTAAAAAAAATATATTTTATTTTCCACCCTGTATTTTACGAGATTTTTAATATCTGTTCTCAGATTTTAAAAATTCATCAAAAGCCGTGTCTACTCCTTTTTTGAATGAGTTAAATCGGCAAAGGATAAGTGAGATAAGGGGGGTGTCAATTTTAAGAGACTTACCCGGTACATTCTTACAGTTTTTCGGCTATATCTCGGACGGTGTATGAGTCAAAGGGATAAGGCTTCTATACAAAATTAAATCTGACAGAATGTGCCACAATATTAACTGCACATGTTTTCTGCCAAATACGTACTCCAAAATCGTTAATTTTGAAAAAAAAATCTCGCATACTTTCAGAAATATCCGCGCTCAAAATTCATAAATATTTAAAAAAACATGGGTGTGTACTTGTGACCACACGATAAAAGTGAAAACTTGTAATTTTCGAATTTTAAAATATATACTGTAACCATCCGCCCGTACACCGCACCCTTTAATACACGTTGACCGTATATGCCCGTGACACAGAGGCTTCAGACAACCGGCGCTGGATGCGGCCACACTGCATGTCGCTCCAAAATACCTACTCATAGTTAGCAAGTACTGCGACTCACCATCGCCTATTCAATTGAATTCAACACGTGGACAACACGCCGTGAACTGGATACCCTAGTTCTATTCACAAGAAATTGTGGCGGTATCTATACAATTTTACACTAAATATCCTTTTGTATTTCATAGTGATATGTACCGCTCCTGTAGTAATTGGTACGGGTTTTCTTTGTAAAATGCCACACAATTTTTAGCTGTAGTTTGTATATCAAACGAAAACACTATAATTATAAATCGATAACTATAATCTGTACCTTCTCTAAGATCAAGGAAATTTTCCTGCACAATATATTTTACAGATCCGTGTCTGATATGGTTTCATCCGAGCAACACGGTTTCATGAAGTGAAGGTCAACAACAACGAATCTTGTCCGCAAGAATCAATTTATTAGTGAGAAATTAGACCAGTTAGTCAGGTTTAGCTACACCAATTTTACAAAAGCTTTCGCCAGACTTGACCACGTTACCCTGTTGGATAGGTTGAATATTTTTTGACTATCTGATCCATTGATAAGAAGTTTCCATTCATACTTACGTTAAGTGACATGTGGTGTCCGTAATCGACGAACCTACTGGCATTTTTATATAAAATGCACGATATTTTATTCCCAATATATATAACATTTTACAGTTAATTTATCCAAAAATACGACAAGAAACTAAATATGGGTACAAAATCACATGGGTACTTTAAAATACGTGTATATGTCATAAGGAGGACCAGTTTTGCGACAATTACTTTTGTCACGGGTCGACGACTGACTAAATAATAAAAATACGTGTACATGGCATAAGGTCTGCCCAGGAGGACCATTTCCCAAGGAGACCATTTCCCAAGAAAATTATCGAGCATTATTTACATCTTTATTGAAAGCATATTTCATTAAAATACCGACCAAAACTTAGCGTGCAAATTGTATATTTTATATTGTATCTTAAAAAATATATAAGGCATTTCGTGTTATTTTATACTGCGTTTTTAATTTTTTTATTGAGCATTAATATTTTTTTAATCTGCAAACTGTACTAAATTAGCGGGTGTTAATTCGGACCCATTGTATATTACCTATTACGATAAAAACATAAAAATCCTTATCCTGAACAGGGTTGGAACCTTTGATGTGAAACTGACACTAACGTGGTTTTCCACAACCACCAAATCACTGAACACTATACTCGACGCGCGTTTCGCCAACCAAGTTCGCCTCATCGGGAGATGATTAAAACTAAACTAACACTAACAGCGTACCCTATTTATACCCAAATTATTGTCACGGTTCAATGAATCTTAACCGACTAACCAAAAGAGCGGTCTTTTATTCCCGGATGAATCAACATGTGTTATTCCTATATCTTTTAAAATTCTGCTAAGACCATTGGTAAGACGAGGTTCATATGGAATTGATATAAAGTTGGAATTTTCTCTGCTGGAAGGTCGAAGAGTTGCGAGGGGTTTCTTTTAATTTACGTTAAAACCTGACCATTTTACACTGAACTTGTGGATCTGCAATTTATCAAGACAATGCCAAGGAGACAAGGCGGTTAGGTATATATTTTTTCTGCTTTATTTTTGTAGGAAGCAACGGGGGAAGTAACTAAGGTAAAAGTCCCCCTTCTACACAAATTAAAATTCTGCCACCAGAGGCTCGAAAAATCCTGGGACGACAAGCACCTTCTACAGAATGTGTATATGAAGAGATTCACAGTGACATAGCCCAGGCCTGGACAGACATAAAAGGGGATGGAGCCGAGTGAGAAAGGATTTGCGAAGAAAATATCCCCCAATAGCAAACTTCAGATTAGTAGAAGCACCTAAGTTGAACGTAGAAGTTAAGGAGGCAATTACACAGCAACAGCAAGAGACCAGAGACCAGAGACTAGCAGAAATACAGAACCAAATAGGTGCTACAATGGAAGCTGTGAGCAGAGCAGTAGCCTGTGTTTGAAGGAAGAAGGAGATATGTCGAGCCAGTTAATAGAGTTGTTAGGTGATGCTGGAAAATTATTAGCAACCGTCCATTTTGCAGAATCAGAAGCCTCTGCAGGTATAAATTATAACTTCAAATCGACCTTGACCAAAGTCTCAGTGGATGGTTGGCTCTTTGGTGATAACCTGGGTGAGGGTATGAAAACATAACGGGCTCTGCGAAAGACTTCAGAGGAGTTGAAGGTACCAAAAGGAAAGGTTGGAAACAAGTTTGCCCCTCAAGCGTACAATTTAAACTCCAAGAGTCTGCCTTGAAATTATTACCAGCAGAGTCGGGCAGACAAAGCCAGCCTCAGAGACAAGGAGGGAAGGCAGAGTCAGGGTAGAGACCAGGGCACACTGCCGCCCCAACTAGTCTCGGACAATATCTATTACTCACAGCTATAGCTTTAATTGGTTACTTATCTTTCAAACCTCTCCTTATTAAGAGGGAAACTTAAAAGATGGTGAATTAGAAAATTGAAGCTTGTCATTTTGTGCTGAACGCAATGGTTAGAGTAATTGGGTATATATCTATGTTGTGTATTGGTATATTTTAGGTATTATATCAAATTCTAACTTATTTTCTGTATTCCTAATAACTAGTACATCTAAGATTGGTAGATGTCCGTTGTTTCCAAATTCATATGTAAATTTAATTGAAGGGAATCTATTGTCTATTTGTTTAACAAAGTCATCAATGTTAGCTACTTTAGTATCAAAAACTGCAAAAATATCATCAATATACCTTAACCATAATCTAGGGAAATTCTCGAGATGTTCTTTTGCTTCAACTTCAAATCTATTCATCAATAGACTGGCAATAAAAGGTGACAAAAAGTTACCGATGGCTGCCCCTTCATGTTGGTCGAAAAAATTATTAAATTATAAATTAAAAATATTATTAAATTAAAAACAATTTTGTTTTATGCAAAGTTTGGTGTGTTGAATTTCCAGGGTCTGTGGAATCGGTACTCTTGGAAACAATGAACAGACGTCAAAGGAGATCAGATACTCACCCTCTTACGATTATTATTGACGTTGTTTATAAAATCATTGGAATTAATTACCGAAAATTAGATTGTGCATTGGGTAAATTTTACTCTCCTCAGTTAACCATTTCGATAAGTGGGTGATCCAATTGCCGAGACAATGGAAAGTACTGATTTGCCAGGTTTATGTATTTTGGGCAAAAGTCAGGTACTTTTGGGTTTGAAATCTGTAACTTATTCTTTAATGGTGTAATAAGTAATAGTAAGAGTAATAAGGTTGTTACAGGTTTTGACTACGTTTCGTACTTCGGTAATCATTTTTGGTAACGGATTTCTACTCGTAGAAAGTTTTTTATAAGGACCATTATTATTGAGATTGTTAAATATCTTTATCTAAAATAACAACCTTATTACCTTTTATCAGTCTTTACAAATCCTTGGAAAAATAAATAAATTAACAATACTCTAACAATACTTAACTAACAATACGAATTACTTTTATCAGGTGTATTTAATTTAATTTAACAATTATTTATATGTATCAAATTGCGAAGTAAGTTTATTATTCCGGACAAAAATTGAATCCCCGATCCTATAGTTATATGAATGTCCTAGGTATAGGAAGATATTTGCAAATTAACAATTTCACTTAGCGACCTCTTGCGACTAGAGCTTGATTTCTTTCAAAATTTAGTTTAGTAAAGAACAACATTCTCGATGTATGTATATACTAAAAATGCATAGGAGCGAAGACATACAACAATACGTGAACAAAATATTTTTTTTTATTAATTCTTAATTATAAAATTAAGCATCAGGATTTGAATCATTAGTCCGGACCCCCAAAAAAATCTACTAGACTAAAATACGTTATAGGAATCAGTAAAAACTCTCCTATGTGTCAAAAGTTTACTTCGCGTCTATTTCATCCCTGACAACTGGACTAAAAAGGGAAATAACATCGGCTGATAATTATGGTTCATTACAAAAATTGACCACTATTCTCAGAAAAATCTAGTTTCTAATATTCTAATATTCTGGTAACAGTAAAAAGTTCTCTGTCATTTTATCTCGACTTAAAAAAAACAGCAGAAATAAAACGTATGTTTTATAGAAATTACAGGGGACCAGATAGGTTTTCGTTTGCTCTTAGTGTGTACGTACAGGAAAATAAACCGTACACATTCAGGAAACCGTGGAAAGCATATTCCGCAATTTTAGCAACTAACATCATTAAGAACTCACTGTATTTTGTGCACCGACTGTGTCCCTAGTGCCACAAAAGGGGTCAAAAGATCAACTGCACGTTATATAGGGTGGTTCAGCTGAACTAAATTGCATATAGCTATATACGTTAGGCATAAGATTGTATATTTTTGCACCGGCGAAATCGCTGATGCTTTGTGCATGCTATATAAAAAGAACATTACCTCCGTTGAAATTTATTAGCCTTTGAGATAAATTGTTAATATAACTGTTATTTTGCATATTTTCTGCACGCTATGCGGGAATTCATCATACGTTTCATTATAAAAAGATTTTTCGTGCTTTAAGTTCTATTGTTTGCGAAAGCATAAGTCTATACAATTTCGAAGAAAGAAGTGTCATATTTTAAATTTACAGTACAGTGGCGAGCAGTTGAAAGTAAACGATTTTTTTCCTGCTGTGTTCTGATCCTTTCAAATAACGTCTTATGCTGGTACTTGACACTAACCATGTGTCAAGTGCCTTTTATGTTTCTATTATGTTAATTGTTCTTGTTTTAAAATTTTAGTTGTTATTTTAAGATCAGAAAATAGTGTGAGTGCTTTGTGGTATTTATATTTATCGCGTAGAGTAAAACATATTTGTAGCTATGTTTAATTGGTTGTCATGTTTGGCAGGCATATAGGGAAATCTGGCATAAGAGTCGTGCACATTCAACAGCTCGCCACTGTACCTATAGCAAATTAGATTGCAGAATTTAGTACAGGTTACGTGGTTTATGATGGAGGTTCAATAAACTCAACTTTATTGGATACACGTGTATTTCTAGTCAAGGTATCATACCCCAAATACACAAAATTCCAACAAATGTTTTATTATTTTTGAAAATATCTCTCTTAAGCAAGAACTAATATATCCGGCTAGCTATAGAGCTTTTTTAGAACAATAAAAAATAATAGGTGAAGAATTGTGCAGAGTTTGAAAGTATATAAATTAAACAGCCAATTGTTGTTTATAACAAAATGGTGTCCGAAAAACTAAAAGAAATCGTTATTGCGAGTTTCCCGCAATAACTACATTAATAATATAATGATAAGTACAATCGTTTTGACTACAATACAAACATTTTAAAGAATTGAAAAACCTACAAAATGAACTCTACCAGATCTGTAGCTTCATTTACAGCTGAGAAAAACGGGGAAAATAATATAAGGAGCGTTTGATAGAAAATTCGTAACTTTTACAATTTTTCAGATACGGCGTCAGTGTTGCGCGTAAGAGTAACTCTAAACATGTAAATTATTTGTGGATAGTTTTGCTACAATTGTCAATTGCATTTTTTGGGCCTTATCCAGGTAATCACTCTTGCTCGTACGGTGGACCGATCTTAATTTTTACAGCGGTTTTGGAAAGGTCGTTACATTAACTAAAATTTGTAGATTCATAATTGTACGTTAAAATGATGTTGAAATGGTTTAACGCGCGGACTTACGATATAGCTCATTTTGTAGATTTTTCAATTCTCTTCAACTATTGTGTTGTGTTTTTTCTGATTTTGGATGCCCTTTTGTTATAAACAAAAATTGGTTGTTTAATTTATATACGTGTTCATCTATGTAGTATACTTTAAACCCTTGCACAGTTCGTTACCTATTATTTTTTAATGGCCTAAAAAAGCTCTATATAGCTTGGCCTATATATGTAAATATATGAGGTTGTTAAAAACGTATTAAATTTTATACTGACACTGGCATCGGCAGTCATTTTAACTGCATTCTTATCAAAGTCAAAGTGTGTCGTTTTTAATCGTTTTAAATTACCATGTAAATTTAATAAAACTTCTGCATCGTGCGTGTAACGGTTGGTGGGTGCCTTCCCTATATAGACTCATACACATACAGTCAGAATATAATATAAATTTTGTCATAAATGAAGATGTAACCTGTAAATCAGTAAGTATAGGTTTCTCTTTTAATAAAAAAGTAAGTAGCAGGGAAGCAGCTAGAGCACAGGCCCGATGGGACTTCGCCCTCCTTATGCTGGACTTGCTACAAATCCCATGATTCCTTTTGGTTGTAAGCGTGGGAAGGCTTTGCTAAAAAAATAAATCCTCTAATCCATTTCTCCGAGCGTTATTATATAGTAATTTAGAACTCAGTTATACCGAATTATATTTCCCCAAAACACTAAGAAACCATAGAAGAAAATCGCATTTAACATTTGTTTAATATATAATATTTAGTTGCCATAATTAAACAATTATAACAAAAAAGATACAATAGTAATAAATTGTAAAATGTTATACATTATTATATTCTATATGATAGGGAATAGATATGCCGATAATGCGTGTAATATCGATCACGCAGTTTTTCGGTGTAGAACACTATATAATAAATGGTGGGTCTGTGTGGGGGGGGGGTCATTTTTAGGGTTCCGTACCCAAAGGATAAAACGGGACCCTATTACTAAGACTCCGCTGTCCGTCCATCTGTCCGTCTGTCACCAGGCTGTATCTCACGAACCGTGATAGTTAGCCAGTTGAAATTTTCACAGATGATGTATTTCTATTGCCGCTATAACAGCAAAAACAGAATAAAATAAATATTTATTCCCATACATCAAATGGACATGGACCTGAATTTGTATACTAATAAATGCCGGAGTCGCCGGTCGGACGAAATTAATTATAATCTTAGGTAGGTAGGCATTAGATATAATAAGTAAGTGAGATAATCTAAGTCAGTACCCATAAGTTGGGCTCCCATACAACAAACATGTTTTTTCCGTTTTTTTTAGATACTGGTATGGAACCCTTCGTGGTTTACGCAAAACAGTATATGTGAAAAAAATGTTGCGATACTATGCCACTTTTCGGGATTTGCCTCATGAAATTTTCAGATTGTTTCTATGATATTTAGTTTTCTAAATAAATCACTGGTAATACAGTATATGAGAGGTTTAAGTTGATTCGCTGCTATAGCAAAACAGTATATTCAGCAAAGTATACCATGCCAAAATAGTATACGTCCTCTTAGACTGCATTGATTACAACTGAAATTATAAATTGCCATGGCAAAAAAATATATAAATATATACATAATATAATACTGATTTACATTTCAGGTTTTTTTAAATTTATCAATGATGAAACAGCACACATAAATATGTGCTATATACTTTTATATCCTAACATATTTCGTTATAACATCGAAGATATTGCAATTGTAAAACATTATAAAATTACATATATACTATTTTACTGTAGTATGAGTGGAAGGAATCTGTCACGTCCAGTGGTTTATGGGGATAAGGCGGGTGTTTTGTATTGGTTATAATAAGCCAAGGTTTCAACAAGTGATTACCGGCGTGGTTATATATTTGTTTTTTAAGTTATTTTAAGATTTAAGTGATCAATATTATGTAAGATGTCGTTCAGAACCTTAATAATATCAGCAAATGCTAGGAAAGCAAAATTTACCGTAAGTACTATGTATTTAATAATGATGTATTTAATAATAATGTATTTATTTAATTTTAATGTTATTTTTGATTTTTTTATTTGTTTGTTAAATTTACTTTCCATAAATACACCTTTTTGTTGAAGATTTGCTGTTTCACTTCCATGGCAAAATCGTTTATCAATTGTTTCATACCTATTGTTAAATCATACTATTTGTCTCGAGTAATAAAACATAAAACATCTTACATAAGACAAGGTAAAACAGTTCATTTAGAAAAAAATAAGTTCTTTTATTACAAGATGTATGATAACATTCATTTTATTCCCAAATTTCGTTTATTTATCTTTTAAAATGGCAAAACGGCACTGAAAAAATGCAAAAAGTGATTTTTCTCAAAACTTTCTTTTTTCACATACTATTTTACCTTTGCAGGTAAGAGATGTCACCTATGTGTATGGAACTGGAGACGTCGTATGTTCAGTATTGCAATAGACGGGGGATGTGATTTTGGTTATGTTGTTATAATAAATATAGTACAGATAAATCGTATGTAAATGATTTTTGAGAAAAATTAAATTCTACTGACAAAAATGCCCAGTTTGAAAGTCATTCTCTTCTCCAGAAAGTAATAGAGGGCAAGGAAGCTATTATAGAAAATAAAAATAAAATAATAACACTACTGCAACAAAACATAGAAGAACTAACAAAGAAGAATAATTTTGAAAAGCAAAGTACCTTGTACAATCATGTTACCCAAATTCTACCAAATACTAGTACCAGTATATATAGTAACATTAGTAATAATACATTAGTAATACTTTCCTAGTTTGATAATAAAACCAACAAAACTGCAAAATGTAAATTTAACTAAGAAATACATTAGAAGTAACATCAAACCAGCACAGTTAAAGGTTAAAAATGGCAGTGTAATAATTAAATGTGAAAATAAGAATGATATTGAAATGTTAAGAAAAGAAGCTACGTAGAAACTGGAAAATTACGTAGTAAAATTTAAAAAAGGAGAAAACCAAGAATTAAAATTACTAACTACGATGGGAACTTAGATTGCGAAAGCATTGAGGAAAGTATCAATGAACAAAACATATGGATCACAACAGAAGATGACAATAAGGTAACTTATGTTAAAACTAGAACAAATAGAAATTCCACAGTTCATTCTGAATGCTCTCCAAAACTTTTTATGAAAATTAAGAGAATGAAGAAGCTTTATATAGAATAGAATAGATACTCAGCATATGAAGACCTACAAGTCACAAGATGGTTTAAATGCCCCAAAGTCACGATCAGAAAAGCGTCAATGCCAAATTCCAAAATAAAACTGTATATGAAAACTGAAAACTGTGCCGAAAATCATGAGAGCAAAAACTGTTCAAAGATGCTTAAATATGCGCAAACTGTGATTCAGCGAATAATAAATTTAAAACTAGTCCTCAAATTGACCACACAGACCCAGAATATCCAAGCTATAAATATATTTTAAATGTATTAAAATCTCCATCCCAGAAGTCGATTTACTCGAAACATTAAATCTAAATGAACCTGAAAGTATACTAATTGGACCAGAAGAAATAAAAACTCTAGTTAACATTAAAAATAAAAGATTCAATCTAATACACTTTAATATTCGTAGTGCTCGTAAGAACTTTGATAACCTCCTAGCACGTCTTGAAACATACAAACTGTATACACTATGGGATGCAATTATCTTAAGTGAAACATGGCAAATTTATGCAATACAGACAATTTTAATATTCCTGGTTTTCTCTCATTACAACAACGAACACATTGATATAGCTGATGGGGTATTAATCTATACGAAATCTGACATTATTGTAAACTGATAATGTACTACAGCATTCCAGTCACAGTAAGTCATATTTGTTTTCAAATGTTTAATTTAATTGGAATATATTTTGTTTATACAGATCTCAGGGCTGTACTTTAACGAACCTCTTACTAGACATATAAGCAATGATATAGACCTAGTCGTTGGAGATATAAATATTAATATATTTATATCTCCAATAAGACAAAAAACTATAATGTAACTAACAGTTATAGTACAACAATGAGTGGTCATGGATATATCCTTATACGACAACCCCAACAAGTTGCTCAAGATACAAAAACATTATTGGATCATATTTTTTGAAACACAGGAATAAAACAAACGGACATCAGTATAACTCCTATCTAATACTTAATAACTTAACTGATCACTATCCCATAATGATAAATCTTAGCAATAATAACTCCATAAATAAAATTAGTATTAATAATGATGCACAACAAAGTAAACAAATTAATTACAATAAAGTAAAAGAATTAATAATGCTAGTAACTTGAGATGACGTAATGAAGTGTATCTAATGATATAGAACTAGCAACACATTTATTTGTCAATAACATAACGAGTTTAATTTATAAAGCATAGAGATAAAATGAAAAAGAAACATCAAAAAAATTATTACAAAGTAACAAAACATAAAAATCAAAAAATGTATTCAGAATAATAATGATATGTTCTTTAATAGTGATAAGAATATGTCCAATTTCGGTTATAAATATTTTGCAAGTATTGCAGTAAATATGGCGAATAATATTTCTCAATCAAATGAAAAATTCAAAGGGTTCTATAGGCCATATTCTTCTATGTTTTTAAAACCCATTATAAACAATGAAATAAGAAAGCAGATTAATGAATTAAAGACAAACAGCTCCCTGTTTCAGATGGAATATCTGTAAAGATGTTAAAACATATACATCAATATATCACAGAACCACTTAGACATATTATAATCAACTTAATCTTTATTACTGGAAATGTACCGGCTCAGTTTAAAGTATCAATAATTACTCCGATACATAAAACTGGAAATAAAAATAACAAGTAGTTACAGACCACTAAGCCTATAATGGGCTTTAGCGAAAGTGTTTGAAAAATATCTTCGTACTGTGGATTATATTACATCAAACTATATTTTTTCAAAAAAACAATTTGGGGTTGTAAAAGTAATTAGCAGATATGACATAACAGAAGAAAGTTACTTCTAACCTGGATAATAGCAGGAAATGTATCGCAGCGTTTTTGGACTTATCGAGAACATTTAATATAGTTCCTCATGACCAAGTCATAGATACCCTTAATGACTATGGTGTTAGAGTTACTGCAGTTAATGAATTTCGAAGTTACTAAAGTAGGGTAAAACATATTAGCATTAGAGATGCAACTAGCGATGGAATACAAATACAATTACGTGTGCCACATGGAAGTTATAGGGCCCGTTTTTAATACAATCTATTTAAACTCATTATTAGAAATGGAAATAGGAGGTAATATGATTGCATATGCTGTCGATACAGTCTTAATCTTCGAAAGTATCACCTGGACTAAAACAAAGGAAATGGTAAAATTAAGCCTAGCGAAAGTTATAAGATGGTTAGACCCGCATAAATTGTCACTTAACATCAAAAAAACAACCTACATTGCTTTTACCATAACGAATCACAACCGGCCAGATTTTAACACAATAAATATCAATGATTTCGAAATTCACGAATCTGATAAAACAAATTCACGAATCTGATAAAACAAAATACTTAGGTATTTTGATCGACAATAAAATGGGAACCAAATATTATTTACCTGTGTAGTTAAATCAAAGGACTTGAAAAAGGACAAAGGACAAACTAGATCTAAAAATAATCTTAATACTCAAATCTCATTAATTCAGAGCACAGCACAACTAAGACCTGTCATTCATTAGTTTAATTAGTTTAATTAAATAGTAAAATAGTTATATTTTGCGACTAAAGTTTATCCACTGTAACTTTTTTACTATTTATGCTATCGTAACAAATAAAAAAGCGATATTTCTGTTTTTTAATTCTCTCACAAAAAAGAACATTTACATATTTACCAAAAAATGCACGGTTTACGAGTTATTTACAGAAAACAAAATAATCCAAGATGGCGGCTAAGATTTTTGACGGTTTCCGGAATGGGAGACTTTGGGACTTTTAGTATGTTAATAAGGATGTTATGACCAACCTACAAAAATAATTGTAGCTTGTTAAAACATATTTCCTTTCTCGAAGAAAAACATGTACCAATATACACCAATATTCCTAGGCAAAGAGGGCGTTCGGTTTTGTTATGTTTACCTTGTCTGTCAAATTCAGAGAACTAAAGTTTAATTCATGAGATCACACATCCTCATTTTTTTGTCTTCAACCTTCAACGTCAAAACAATATTATGAAACAAAAGAACCGGCGCGGCATGCGTACCTACGTCAACCGTTTTAGTAGTGACTACAACTGTGGGCTAATTGAGCTACGCCCGAAATCTCGTTTAAAATAGCGTGATAAGAAGCGTGTCATTTCCATGGCGACCGACTATTTACTACGAATAACGAGACGCTTGGCCGCTAGCTGGGCCTTCTAAGCCTGTATTGTTGGGATATACAGTGAATTTATAAATATTCTCTAATCATAATTGTATGAAATCATCTGTCTAGCTTTAGTTTAATTTAAGTTCGTGTAAGTTAAATGCGTAAATTAATAATTTTTTATTCGCAATCCACAATTAGGTATATAATAATTTTGTATATTGTTATGTCTTGATCAGCATACAAAATTCAATAATAAAAATCGAATTCAAATTTATTTTCAGGTGGGAGAGGTATTTGAAATTTTAGGATAGTTAATATTTTTTATTCAGGAACGAACCATTGACAAATTCATTTTGAACAAAGGTTCATAATATAATAATTTTATATTTCAGTTGGCTAGGGCCTTTGAGCTATAACTAAAGAAATTAACATAGACATGCGTATTTGGAAAAATTCGATTAAAGAAAGTATAAAGTAGATATATATGCATGGAAAAAGTCACAGTTACGAATGTATATACTGTAACAAAATGGTAAAGTGCAGGTCATAATTCTGTTCGGAAAGGGAATAGCAACCCAAGAAGTCCTTTGTTTATTATTTAGAGAATTCTAAGAAGGTCCACATTAAATGAGTAATTCATCTTGTATAGTGTGTTTTCTTTAAGTACGGTCTTGTCAAAATTTCATAGCTTCGTAAATGCATAACTTCGTAATCGCAAACAGATGTGTAACTACCAAAAAGTAAAATATCTCAATTCAATGGTAAAATTAACAGGATCCATAAAAACGTCATGAAAAGATTCGACCATAAATAATAGTCGTCCGTTAGAAGCGTCACTTAATTTATGGTTTTCGGGTATGGTAAAAATGGCCAAACAGCTAACTAATTGATGCAGAAAGAGTAATCTCAGAAATGTCATGTAAAATGTTTAGTTTCTATTTTGCAACCAGATGTCGTTAGAGTACGGGAATAGTTTCCTGAGATCATGTAAGGGGTAAAGTAGGTCCCATAGGATTGGTGGAGATTTCACCCCCAGTAAGTGGTATTACTTAAAGGGGATGAAAGATCGATTTTGGTCCCGCCCAGCGAGGACTGGAGCAACAATCTTAGCCAAAATTATGCAGTTTCTGGCAGGTTTTCATACAGTAAATTCGGGTTTAAAGTCAAATAGTTTAATAAGCGGAAAGGCACTCAAAATTGTTCTATTAGAATCAGGTCTACTTAACCCTAGCGGTTAGCTTTGTTTTCATATGAATAGATTCATTATTTGCGCGACGCATCTGGTTGTGTCCAAATTTATAGTTTGTTTAGTGTAAATGTTTTATTGTCAGCGTAATTTATTCTGTTAAATATTAAATATATATCTTGGTTTGAAGTTATTTGAATTAATCTCTTGACCAACGAAATTCAATATTATCCGACAAAGTTAGTTCGTGAATCTTAGTGATGATGTGAGGTTTTAGCCATACAGGATTAACACCGACATCATGAGAGCATATGAGGTAAGCTAAATCTCCATGTATCAATATTAAGATTTCCCCTTCTAACTTTAAAGCATACGCGACGAACCCAGGACTATGAGATCATGTGTGTATATATTTATGTATGTATACATATTTTTGCAAACCCCGACGCTCCCTTTCATTTCAACATCGGTCAATCTGGTAAAAACCCCAGTGGTTACAAAGTGGTGTCCAGGTTTTGGGTTTTTGCGATTTGCTTAGACTTCGAAAAGTAATTCAGTTGTAGAAATTAAAAGTAAATTCGTCAAAAATCGCGTTGCTACAAAATTTAGAAAGAAACTTGTAAAGTACGTAAAAAAAAAAAAAAAGAAAAATGTTATTAGAATAGTGTCCCTTCAAAGAACTGCTAAATGATTAATTTTGAAAAACGTAAAAAGTAGGTACGGAGATTTAAAAAATATACGAGGAAAATTATTTGCTATGAAAACCCGTCGAAACTCCGACTTAGGTCGTTAAATGATGGTAGGTTCTTAATGAGATAATTAGAATAATTAGATAGAAATTAGAGTTTAGGAGGATACGTATTTGCGGGTATTAGGAGAAGTGATGCATAGATAATTATATGAACGGGAAAAGTGTTAAGAAATTGTTGAGGAACAAGATTTAGTTTTAAAGAATACGAAACAGATTCGTTGTGGTAATTTGTAATCCCATTGTATAATATATCAATGCACAGATGAAATTACAAATTGTTTATGATAATGTATATACCTGCAAATATGATTCCCCAAATATGTTCTTAGAATTAAAGTGCAGAGGTACAGTGCAGAGAATAATTTACGGGTTAAAAATATATTAGGAAATCCCCCGAATATTAATAGGGCACGAAATTGTGGTATCAGACTCGGTTACCTAATTGCGCGTAATATTCATGATCCATGTAACAATTAGCGATAAATAATGTCATATTTCGGAAATTTTCAGTTAAAGACATAATAAAATGTAAAACGAAGCAAGGGTAATTTTACAGGTATAAAACTACATAGACGAAAAGGGAATACACATCATAAAATAAAACATAGAGGACTAAGGCCAATATATTTCAGCATCTGGCACGGAATTCCCCTTAAGAAATTTAGTTGGAAATTAAAATAAAAGTAAGAAGGATTAAAGATGAAATAAACGAAGTCAAATTTAGTCATAAAGATCTATGCCGAGTCCCCAATATAGAAATACTAGTCATAGTAGTAATAAAATCATTTAGACCTAATTAGTTAAAGAAGAGAGGCAATAAGTATTCCAGTTATATTAAATATTGTAAGAAATTAAATGTAGAACAACGTTTGATCTTGATTACCCTAGATGTACACCTCAGATTTAGTAGAGCGCTTCCCACATGAGTTTTCAGGAATGAAAAACCAGCAGAAATAAGAACTTTAGCGACACTTTAGAAATCTCTTTTGGTTCGAATAAAAGATAAGTAGAAATTCAGACATTTGTGGTCTATGTATGTTCCCCGTGGTGGTTAATAATTAGCTACTTCAGAGTATTTTGTTTTGAATTCATAAGTCATTAAATTACGTCGCAAGAAAGGAAAATAGAGACTACAGGCGATATAAAGTTATAGGTATTAAGGTTTATCCTTTTTTGGTTGTAAAATTAATGTGGAAATAAGAGTTGATTAAATCACAAATTGTATCAGTTAATTTTTGTCATAAACGTTAGAAAGCATAAATATGAGTCACCAGAGTATTATGCGCATCAAAATACGCGTTTTCAAGTCGTGGGCTGGCCCGTCAATTAGTAGAATCTAGAAACATCCCCGACGAGGATCATTTTGAGCCCTCGATTCATTTACATCACCGAAGTTATTGTTTAAATAGTAGAAAATGTAATAATTTCACCGAAGAAATAAATCGGAACAGAAACCACGAATTAGGATAGATAGGAATAATGAGTACCGAAGATATCACCCATAATACGTTATGATATATGAATGAATGAGCCAAGTAACTCATGTATATTTGGCGCAAGTGGACATAGCGATCGGATGTTCTTAGTGCCTCATATATATGTTTTATTATGAATGACGTGTGAACGACAGGAAATAGATGAGAAATACGTTTGTGTGAAAATGTTGTGTGAAGTTTCTGTGGTGACCGATATAACTCGGTATATTTCTAGTACGAAAACAAAAAGTGAAAGAGAAATTGCGAATATGGGAATATCGGAGGTCTCGTATTCAGAATAAAGAAAAAAATTCGAGCCTGAAAGTTTAGCATAAAATAAAAGTATTAGTCCAAATGATTGAAAATAGGTCAATGAGAAATTAAGGTCTTCTGGGTCACCAGCTGTTCAGATAACAGGTAATAAAATTTCGAGTCAATGCTAGGGATAACCTACTCTGGATCGGGACTCCGTTGTAAGAATCATATTGGATTATACTTCAAGGTGATGAGAATTTGTCAGGTTCGACTAGGTACGCAAAAGAGTAACAGGTAACTGTGTTTGAACCATAGGATATAAGGATACCCATTCATGTGTAGGATCGTAGTCGAGAAAAACAATAGTTGTTGCACTGTACCGACGTGAATTCTACAGCTATTCCCAGTTAGGCAAGGTAGCATTTAAGATAGGTGAAGTAAACGAAAAGTTAGATTAGAGAACTTAGTAATAGAAGTTAAGTATCAAAAAAAAAAATCGAAAAAGCTAGAAAATTTAGATATAAGCAGAACGATGACGATATATATAAAATGATTATCCAGTAGAGATAATTCGAATTTTTTTTAACAAGAGTTTAACAGTTGTTTGTGGTTATAAGTAGTAATATGGATATTTCATAGTGGTAGGTCAGACATCAGATTATCGTACATAGAAAATATCGATACAGGTAGAATTATACAGGAAAATCTCAGTCTCCCATCGTAATATCATCAGGAAATTAATTAATTGTAATGCAGGTACCAAGAATACAATACTTTAGGCAATTAATAGTTATTCAGAAATAGTTCATAGAAAACAAGCAGGTACCTAGCAGTTTTGGTAAATAAAAGCACCTGAGATAGTAGACTTCAAATCTAGAAAATAAAGCCTAATCAATTAGTTCGCGGATAGGAAGTCGCCAGCTTTTAAAATGATACTAATATGTATTCTCTGTTACAGATGTGAAGCTGAAAGATAGTTAACTGTTAATCGTTTTTTTAAATTTGACCAATTTTATATTGCAGCTTTAGGTTTTCAGAGATTATCCCAGGAGCCGTTGAAAAGAGGCAGGACCACATGTTTGTTACAACCTAATTAAATTGTTTTACTTTCAGTCGGATGGCGAGTTACTGCATTGCTGATATTTTAGTTTGTTTTTCTTTGAACGCATTAATCACCATTTTACTATAGCCATTGTCTGTTGAGGTAAATCGACGTATGCTGGACATATATATACACGTTATCGTTCAAGAGAATATAGGAAGTAATTAGTCTATTAGATTACACTTACGAGTAGGTACACAGTAAACTCCAGTGGGGTGCGTCATGCTCAAGCATCGGTCAGGTTAGGTGAGCATATTAAATGTAGAATTATCAACTCTGGGAATCTCAATTCACTACTGGTTGACAAATTAGGGTATATAAGCCATGAGTAATAGTAAATAAAATGAAAAAAAAAGGAAATGATAACAGAGTTGAAAATTCAATCACGGAGATAGACCGAGCATTTCACAAGGATAGGTACTCCCTCCAGGGTACTCAGATTGACCCTGGTGGATGGTAAATTTATGGTAAATAGGGGAACCAATATGGTTAAATTGGTTATGGGTTTGCCGACTCCCCGTCCCCGCGTATACGATAATCACCTTGTACCTAGGCCACCGAACTATAACCACAGCTAGTTTGCAGTGGGGCGCCGCTTGAAGATTCACGTTTTCAACGATCATCAGGAACAGATACAAATACGTGCCGATGGGTTATGGATAATAGGGGTTTCCTGTTGCAATGAGGAGCAGACTTGCTAATGCACAGAAGAGAGCAGTAGAGAGGGCCGCATGCGCACCGAACGTGAAAAAAAAAAAGTCGAAGAGGAAGAGGGCGCAAATATTGGAGATCACAAAAGTGATAATGCGGACCCTTGCCTATCCGCACTGGTACCGGTTTGGACGGTTCGTGATGATAAGTGCGTTCCACTGGTTTGTCCCCCGTAAAATTGGAGAACCCTCCATAACTGGATTTTACAATAGCCCAGACGATTTTTTCGACAACTTGTTCCCTTGTGACAACAACCACCTTTCCATGGTCGCCGCTTAAGTGTCTCGGTGGATAGCCGGCCCGCCATCACACAAGAGCGTGTTAACCGTTAGTGGCACAAGTCGTCGAAGGGATTTTGCATGCATTTACAATACCCAACCCACAAATTCATGGACAAAAGTGACCTGAGTACGGATGAATATCGTCAGGATGGCGTATTTCGGGACATAGTCAGAAGGACATGTCTCAGCATCCTTCACGAGTACAAAAGAAAGTGAAATGGTAAGGTAATCTAAGAATCTGAGATCGCACTGGGGTAGACGAGTATGATAATAAGTAAAATACATTTTATCGTGTTAACCGGTAGGAATAGCTAAAGGTAGACATGTAGTAGATAATTAGGTAGGTACGTAGGTATTAAGTGTGTTTCAGGTAACCGCATCCCCGGGTAGCAGAGGGAAATCAACCGAGATAGACAAACCAACACCGAAGAGGACAGGAAGCGTAGATGATGACGTGACATCAGAGATCAAGGAACCGGAAATCAGGGCCAGCAATGAGGTGGCAACGAGAAACCATGTTCAGGAACCAAAATCAGTATCGTAACATACATTATTAGCCGCATGCTCGATAGAATCATTGAGATTAACTTTGTGTTATATTTTAATTGTACAGTTGCGCCCAGATAAAACTAACTGAACATTACAGTTCACAGGTAGACAAGACCAAGGGGACGGCTATCCTGTTTCCTAGGCGATCCCAGGGGACGAAGGCATTGTCATTGTATTCAACCATGCCAGGGCGAGTACACCAAGCAGTCTAACGGAGGCCCCTCCACCCAGTCCAACCAGTCGAGATCCCAGGAAAGCAGCAGAAGTCACCTCCTTCAGTGGACATCGGGTTCCACCTAGCAAGGCGCACCCGTGACAGCTATTCATGATGGACGGAGATACCGGTTGCAGCCACGTAGAGATGTAGATGAACGAGGTGGATTTGTACGAGGCAACGCCGCAGCATTCAGTTTGAGGGTCCTTTGGAGTTTCCAGAAATTCCATCTCCGCAGTTCCAGATAGTTTCGTCATTCCCAGTCTGACATTCCAACATCAGTGTGTGAGCAAGATGAAGATCTACGAATAGTGAATGGACTGCTAGAACTATGTGCCGAGGTTTCACAATGGTGAAAAAGGAACTTTGTCACGAGTACGTAACTATAGTTCGTGTCCCTACCGCTACCCGGAAGAAGAGATTAGAATAAGACCATTTTTTTTTTGTAAGAGAATACTCTGACGCATCAATTTATTAGTCGTGGAAAAAAATTGATCCGTTCTTAAGGGGGGGGTGATGTAACAAAATGGTAAAGTGCAGGTCATAATTCTGTTCGGAAAGGGAATAGCAACCCAAGAAGTCCTTTGTTTATTATTTAGAGAATTCTAAGAAGGTCCACATTAAATGAGTAATTCATCTTGTATAGTGTGTTTTCTTTAAGTACGGTCTTGTCAAAATTTCATAGCTTCGTAAATGCATAACTTCGTAATCGCAAACAGATGTGTAACTACCAAAAAGTAAAATATCTCAATTCAATGGTAAAATTAACAGGATCCATAAAAACGTCATGAAAAGATTCGACCATAAATAATAGTCGTCCGTTAGAAGCGTCACTTAATTTATGGTTTTCGGGTATGGTAAAAATGGCCAAACAGCTAACTAATTGATGCAGAAAGAGTAATCTCAGAAATGTCATGTAAAATGTTTAGTTTCTATTTTGCAACCAGATGTCGTTAGAGTACGGGAATAGTTTCCTGAGATCATGTAAGGGGTAAAGTAGGTCCCATAGGATTGGTGGAGATTTCACCCCCAGTAAGTGGTATTACTTAAAGGGGATGAAAGATCGATTTTGGTCTCGCCCAGCGAGGACTGGAGCAACAATCTTAGCCAAAATTATGCAGTTTCTGGCAGGTTTTCATACAGTAAATTCGGGTTTAAAGTCAAATAGTTTAATAAGCGGAAAGGCACTCAAAATTGTTCTATTAGAATCAGGTCTACTTAACCCTAGCGGTTAGCTTTGTTTTCATATGAATAGATTCATTATTTGCGCGACGCATCTGGTTGTGTCCAAATTTATAGTTTGTTTAGTGTAAATGTTTTATTGTCAGCGTAATTTATTCTGTTAAATATTAAATATATATCTTGGTTTGAAGTTATTTGAATTAATCTCTTGACCAACGAAATTCAATATTATCCGACAAAGTTAGTTCGTGAATCTTAGTGATGATGTGAGGTTTTAGCCATACAGGATTAACACCGACATCATGAGAGCATATGAGGTAAGCTAAATCTCCATGTATCAATATTAAGATTTCCCCTTCTAACTTTAAAGCATACGCGACGAACCCAGGACTATGAGATCATGTGTGTATATATTTATGTATGTATACATATTTTTGCAAACCCCGACGCTCCCTTTCATTTCAACATCGGTCAATCTGGTAAAAACCCCAGTGGTTACAATACCAATGTAATATAATGGTAAAAAATAACCCCCATATTTTTCGCTCTGTCTGTGAATTATTCCCTGTGAGATTTACAAAAGCATCAACGAAAATATTTGGAATGAAAAATCGGCATAATTATTTCATACATTTATCCATGTTTAATCGTTTTTACGTCGGGCATTTCTCATTCGGATCCGCTATTTTTGTTTCGATGTGTTCGTTTTTATTTAGGGTTATCAGAGCATTTCGAGTTCTGGCACTGGTTTATTATAAAATACTGTCGTTTTTTTTTACATAAAATGGGTTTACGTTTTCCAACGCAACTGTCATTAGTGGATAAATTGCAGGAAGTGGAAATAAGGGGGATATAGTAAATGTTACGTGGGCTTCATTCGGTTAATATATGACAAACGTCCTTGTATGCTAAATTTTTCTCAGATGCTTTTGATCAGATTGTGAACCATAAAGGCAAATAAAATTCTCCGTATTTTGTTGTTTCTTCCGTCAGTATTAATGCAATTGTACGTTAAAAAGTCCTATACAAACGTGTAAGAGCAACTTGTTAGACACTTCCAATCATTAATAATAATACGTATCGATAAATGTGGTGTCCTTATATACCTACAAAATTTCGCCTCAAACTATAAACTTTAAAGGAAAAAAAATAATCGTATTTTGTTATTTTTTTCGTAATTCATAAAGCAGACGTACGTTAAAAAGAAATGCGTGCGTAAAAATACGTGTTGCTCTTGATAATAATAGAAAAAAATGCAATTACGTAGTGAATCTTGGATCGTGGCTTTATCTCACCTCCGAGACGAAAATGTTATAATATGTCGGGACGCGACCTTGAAAAATCACTCTCATGCGGCTAAAGAAGTAGTCACTTCAATAAAAAAATACAATTATTAGTGTATCAGACAAATAGTAGAATATAGTGCATCAGACAAAGTAAATAGAAAACAAGTGACAATATAAATATTACCAGAAAATATCAGTGTATATGAATACACAAAGTAATTTATTAACCGAACCAAAACGATACGCATGAAATATTAAGAGTTAAACGTAGGTTGGAGTATACATTTGTAAATTGTGCTGAATAATTAATGTCAGAATTGTTGCATATAAAATAAAAGTTACTACATATGGCTGATGCAGGTGACATGCCTACAATTAAGTCGTGGTACACTAAAGGAAACTTTTGTTAAGAGGAGTATTTCCAAGAATCAGATGTTGGCAACAATGAATACGTGGATTTTTCAATATTTTATGCAATATTCTTATATTATTGGAAGAAAAACTATATCATAACATCATAAATACTATTGTTTATAGTTCACCTGCATAATGTTCATACTAGCCATGGTCCTCAAGATATTCAAGAACTTAATTTTAAGTACACCCAGACAGCGTCAAGCTGTAATTATGCTGTAAGCTGTAATAATTTTCTATGTGGCTGGAGGAAATACATATTATTAGAATAATTTGTTGTTTACATTTTCATATTTTAAATTCATTGTTATGTTAAGAATATAAATTAAATTAGTGCACTTTTTAACTTTTGTTTGATTATCTCATCAAAGAGAAAACGTATTACACTGAAACGAAGATTAATTAATTGCTGACTAATCAGGCATCATAACTGAATGTAAATTGTCAAAATACAATTAAATTGATGTATATACGAGGAAAAAACTTTGTGTTCCTCAAAAATTTTTGATGTGTCTAATTTTGAGTTGATAGCAATCAATTATAAAGTAAATCAAACGAAAACACTCACCGGTTTTATATTTGGATATATAAATAGAAATAAATTATTGTGAAGTTCTTCCGCCTTTATTTATTCATTTTAAACTTTAAAAGGCGTAATGTTGTAGAATGTATTAAAACAATAATATTGCCACAGCGCATTTTATAAATTCTTTGCCATAAACCTTTACCACAAATATCTTAGTGCAAATCTGTCGCATTATTGTTCTGTGAGTGGAACATGGAACGTGAGTGGAACGTGACTGGCAGTTCTGTGACGCTAGCCTAGGTCAGCAGATATATTGTCTAATTTTCTGTGGTGTTGACCTCGTCGCTTTCTTTCTTAGTTTATCGCGTGATTGACATACTAGTATTTCAATGTGTTAAGTTTAAATGGTTTTCTTGATTAAATAACGTATTGTGTAAGCTCCTATAGAATGGGATAATTCAAGGAAATCATTGTTTATGTGTTGAGATTTTGGATAAATCTGCACATACCATATTAGTGGGATCAAATAACGTTAAAAAAATGAGAGCCTGCGTTGCATTGAACTCCTTAGTGTTGATTGAGGGACACAGCTAAGCCATCTTTCGAAGCCGTTTTCCAACTAATTAGGCTTCTTTTCTTTCGGCGAGTGTGTTACACCACCTTTTGAAACCACCTTTTGAACACTACACTGTAACTACATCTACCTCCACCTGAAACCGTCTATCGGGGTAGGCATTGCTTCACTATTTATATATATAATGTAAGCTGTTTTATGTATTTATAATACCACATTTTTGGTAAATTATTTTTTATACTAGTGTTCCAATTACGTATTATGTACGTTCCAAGAGAATGGCATAATTCAAGAAAATCATTGTTCATGTGTTGAGATTTTGGATGAATCTACATATACCACATTAGTGGGAGCAAATAACTTATAAAAAAACATTGAGGTAAAATATTTTGTTTTCTGGAAACCGCATGTTTATATTTTATTTTGCCTACTTTGTGTTCTCGAGAGCCTGCGTTGCGTTGAACTCCCTAGAGTTGATTGAGGGAAACAGGTAAGCTATCTTAGGCTTTCCTGTCTTTCGGCGAGTGTAAGTCACACCACCTTTTTTCTTGGAACAATCTTTTTTGAATCACTTTTTGAACCACTTTTAGGACCACCTTGCTGAAGTCTATCGACCCCTGTACCGCCGTAGAGTTACATGAGAATACCACCTTACTCGTCACAATATCACAAATAAGCCTAGTTTTAAGTATAACTTAAAAAGAGAGACACACCCTGTTAGATTGACTTGATATTGCTATTGTGTACACTTAAGAATACAAAATTATTACCAGCCCTGAGCTAACCTTTGACAAGTGTCTATAGGTATCCACTTGCTTACTACCGCTGTTTAATCAACCTATTTAGGTAGGCACCGTTTTCTGTATAAGCTGTTTATGTATTTTATGCTGCGCTTCCAGGTATAATACCACATTTTTGCTAAATTTTTTAATTATTTTTTTTGTATCACCATTTCTAACTTTCCAATTTATAAAGTAAACCTAGTAATAAGTATACTGTGTGCATTTTTAACAAATTTCGTGTCATCAACTTTTTAAAACAATATTACTGGTGACTTTACTGGTATTTTTTTGCATTTCTGTCATATCAATCATGATAACAATGGTCTAAAATAGGCTCTTCCAAAAATTTAAATTTAATCTACTTAAACTAAGGGAGATAAATACGGGGTGATAAGTGAAAATGAAAAAAATTCCATAAAATTCGAGATTTTTCAGAAAATTGCCATTTTGACCAGTTTTGCGAGTCTGTAGTCTGTCACTCCATGACCTCGACAGATTTCTCGAGGTCGCATACATTTTGCGTGAGATGGGTCCCTATACAACGTGACCAGTAGTATTTTCAATACTAAAAGTTAATATTATTATATTAGTGAAACAAACAATAAGCTCTAAAAGCTTGGTGTTAACTCTGACAACTGTATTCCACTAATATATTAAAGTTGCCTAACATCTTTAGTAGATAGATGGCTTATTAATGCCCAAAAATTTTGGGACAATGGAGGAAATATATCGACGATTTATTGCAAAAATGATCCACAATTGACTGGAAATTCCATTGAACATTGATATAACATTAACCTCTAAAGACGGTGTAAACGTGGGGAATATATTACGGTTTGTGATCGAGTGATCATTTTAATTCCAAAATCCTTTAAGTTACATTCATACCACGGACATCGCCGTCCATCCCGTACCTTTATGCATGCCGGTGTACTTATCCTTGAGGACTGTAAACTCGTAAATTTTCCCAAATTCCTCAAACATCGGCCTAAGATCTTCCTCCTCCAGATGGCGCGGGATCTGTCCAACAAACAATTTGATAACATCCCGATTACCAACGGATTGTTTAGCGCTGCAATGCATTATCGGTGAGGTCGGGATCAACATGATAACACAAGCACAGCGGCTTCCGAGACCCTAAACCCTACACACGCACTCGAATATCGATTGGAATCGGAACGGCGAGACAAATACGCAGCGCGCGGCTAATGTTATTCTTCACTCTACTACGTCGAGAAAACAAAACGCTAACTTTTTGGGTCAACTTTGTACAGCACTAGTTCAAGTTTAATTTGAGTTATTACCACTTTACGCACAGTATTAGTTGCGCAATCCTTATTGCACTGGAATTATTGCACTGGAATATTTTGTGGAAAATAGTTTCCACAGAATATTGTAGAAAGTACGTATTATTAGGTACAATTTTAGATAATGTTGGGTTTAGGAGGTTCAGCCTAAAAATTGGGAATCATCACAGTCTATGCGGTTGT
>CAXKVY010018470.1:0-5000 GCA_964058915.1 Tetropium fuscum | reverse complement strand
TTTTATGAGTAAAGTCACAGGGAAACATACAGGTATAGCGAATATTATTAGCTTTAATTTAAGCACAGAACGACGTTCATAGGCCTGAAATTTTTTGCAGAAAATTGAAACCAATCAATATATATCCACAAGAAATATATATTTAGCTTATTAATAATATATTTACAATGTAATTCAACATTTTTATTTATTGATGTATTATGTATATCATATACATATATGATATACAGTGACATGCAGTGGCGGCTCCTGGGTATGTTCAAAGTGTGAGCACAAAAAATTAATTAAAAACCCTGAATCCAACTCCAAATCCAATTCAAAAATCCAACTCCGCAGATATGAAATAAAGTAAATTTGCAGTGCGTGAAGAAAATAACTTGTTATTTGCGTGACTATACCGTGTTGCAGGTTAGATATATAAAATCTGTATGTGTTTCGCATTATTATAAAATTTGGCTAAGCGGATATGAAACAAAGTAAATTTGCGGTGCGTTTAGAAATTAAAATAACAGGTTATATGTAAAATCTGTATATGTTTCGCATGATAGTAAAATTTGTCTAAATATGAAATAAACGAGGAAATAAAGTAAATTTGCAGGGCGTGAAGAAATTAAAATATATTAAGTACGCTATACTTGGACATTTTTTGGATTTTTAAGCATTGTGAGGAAACTATCAGACCTACGGACCTCGTTATGTGCTTAAATTAAAGCTAATTTTTACCCGTAAAATTTTCCACGATTTCGGGTACGAAAGTTAAATTTAAAATTTTCTTAACTCCTTTTTAAAGTTTTTAAAAAACTCTAAACTTAAAATTTCACTTTTTTGGAAAAATTTCCAATTTTTGGAGGGCTGTATATGTATCAAATTTAATCATGTTTAAATTTAGAAACAATGAACAACGCATTTTATGAACAAACGCATAGTTTAGAAGCTATAGTGAAAAAAACGAAAAAGTCCGAGAATTTCTCAGTTTTTCGAGTGCTACAAAGTTAGTTCAGGTCTTTCGAAGCTGCAAACTTAGGTATACACACTACTATTAGTGGTCCTAACAATATATAAAAAAATAAGAACTAGCAGTTACTTGGCGATTTTAGCGATTTCTACTGTACTATTTGACTGGAATATGAACTAATTTCTACAAAATTTTAGAAAATACTGTAAGTAAATTTATAGGCCTTAAATCATTTACTGCTATGACTTTTGACTTTTTTATTATAAGAGAGAGTAAAGAATGTTACCAGCATTCCGCGAAATATACTGCTATTTAAGAAAAAAATTATTGAATACGTTACTGCATCCAAGCAGTATGCATATAATTCTAATATATGCGTGATAGTAATTTGCAGTTTTTCTTATCACAAGGCAGTCCTCCAAATATATGAGATATATCTTTACTTTGTTTCAGTTATTCTTGTATTTTTGCCGCCATGATAGGTTCAAACGTATCAAAATTAAGGTTTAGGTACTTTTTTTCCATGTTAAATAGCAAAAATTTTAGCATTAACTACATAAAATTACTATAGAAATGCTCGCTGTAGAATTTGACATTTGATTGACCTCGCTATAAGGATTACTTCAAAAGATATAGCCAAAACTCGGAAAAATCAAGATGGCGGCTATTTTCTACGCTGGCGGCTTTTCCCCAACTCAGACTTTTTGGGAACTTTCGGAAATCAATTAAGGCATTATTTTGAATATTTCCAGAAATTTTCAGTTTCTTGAAAGTTTTGATCCGATCAGAAGTCATTTTTGTCCAATTGCTCTGGCCTAATTATTACAATTGTTTGGTTTCACAGTCAATTTATGCACGGATGGTGCAACATATGAGGTTGTTAGATATATGAATATATCAGTTCACAACGAAAAAAACTAATAGCCGTCTTTTTAGACTTGGCAAAGACATTTCCCACTGTGACATTCATAATGTTATTTCTGGTGTTTTGTTGCAGAGAGATATATCTCTTGTATACTAGAGACTGGTATACAAAAAATATATATCATGTAAACATGTACACTAACAATGTGCAATGTTACTGAATTAGCATATATGTCAGTCCGCATCGAATATGTCCACGAATAACAATGCTTATGCCCTACAATAATTTTAATAGGGCCCGCAGTAATATTGATAACTCCCTTTGAGAGAAACCCATGCACAAATTTAATTATTACCACATTATGGCTAGACCTACTATCAATGTGGATTAATTCATATATAAATAAAATTTAATTAAACTGTAGATAATTACACGAGGGGTTTTCATTAAATTTGTGCTATTTAAAGTTGCTATTTCACAATGGAAATCGCTACATCTGCTCGTAGTTCTGTTTTTATGGTATATTAATATATATTACAATCCTGAAGAGGGTTGGAACCTTTGATGTGAAACTGACACTGACGTGGTTTTCCACAAGCACCAAAACACTGAACACTATAGCCGACGCGCGTTTCGCCAGCCAAGTTGGCATCATCGGGAGATGATTAAAACTAAACTAAAATTATTGTCACGGTTCAGTGAACTATGACCGACCAACCAAAAGACCCTCTTATTTGGTATTATTCGGGCTATTTGGGATAGACCCTTTGTCGCTATTCATACTATGTATACGTTTGTTAATTTCTAAACTTTCAAAAGCATCCAGTCGCCTAGTGTTTGTGACATTCCTAATTAATCTGAAGTTACTAATGTCTATCATATGATTGTTGTCAAAAGCATGTTGAGCAACGCTAGATTTTTCTGTTCTTCCGTATTTAAGATGGGTCACCTGCTCGTTGAATCTAGTTTGAATAGATCGCCTAGTTTGTCCAACATAGTTTTTATTATTTTTATTATTTTCTATATCACTATGTAATAGTATTATAATCACTAAGATCACTATTTTCAGTCACTTTCCACATCATCTTCACTGTCGTTTTCACAATTTCCAATATTAATCATAATGGGTTCTATGGCTTGAGCAACCGCCAAATCATGAGTTCAAATAATCCCACATTATCTTTTCTTCTTTCGACACGTGGTTAATACACTTCTACCAATTTTCTGCTGGGACTTTTTCCATTGCTCCTCGAATATGGCTTTCTACGTCAGCTAATTTACAAGTTCGATTCACTCTCGCCACTTCCCATTTTACTTGGGCCCAGATCAATTCAATGGTGTTTAATTCGCAGTGATAAGGAGGTAATCTCAACAATGTGACTTCATGCGCCAATGCCAGTTCATCCACTGCCAGTTTCTTATATTTATGGACATGTACCTTAGCAACTTGCAATAATTCCGCTTTCAAGTAATTTTCTTGCTAAGGAATGCCCTTTTCTGTTAACCATTCTTGAATTATTTTCTTTCTCCGTGAGTGCTGGAGTGTTTCTTCGCATTTTCGGCTATGATAAGGCGCATTATCAATAACCATGATACTTCCTCATTCCAAATGTTTAAGTAAGCGGCCAAATAATTTCTCCTATACTTCTGAATTCATTTCCTCGTGGTAGTCTCCGGTCTTCTTGGATTGTAGTATCAATTCTCCATTAGGCAAATATCCATACGGCATTTATAAACCAGCGAGGGCTGAGCAGCCCTCAATCGCAGCTTGCCGTGCAATTTTCACGTTTCCATCCTTCCAGACTGACTTGATTCATATATCATCAGTATAATAAATTTTCGGCCCTTCGTTTCGAAACGTTTTTATTTTTCGAAGATAATCCTTCCGCCAAGCAACTATTTCATATATTTCTATGAAAATATTCTTTCTGTCTACTTTTCCGTACGTAAAATTCAAGTCTATCAAATTTTTTATCAGACTAGTCATGCACATTTTAGGTTTAATATAATTTTCACTTATACCTTGCAACGCCTTATCTAAAGTGGGCAATTTGTTATTTTTAAATAAACCGTGTACCGTTTTACTTCTCGCATTTTTTGCATCTTCGTCCACTACAATCTTATTTCGACCGCTTTTTGGTTTCATTGGCTATATACTTCCATGTATCTTTTCTTCTCTTAAAAGTGTGGATATGCGTTGATGCTTCTGTATAATCCGAACCCATATCCACCAATTAATCCTTGTCGCGATGAGGGTGATCTCTCTGTTTTCAGTAAAATACTCGTAAAATAATTTTCTTCTCGGCCACCGTTCGATAGTGCATACGTTTTGGAATATTTTTCATCCTTCACTGATAGTATATTGTATAACAATCATAGTAACAAAATACTACATAATCGCGAATATCTCAACCAACGCAATATCAATCGTGAATGACGCGCTCTACGGAATTCGCGCGAAAATACCACCAACCCGCCAATGCTCGGTAAATAAAAGCAGAGGAACGATTATCAGATGTACGCGATTGTCTCAAATGAAAACCCATAGCACGTCATTTCCAAGTTAAAAAGATATATAATGCTTTCAATATCTGCTTACCGGCTGCGATATGAGCGGCGTTACCGCTTTTAACTAAAAAAATAAATATTTACGGAATTACCATATTAAAGTAGCCGAAAATAAATGTAAAAATGGCTAACATCTTGGCCTATATTATATTATTGTATGCGCAATATTTTTTTATGACAATCAAAAATAATATATACAACTTTTATATAGTATTATTTAATTTGATATTTTAATTGAATTGATATTTTAATTGACTTTAGCGATCGCTACTGACAAATGGCGCTCCAAAATAACACGACTGAGGAACTCTTTATGCATCTCCGGTAAATCATAATCTAACAGTCTTAAATCACATATTATAAAATCAGAAATCCCGCACTAAATACGATACTGCCATTGGCTTTTAATCAACCACTAAAATTGTGTCACAGCGTGGCAGCCAATATATATGAGACGAAATATTCTGTAGGAATCAGCTATACAGTTTTATTTAAGAACTCCGTGCCCCCATCTCGCCTTACTGAAATCCTGAACTGGAATATACAGACTCAATAACCGAGTTGAAACCCGTTCAGTTAAAAAGCCCATCGAGACTTAGACCCGAGGTCTAA